>CAJQUN010000149.1:502617-1102617 GCA_907163345.1 Haberlea rhodopensis
GGAAAAAAAATTGAATAAATAAGATCCAAAAGTGGCCAAGGGTAGAAAAAAAAGAAAAAGAGGAAGTCGACCTAAAAAAATGTGCTAAAAAGTGAATTTAAAAAGTTATATTATACTCTCTTCTTTGTGTTTTCTATCTTTTCTTGGAAGCCAAACACCTAGGCCAAACATTACAAGCTTTAAAAGACCTAATAATCCAAGTCTAGGGAATAATTACATTAGTGGAGAAGTGCTTGAAAAGTAGGCTTATTGAGTGTTTAATATTAACTTGACTTTGAGTTTAATAGCATTATTTGATCCTAAAAGTATATATGAAACTCAAGATTGACATGAACACACACGCACGTTCCGATTTTGCGATATATTGCTTGGCTTAGGAGAAAAACACTTCTTGTTAATTTTGGATTGACTTATGGTTGTTGAAGTGTTAGTGAGATTTCTGAGCTTTTACGTTTGAGTTGCTAAGTTAATTCATTCAAAGTATTGATGATGAACTTTGCATTTTGATCTTAATGTTTGCTCGAGGACCGATCAAATCTAAGTTTGTGGGAGTTGATAGGGTTGATTATTACGCGTATTTTGGCTTTGATTTATATATATTTTCGTGTAGATTCCGTGAAGATGTTATGGCTTTTGGTATTTATTTGATTGTTTCAGGAATCTAGGTGGAATGTGGAGAATTGAGCTAGAAAGAAGAAAACGAGTCAAACCGAGGCAAGAAAATGAAGAATTTGGATTCTGGCATGACCGATCGATTCGGACATGGAGGGCGATCGATCGAAGAAGACAGAAGTTTTGGCTAACAAAGAAAAGCAAAGCTCAATCAATCGGTGCATAATTCTCGACCGATCGAGAGTGGCAGAAGATTTACAGACAAACGCGAATGGAAGAAAGCTCGATCGATCGGAACTTGTGTTCGATCGATCGACATTGGCAGCGATTTGACAAGGAAAAATGAAGAAAGCTCGATCGATCGGCAGCTTACCCTCGATCGATCGAGCGAGGTAGAGAAAATCAGGAACGGGAGTTGAAGACGCTCGATCGATCAAGACATATGCACCGATTGATCGAGACGTAGAATTTTCAGAAAAATAAAGACTTGATTTGGTTTGATTTTTGGAAACTCTTCCAACCACCCCTCCTCTATAAATTAAGGAAGTAGGGCACGAAATTGGAGGCCATTATTGACAGCATAATCAGACCCTAAAATATTTTTTGAGCCGCCTATCATCTTCCAAGAACAAGAGAAGGTTAGAGAAATCCTTTGAAGTGCAAGGAAGAAAGCAAGAGAAGAAGTATCGTCAACGCACAGATTCGCTCCTACGTTATCGTATTTCTAAACTCTAGTTAATTTGATTTTCAAACTTATTTGATGTTTTGAGGTTGAGAAACGATTAAACATCTTGTTAATTTGATTTGAATTTAATTAAGTTTATTTTATCAAGTTTAGGGACTTTGTGCTTGAATCATTGATTTGGTTGTGCTAGTGAATTAATTCTTATGTGCATGAATTATAACCTTAATGCTATCAAAGCCTAGCTAACTTTGATTGAATTTGTGAATTATAATTGAGATCGAGAGATGAAATTATAATAAACTAGAATAATTCGTGTTGTATGTTAAGATTTAGATCGAGTGATTAAATCACATAAGTGATCACTTTGAATTGAGAGATTTAAAGTTAACGATTTTCATTGAGATTTATTCGATATTAAATTGGTTTAAGTGAACGAGAGTTACATGTGTCAATTTAATATTAGTTTCAATATAGCTTGACAAAGTGTATTGATTATATTCGGAAATCCGTCACCTTAAGAATTGATTGATTAGTAATTGTTTTAACAAACAAATCATTGACGATAACACAATTGAACCGACATCTTGATAAATTTCTTGAGCGGAATTCCTTCGCATCTTCAAAGGAGTTGTTTTATTTTTGAGTTTTTAAAGTTTATAGTTTAGTTAGATAAGCTAAATATAATTTTGCTAATTTTATTTGGTACTTATACGTTAGTCCTTGTGGGTTCGACATGCTTTCTTTTATATCACTATACTAAAACTTGACACCGTGCACTTGCGGTAGAATCGCTACACTGGAATTAATTGTTTAAAATAAAAGCGATCAATTTCTCTCAGGTTAGTGAGTGAAATCTGGTTCTTAATCAATCTTTAAGCAGAACAGACCACTGAATTTGAGAGTGCGAAAATGGTCTGTTCTTGACTAGTAAGAAGGGCTTGATGGCTTATAAAATGTAACTCAATACAGAATGTAAATGGACAAGATGTGTTTCTGGAAGTTCGAAGACAAATCCTTCTACGTCTCCCCTTCTTCCAATCAAGGAAGGATTCACTAGAAGACTTTGAGTAATACAACTACTTGTACAACCCCGATTCAGCTGGATTTACCCCACTACCAGACTGAAACTTCTAGTCTCTCAATCTGTTCAGACACAGTCTGTCTGACAGTTACAATTGAATCTCACTCTTCTATCTTAGTACAAATACAAAACTCGGAGTGAATTTATCTACGCACAGAATGATCCTTTGATGATCAAATATTACAATGAGCTGTGCTTATGAGAACTTTGAGCAAACTGGTAAGGTGTTTGAGCCACGGTTCTGCTCAATAATGTTTTGACTTGTAAGCTTGTGTTCTATTTGTTTAGATTGATCAGTCCCTCTTTTTTTTTTGAGTACCTTAGTTGCATCCTTATATAGTTGTTTATACCAACGACACTATTTCCTTTTCTATGCAACTCTTGACTCTGTTCATTCAATGAACAAGCTTCATTCTTATTCTTTTAGGCACTTTCTCTTCTGGTCTGTGCTTTCGGCATTTGTCAAGTAGACTCTCCTTTGTCTACTTACCTTTTAAGGTAATCTTCAGTCCATGATCTTTTTCAGGATTAAATGCATCATTAAATGCTTCAATAAATAGCCGTTAATTATTCGGACTGAAGGACGAAGCTTATTTAACTTTGTCTGCTCTGATCTGATCTTTATTGAGCTGATCTGTGCTTCGATCTGTCAGACTGGTTTGCATCGATCCGTTCTGATTTTGCGATAGACTATGTCGGTCTGATCTGTTTTGTCATGATTCGATCGGTCTGATCTGTTTTGTCATCTTTAAAATCCGAAACTAAAAAATTCTCCCTTTTTGATGATGACAAAACCTAGCTTCTATGCCCTCTTATAAAGTCTTTTAATTCTTTGAAGGGTATTCTTTCAGATTGATTAAATATTCTTGTTCAAAATAAATGAACACTAGAAGTTGTAGTTCAGATCGATTAAGTCTTATTGTTCAAAATAAATGAACTATTCAAAATAAATGAATAAGACTTAGATAGGCGTTTGAAAGACTTTGATTTTATAGATACGTCTGATGAATACATTTACATGTCAGACTGATACAGACATGTATCTACTACTTCGCTGAGGACAGTATTTACTTCTTCGCTGAGGACTGCTGAGCTGGCTTGAAATCTTTCTTCTTTTCCCCCTTTTTGTCAGCAGCAATTCCTGAAGGAAATCTACGATCTGCGTTAGCTGAGCGCAAATAGCATCAGGCGAGTGTCTTGAGCAAGGAGGGATTTGGCGACTGTAGTCTTAACTTCAGTAGCCAGCTCGATCTGTTCTTTTCTCAGGTTGTTCTTGTATGAAGCTTGCTGAGAGAACAAGTCATCCAGTCCACGCTGAATACCGCTGATGCTTGCTGTCATCTTGTCTCTGAAAGATTCAAAGTCCAAATGTGTAATTTTTTGGCTTTGATGAACTTCTCTTACTCGTTGAGAGAGAGAGAGAGAGAGTTTTCAGAGAGTTCTTGAAGGGACTTGGCGAGAGATGAGACTTCATCAGTGAGATGGTCTGGAGAGCGAGCAGTAGGTGATGCAGTCAGAGCAATGTCTGCCTCAACTGGTACGATTGTAGAATCAGCTGATTGGCGTATATCGGATCAGATCAATTTGACTAAATCCGTAGAAAAGTCTTGCACAAAAGCCAAATCTGCAGCAGACTGATCTGGATGAGTGATAGGTCTAGTAGGCTCATCGACCTGTACAGCTGCAAGTTGACACAACGATATCAGGATCGACAAGGTCTGGTGAGACGACTGCCGGAGGTGCGTCTTGTGTGCTGGTCTGAATATTGGAGACTAAAGATGCCAACGGAATGGAAGTCGTTGGAGATTCCAGCAAGACATCTATTGCCTCAGTCTCTGCAGCAGACGGCGCATTGGTCAGTTGCTGCTCCGCTGTTTCAGAAATAGGTGGCTTAGAAATTGGCTCTGCCACAGTCTTGATTGCAGTTGGGTGGTCTGGACTGGGAACTGGAGTTGATATGTTGAGTCTCTGTCGTTGAAAGCAAACAGCCATGTGGAGAGTGTGAATGTCCATCTCCAGCTGAGCAACGACAGCACCGTCATCCTTGGCAGTCGGCTGGTGGCATCAAAATTCACTTTTTTGGCTGTGATAAGCAAGTTTGCCAGCCGTAGTCTGTGATTAGCCCTGAACAACTCCTTGCGATGTACCGCAATCGGCACGTCATTGGTTTCTGTCCCTTTCAGGGCTTCTTGTTCCATTTTGTGGAGCCGCTTGAGCTTGCCGAAGAACAGACCAAAGCGGTTGACCGTTATTCGACCCATTCATCGAATACTACAGTAAGCTCCTGCACTTTGTCTTCTATATCTTCCAAGGCAATGTCAATTGCGGTTTGAGCGGCGGACTTAGGCTTGGAAGAGACAGGCTCAGTTAAGACAACTTTCCCTTTTCCAACAGCAGACGATGGCTTAATCCCTGATTGGGTGTAGTCACCCAGTTCTTTTATAACAATTCCCTTGACCACAGGGATAGTGGAGGGGACGCGGATGGTGACCCTGGGTGCAGTGGTTGGAGCTTTGGACGGTTGAGTTTTTTATGGTTGCGGTGGAGCTTGGGTTTTAGGTGTTGAAGCTTGGGATGCAGTGGTGGCTTTTGTTGAAGGTAAGATGGATATGGGTTTGGGATTTAAGGTTGATAGTGGCTTGGTGATCTGGGTTCGTGGCTTTTTTGGAAGAGGTTTGGCTGGGGATGAAGTAATAGAGGCAGACTGAGTTTCATCTGAGTCAGTCTGAACTGTCAGTTTGCGCTTAACTCTAGTCTTTCTTTCAGCAGCATGTTCCTGTCCAACTTCGATCTTCACAGCCAACAGATCAGAAGGAGTGGGTGGAGCACCTTTGGACTTGAGTAATGCCAATCCCTTGGGGTTAAGGATCTTGAAGGGATTGAGTGCTGATGGCTTCCCCAGCTCGATGTCCATTGACTCCAAAAGCTTGCTGAGTGGAACAACAAAGCATACAGCCTGTTTTGCTGCAATAACTGTTTCCAGCAGAACTCCAAACAAAATAGCGGACCAGTTCATCTTCAGTCCGGAATGATAGCAGCCATGTCTCTGAATTTCTCCGAGGTTACTGCATCATAGCTGCCAGCCTTGCCCAGCAGTAGCTTGCCATCGATATCACACAAAACATGAAAGTGAAACATCATTTCTTTCTTCTTGAAAGATGGCTGCAGATTCTGGCCGAAGATTGATACTCGGCCCTGAAAACTTTCAAGGGTGGCCTGAGGCATGTGACCAAAACCGGACAGTCCGGTGGTAGGAAGTCCAAAGGTCTTCGACAACGCTGTCTGAGAAATGTCAATGGATTTTCCCTTGACGGAAGTAGAGATGTACGTCTTGTGGGAAATAGCGTTGGTGAACAGCTCTCTAGTCTCCGATTCGTAAACCACCGAACCACATTCCAGAAAATGCCTTAATCCTGAAGATTCCAAGGATTTGAACATTGACACCATTTCTGGATCTTGAGCCCTGTAAATCGCATCAAACTCAACAAAAAAAGAGTTGTGAGTGATAGTTGCCATTTGATTAAGTGTTATGAAAGTAGTGAAGATGGAAGGATTTGAAGATATTAAACAGACAGCAGTAATTTGTCAAAAATGTGAAGTCTGAATGAGATGTACAGCCTACTAAATAGGAGATATTAGACACGTGTCTGTATCTCGATGACTGATATTTAAAAATTCAAATTTTAATGGATGAGATGAGAGAATAGTAAGGCGGTTAATTTTTGATCAGTCCGGGCTGTTAAAAAGTATTACTATGTTAAAGACTGGAAGTTCAAAGGTGGTGTAATCCTTCTACGTCTCCCCTTCTTCCACCTCATGGAAGGATTCAACTAGAAGACTTGATTTATACAATCCCGTTGTACAAACCCGATCCAGTTGGGAATGCCCCATCAAACTAGAACTCCTAGCAACTCAACTATGTATGTTCTTTAATGTCTCACATACAAATACCTCTCATCCAGTTGTGATGAATCTCAAATTATTACAATGATATTCACTCATCTATTAAGCTCTAATACAATGAATAGAGTGAATATATATGGCACAAATGATCTCTAACTAGATCTGATATAGCAAGGTAAGAGGTGCCAAAGGTTTGGAGAGTGCTCTTTATTTAGCAGCCTTTGTCTTTGAAGTTCCCCAATTGAATCCCAAGTGGGTTTGCTTTGGAAGGCTTGGATTGATCTTCAATCAGTTGTTATTGAGCTTCCAAATCATGTATATATAGCCCCAAGTAATGATATATACGTTAGACACAAGAATATGCCCGTTGGAAAAGGTTTTGCATCATTCCCGAGCTTGCAACGGTCATATTCTGGTAACTGGGCTCTTAGTATTTCAGACCGGTCTGGCCGGATCAGCTTGGACAGATCAGTCTGGTCTGGACAGATCAGTCTGGTCTGGATCAGTCTGAGCAGATCAGTCTGGCCGGATCAGTCTGGCCGGATCAGTCTGGACAATCAGCTTGATACAAAACAGATTGATAAACTTGTTCTTCTGATCTGTTGCTTGTAACTCTTGATTCTTTGATTTCTGGGCAAAGTGATCTACATTAAAGTTGTAGCCATTTCTCTTACCTTTCCATGGAATCAAGAATAGCTTGATTTCAAGTTTGTATGAGAGAGTTATGCTCAAAATACGAGGCGATGGTCCTGCTGTCTCTTTTCTGGATGCAGCAGCACATGACGTGACTTGCAGATGCTTTTTGGCCATCTTAACATCCGATTCCATGATGCCCGGGAATTAATGGTGTTAATCCCGGAGTGATAATGATCCTTAATGGATTTTAATTGTGGCAATTATGAATTAATTGCGGTATTGGGACTCCCGGGGATTTTAAATCCGGTATTTGGAGTCGTTGGATCCAAGGGATGAGATTGTATTCTCATCGTGGTGATAACCTTGGAATTTGGTCATTGGTGGGAATTGGGGTCAGGAGTACTTTATACTGGGGCTGGTAATGGAAATAGAGATTGTGAGGTAATTATTGAAAACAGATGATTTTTAATGAGTCATGATGTATTTGTGTAAGGATTGATATTTTGGAGTTTTGGTACTATATATACCAGGTAGACTCGGTATTCCGTCATTTAGCACGGATTCCTTCCCTCTCTCCCCTCTCTCTACGCCTAACCCTTTCCCCCCATTTCCCCTCTTTTTCCCTTGGAGGAAAAATCGTTGGTAGCTTGGCTCGGGAGCCGATTTTCTCGAAGATAATCAGGTATTAATCTTCCCCTCATCATTGTCTTCGATGTGGTAGTAGTATTGTAGAGTTTGGTTAAGATTTTGGTTGGTTTTGGATTTAGGGATTTTTGGTTAAAAATCCAAAGTTGAATTTTTAGAGTTTTTATTGGCTTTAAATGGTGTATTTGAGGTGTTGATGGTGTATGGGGTGTTGGTTTTGAGTTTGGATGTGAGAAACACCATGGAAGCTCGAGTTTTTCGGAAAATCGTAGGTCGTGATCGATCGCCGAGGAGGGCCGATCGATCGCGACGAGCAGCTGGATTTTTGGTGATGATAAACAGTGCTGGCGATCGATCGCAAGGTCTCGGCGATCTATCGCGAGTGGGTTGGCGATCGATCGCGGAGACTCGCGATCGATCGCAAAGAGGCGCTGGTTGGCCACTGGTCAGGGGCGATCAACCGCGATAAAATCGGCGATCGATCGCCGCTGAATAATGATGTTTTTTTTCAAAAATTTTAGAAAAATGTCGGTATTTTGGAATCGAGGTTTAAATGGCCCATTTCCGGGACAATGTCTACATTCCAATGGGAATGCTATACTTTTAAATGGATTGGTTTGAGCCAAAGTTTAATAAAACGAAATTCTCGGTTGAGTTATGGCTATCTTTTAAACTTATAAAATGTATTATTTTGGGTATTATGCATGCTTAGCCGGAGGGGGGGGGGGGGGGGGGGGGCTTTTATATTGGTAATCGTCAGGGATTGACGATAGAGTTGGAAGTTGTGAACGTGCTTGGGCACGTGATTGCATGCCTATGTTTAATTGAGAGTTATTTGCATGTTAGCATTTGATTCTAAGGCACGTATAACGTACGGGCATAGCCTATTACAATGTTGCAACTGTGACATGCATGCTATATGGTATTTGCAATAAATGGATATTGAAACGCATGGTATATAGTACTTGCAATAAATGGATAATGAAATGCATGATATATGATAATTGCGATAAATGGATATACATTGGAATTATGGTGCCGCTTTTGAGCGAGCGATGATTGGGATGTTGTCGCTATTGAGCGACCATCAGTTATGACGCCGCTGTTGTTGAGCGTGCGTGGGGTTAAAATGCCGCTATTATGGAGCGAGCTATGAAATAGAACTATGGAATCATTGGCTAGATATATGTGATATATGTGGTACTCTATTTGATGATTTAATCATATTTGATTATGGAACTGGTATAGCAGGAATGGTTTTAGTTGATCAATGAGATGATCAACTGACTTTTGAGAATTTAATGGTTTGGTTATTTTGAGAAGATGGACAATACAGGCGATCCCGGATGAGGATGATTCCATCTAGGGAGTATCATTTAAATTCATGGCATTTGCATTATGTAAATTATGAACTGTAATATTATGATTATTGGATTGGTGGTATTGGTATGCTCACCCCGTGTGGGGGTTGTCTCCGTTGGGGCAGGTGATACAGGTGCAGCAGTAGCTTTGGAGTTGAGCTCGGGCTATTGATTTGAGGTACTTCCAGGATTGAGGTACTAGAGCTGGTTGAATAAGTACGTAGATATAGAGTTGAGATCAAACTATGCATGGGAGGTGCTTCCAGGATCGAAGTACCAATAACGGCATTCAGTAGAGTATCTTATACATTAGATACACGTTTATTCATTGGATGCTCTCATGTGAGCACGTTTTTACGTGTATATGGAATGTATAAATGGGCAATGACTTTTCTCTCTTCATTTATTGGTTGCATGCAATTAAATGCGGAATTGCTAAATGAACTGAGAACATGTTAGTGTATTATGAGGGTGCATGCTATGTAAGTGATCTTGGTTGGGGAATTTGAACATTATGTGGTTCTAATGCAAGAAATGTTCTGGATAGTATATGATGTTATACTTGCATATGGTTTCCCCCCATGATAATATGATTGTATGCACAAATGATATGGATTAATACAATAATAACGGGTTAAGGGCACGGGGGTCCTTACATTAGTGGTATCAGAGCAGTGGTTTGCTCTTTAGGGCTGTTGAGGGCCTAGGAACACGTTAATGGAATGGGAAACACATACTTATGCATGATGGTAGTTAGTGTTGTGTGGCACAACTATATTGCTTATGTGCGTTTATGATATGTGTTCATAATGGGAATATGTTGTTGCTAACCATGGTGGTTGCAGGGTCATTGGGACATGGATTATGCATTACGGTTGCATATTGGAGTGATGATTTTTATGCTTTGCCGCTAAATGTTGAAGCGATGGCGAATTACGCATGTCACATTTGAAGCGAGGTGCATTAAAATACACTATTAACTATGTATATTGGTATATGGGTTATGCATTATGGTTGCATGTATGGCATAACGATGTGAATACTTGCTGCCTTCATGGCGTAGCGATGTGAATACTTGCCGCTGTCATACCGTATCGATGAGAGACTATTTGCCGCTGTATGAAGCGAAGAACACGACCGCTGTCATATTATAACGAGGTATATTATTTTTCGCTAGTATTGTCTAAGCGAAGGGTATTTCCGCTGTCATGTTAACGCGAGGGGTATTTCCGCTGTAATGATTAAATCGAGGAGTAATGGTGTCGCTATCATACCGTATGAGAGAATATTTGCCGCTGATATGAAGCGAAGAACACGATCGTTGTCATATTATAGCGAGGGATTATTTGCCGCTGGTATGTCGAAGTGAGGTAGCGATGAAGGATATTTGCCGCTCATATGAAGCGAAGAACATGACCGCTGTCATATTATAGTGAGGGATATCATTCCACTAGTTTATTGGCGATGGTTTATACCGTCGGGTATTCATAACGATGGTTTATTCCGCTATTCTATTGGCGATGGTTTATGCCGCCGGGTATCCCTATAGCGATGGTTCATTCCGCTACATCTATTGGCGATGGCTCATGCCGCCAGGTATTCATAGCGATGGTTTATTCCGCTATTCTATTGGCGATGATTTATGCCGCCGGGTATCTCTATAACGATGGTTCCTTCCGCTACATCTATTGGCGATGGCTCATGACTCCAGGTATCATATAGCGATGGGTCATTCCACTACATCTATGCGATGGTTTATGCCGCCGTGTATCTCTATAGCGATGGTTCATTCCGCTACATCTAATGGCGATGGCTCATGCCGCCAGGTATCATGTAGCGATGGGTCATTCCGCTAAATCTATGGCGGTGGTTTATGCCACTGGGAATCTCTATGACGATGGTTCATTCCGCTAGTTCTATGGCTATGGTTCATGCCGCCAGATATATATAGCGATGTTTTATGCCGCTGATTCTATAGCGATGTTTTATGCCGCTGACTCTATGGCGAGGGATCATGCCGCTGTTTTTATAGCGATGGGTTCTGCTGCTATCTACATAGCACGGGATTGTACCGCCCACGAGCTATGGGTGTTGATTATGTACCACTATTGGATGTCAGAGACAGGTATGCCGCTATTTTATTAGCGATGAGTTATGGTATATTGTTGTTTAGTTAGCATTATAGTGGATACGGTGTGTTGTCATATACCGTCATATGTTTGACGATGAGATTGTGAATGTCAGGTGTTGACATGTATCGTCATGAGTTGACGATGTCATTTTGGATGTCATATGTTGACATATACCGCCACAGGATGACGATGACATAGCGGATGTTCTATGTAGACGTGTAGCGTCGTTTTGATGAATAATACGTCTGGGCGTATGTATTTAGTCATATGGTTTGAGTGCCGATGGTGAGCACAAGGTGGTGTCTACGTCACCGGTTGACGAGACAGTTACGCCGAGCAGGTTTGCTCGATGAATTATTGGATGCATTGTACCGGTGAGGGTACCGCATCATGCATTTGAAGTAAATATTTTAAGAGTAGTGGTACCTTTGGGTATGATTGGTGATACCCGGGTCTATTGCATTGAGTATGCGGGTTGTATTGGTACTTAGGCATGTGTACCAGTGTGTGTATACGAATGCCAGCTTTTATTTTGGTCCTCGTCGAGCATCGGGTTAGTAAGCTTGGATGAACTAATCTCCGGTGAGAGATTGTGGTACTTTGAGATTGTTAATCTCGATGGCACGATGTATTCTAAAGAATGATCGTGAGGGTTGGTTGACTTCCCCTGAGTAGGGTTTGTCGTATCTTAGGCAATGGTAATTCATTTATGAGTAATTTGATAACATCCCTGTGCTAGGATCATTGAATCCTAGGGTAAATGAGGGATGGCCATGTTTTGGATTTGTTAGGTGTCGCGGTTGACACGTGTGGCGGAAATGCAATTGATTGTTCTTGCATGTCCTTTCGGGAATTTGAGACCTTGTAGAGTCTCGACGATGTGTTGGACGATGTAGATATCTTTAGAGATGTGTTTTGTGTTGATCGGTAGTGGTGAGTTGCCCAATCCGTGTTGCAAAGTGGTGCAACGACTCCTTTGATGGAGGTGGAATTGGAGAACGGGAACCTGATTTAGTATAAGTACACTGTAGTGTACTGGTGGTTTCCTTGGTAACGATCTATGGTTAACATTGTAGGCTAAATCGTAGAGATATCATCGAGGCGATATCTATTTTGGAATCACGAATGATTCTTTTGATTTGCAGTTATGTTTGACTGACTGCTTTTGAGATGGTTAGCATCGGGGAATGCTGATGTCCTTCGTGAATTTGTGTCGGTTTGGGAGGTTACTCTATTCCAGGTGCTGGTGCGAGGTCTGTATCCTCGCGGTTGGTGTGTCGTTCATGTTATATTCATGATTCGACAATGTGGATCCATTTGAATTGCGTGGTCTCGGCGTTACGTGATGTACGCCTGTGCAAATTGCGGGGACGAAATTTTATTAGTGGGGGATAATTGTGATGCCCGGGAATTATTGGTGTTAATCCCGGAGTGGTAATGATCCTTAATGGATTTTAATTGTGGCAATTATGAATTAATTGTTGTATTGGGACTCCCGGGGATTTTAAATCCGTTATTTGGAGTCGTTAGATCCAAGGGATGAGATTGTATTCTCATCCTGGTGATAACCTTGGAATTTGGTCATTGGTGGGATTTGGGGTCAGGAGTACTTTGTACTGGGGCTGGTAATGGAAATAGAGATTGGGAGGTAATTATTGAAAACATATGAGTTTTAATGAGTCATGATGTATTTGTGGAAGGATTGGTATTTTGGAGTTTTGGTACTATATATACAGGTAGACTCGGTATTCCGTCATTTAGCACGGATTCATTCCCTCTCTCCCCTCTCTCTACGCCTAACCCTTTCCCCCCATTTCCCCTCTTTTTCCCTTGGAGGAAAAATCGTTGGTAGCTTGGCTCGGGAGCCGATTTTCTCGAAGATAATCAGGTATTAATCTCCCCTCATCATTGTCTTCGATGTGGTAGTAGTATTGTAGAGTTTGGTTAAGATTTTGGTTGGTTTTGGATTTAGGGATTTTTGGTTAAAAATCCAAAGTTGAATTTTTAGAGTTTTTATTTGCTTTAAATGGTGTATTTGAGGTGTTGATGGTGTATGGGGTGTTGGTTTTGAGTTTGGATGTGAGAAACACCATGGAAGCTCGAGTTTTTCGGAAAATCGTAGGTCGTGATCGATCGCCGAGGAGGGCCGATCGATCGCGACGAGCAGCTGGATTTTTGGTGATGACAAACAGTGCTGGCGATCGATCGCAAGGTCTCGGCGAACGATCACGAGTGGGTTGGCGATCGATCGCGGAGATTCGCGATCGATCGCGAAGGCTGGTTGGCCACTGGTCAGGGGCAATCGATCGTGATAAAATCGGCGATCGATCGCCGCTCGAAGGATGATGTTTTTTTTCGAAAATTTTAGAAAAATGTCGGGATTTTGGAATCGAGGTTTAAGTGGCCGGGACAATGTCTATATTCCAATGGGAATGCTATACTTTTAAATGGATTGGTTGGAGCCAAAGTTTAATAAAACGAAATTCTCGGTTGAGTTTTGGCTATCTTTTGAGCTTATATAATGGATTATTTTGGGTATTATGCATGCTTAGCCGGGGGGTGGGGGGTGTGGGTGGCTTTTATATTGGTAATCGTCAGGGATTGACGATAGAGTTGGAAGTTGTGAACGTGCTTTGGCACGTGATTGCATGCCTATGTTAATTGAGAGTTATTTGCATGTTAGCACTTAATTCATCGGGTCGTGGGACTCAGGCAAGGGTTGGTTCGGACTACGAAATCCGAAGGTACGTATAACGTACGAGCATAGCCTATTATAATGTTGCAACTGTGAAATGCATGCTATATTGTATTTGCAATAAATGGATATTGAAACGCATGGTATATAGTACTTGCAATAAATGGATAATTAAATGCATGATATATGGTAATTGCGATAAATGGATATACATTGGAATTATATGGTGCCGCTTTTGAGCGAGCGATGATTGGGATATTGTCGCCATTGAGCGACCATCGGTTATGACGTCGCAGTTGTTGAGCGTGCGTGGGGTTAAAATGCCGCTATTATGGGGCGAGCTATGAAATAGAACTATGGAATCATTGGCTAGATATATGTGATATCTGTGGTACTCTATTTGATGATTTAATCATATTTGATTATGGAACTGGTATAGCAGGAATGGTTTTAGTTGATCAATGAGATGATCAACTGACTTTTGAGAATTTAATGGTTTGGTTATTTTGAGAACATGGACAATACAGGGGATCCCGGATGAGGATGATACCATCCAGGGAGTATAATTTAAATTTATGGCATTTACATTCTGTAAATTATGAACTCTAATATTATGATTATTGGATTGGTGGTATTGGTATGCTCACCCCGTGTGGGGCTGTCTCTGTTGGGGCATGTGATACAGGTGCAGCAGTAGCTTTGGAGTTGAGCTCGGGCTGTTGATTTGAGGTACTTCCAGGATTGAGGTACCAGAGCTGGTTGAATAAGTACGTAGATCTAGAGTTGAGATCGAACTATGCATGGGAGGTGCTTCCACGATAGAAGCACCAATAACGGCATTCGGTAGAGTATCTTATACATTAGATACACGTTCATTCATTGGGTGCTCTCATGTGAGTACGTTTTTACGTGTATATGGAATGTATAAATGGGCAATGGCTTTTCTCTCTTCATTTATTGGTTGCATGCAATTAAATACGGAATTGCTAAATGAACTGAGAGCATGTTAGTGTATTATGAGGGTGCATGCTATGTAAGTGATCTTGGTTGGGGAATTTTAACATTATGTGGTTCTAATGTAAGAAATTTTCGGGATAGTATATGATGTTATACTTGCATATGGTTCTTCCCCCCATGATAATATGATTGTATGCACAAATGATATGTATTAATATACTAATAACGGGTTAAGGGCACGGGGGTCCTTATAGATTCAGTCTTTGACTTCCAAAGATGACTTGTAGATCTTTGTCTTAGCTTTCCAACCCATACTGAATCATCTCGTTTCGATAAGCGAGCTGAGAGTTATGGCCAACAGATTGACAGTCGCTTGATGTAACAGCTCGATCTTACAGGCGTCACATGGCGTGACTTGCAGAAGCTTTTTGGACATCTTAACGTCCGATTCAGTCTTTGACTTCCAAAGATGACTTGTAGAGCTTTGTCTTAGCTTTCCAATCCATACTGAATCGTCACATTCCGATAAGTGAGCTAAGAGTTATGCCCAACAGACTGACAGTTGCTTGCTGTTTCTTCGCGGTACAGCTCGATCTTGCAGGCGTCTTTTCTCCTTGATAACATTCGAACTAGCCGATCTGTTGTGAAATATGACATTTAGTATTTTGAGTTGGCTGTTCAACCTCTTTGGAAGCACGCCATTTCGATATCCGAGCTATGAGATATGATCGAAACAATCCGCTCTGCCAAGATTTCAGTCTTGGTCCAGCTTGATATTTTCAAGCTACTTCTTTGTAATTCATCAAGCTCTTAATTATGATCTATGAACTGCACACTTGATGAAATATGTTAGCAACACAATAACAAGTTTTGTTAACATCAAAACCAAGATTATTCGGGTTTCCAAAAACCCAACACACACACACACACACATATATATATATATACATACATACATACACACACACATATCATTATAACAAGTACACAATACCAAAACATGACATATAAACCATCGCTTTGATATGATATCGGTATGTACCATCGCTTTGACATAACAACGGCATATATTATATCCTTCAACTTGTCATAACAGTGAAACCATATTCTCACAATAACATATATTATTTTAACAGTTATACAATAACGATTCCATCTCATAATCTCATCACTTTGACATGACATCGACATTTACCATCTCTGCGACATGACAACGGCATTATCTTTCCTTCGACGTTATAGAGACATGTGTCATCGCTCCGACACGGCAGCGGCAGATCATCGCTTCGACGTTATAGCAGAATGTATTATCGCTTCGACACGATAGTGGCATATCATCTCTTCGACGTGACAGGGCATGCATCATCACTTCGATACAACAACGACATTATCATAGACTCAAGAGGTGACTCACATGTATGTAGCACTTGCTCTTTTCGAATTCATTAGGTGACTCACATCCCCCTTTTTCACACTAATACCTCAATGATCAAAACTCATATAAATCTCATTGATATTTCCAACATATCAATCACATCACATATTACCACAATGTCTAATAATCATATCAATTCTTATCATTAGATCCTTGATATCCGATACATATATCCATGACATACATTATAATGCCCAAAGTAATGTTGTACATCACACGTACCTTATAGTCCAATTGCAAGAGCCACTCATTGCCTTTGCCCCGAAATCCGGTGAATTATTCGCTAACAATCTTCGAGAGATCTCGCTCCAAAATCGTGCCTTGATCGATTTTACTCCATGGAAAAGAGGAAGGGGGAGAGATGGTGAAGAGAGAGGAAGGCATGGGGGGAAAGAGAGAAAATGAAGTGGAGAATGATTGAACACCGAGTCCACTTGGTATATATAGTACCAAGGCTCCAAAAACCCGAGTCTCTAATACTCGAACCAAAACTCCTAATAATGGTATGTGTTAAATCATTTACTCATACTCGCTCAAATATATCTCAAACCTCATTTCCAAAACCCCCCAACTCAAAATCCCACTACCAACAGTTTCCAAGGCTCAACACACCCACGAGAATAAAATCTCGAACCTTGAATCCAATAAATCCAACACTGGATAATAATCCCCTAAAATCTCAATTCGATAATTATTTCATTATTACCACAATTAAAATCAACTAATGATTATAAGTAAATCTAGTATTATTACAATTAATTTTCGGATATTATATTTATCCCCTACTAATCAAATTTCGTCCTCGAAATTTGCACACACGTACTCAACGTACTACACTAACCGCGTAACTCAAAAGAAATACACATCATTGATTCATGAATACGTCATGAACAAAATACCAACTGCGAGATAATCGACCTCGTACCTAACTCTTGAGTTGACATATTCTCCCAAAACGAACATTAACCACTAATGGATGTTAACATACTTCGATGATAACTAACCAAAAAGCAGTCAATTAACCTTAAACAGCTCTCTACTCGAATCATTCTTGATTCCAAAATAAATATCACCTCGATGACATCTCAATAACTTGACATCTACGATGCAAAACACACACATTTCGAAGAAAACCACCAGTATACAACAGTAAACTCACACTAAATATGATTCCCAATTCTCTAATTTCATTACAAACAATGGAATCTTACTCATCGAAAGGAAAATTGCACCATTTGCAACTCGAATCGAGCAACCTTCAGTCACCTATCAAACAAATGCATATCTTCACAGATATCAATACTAGTGTGTTCCAAGAAGCCATATCTTGGCCCCAACACACTACCAATTTTTTTTCAAAAAAACACGTGATTCCATAGAGAACGTGTGATCGCTTTTATTTTAAACAGTTATTTCGAGCGATTCTACCGCAAGTGCACGGTGTCAAGTTTTAGTATAATGATCTAGAAGTAAGGATTGTCGAACCCACGAGGACTAGTAGTAATTACCAAATTTAACTAGCGTTCTATATTTAACCTACGAAATTGGTTGAAAGATGAACTAACTTAATCAACTCCAATATTCAACCGCACCACAAAGAATTAAGATAATAAACAGTAGAGATAAATATCGAGACTTCGGTTCACTTGAGTAATCCCCCACAATTTACCTACTAGTTCTAATTAAAATTAATGCATCTAAGGTGACAAGTTTTCCGATTATATCCAATATACTCTCTCGAGCTATATTACACCTAACACTAAATTGCAGTAAGTACCTCTCGTTCACTTATTTAACAATTCAATGCTGCATACGTTCTATGAAAACCCCTAGCCTTCGATTACTAGATATCTATAGCTATCACTCGTGTATTTGACGTCATCTCTCGATCTCGGTCTGAAATCCACGGTTTATGTTATTGGTTCCGTTTTACAATCTCATCTCTCGATCTCAATTGTAAACTAACAACATTCAAAGAGTAGCTAATTCTTTAAAAGCATTAACAGCATAACATAAACTCAAAAATAACAAAAACTCAATCAAAAACTAGAATTAAAACTGTGGGTTCATACACAAGATCCCCTTGTCTCGATAACAAACTTAGCCTAGCATATTAACGGAAAAAACAACGTTTTATAATATCTAACAACATTATAAACATTGGAATTCGAAAATAAAACTAAACAAAAGTTCAGAAATACTAATGAACACTCGATGTTGAATCGTGCGTCGATCCGTTGTTCCCGTCTCTATCTGCGTTGCTTTGAATCCTCTTGAAGGTTTGAAGATGGTGGAGTTGAATTCTATGGTGAAAAGTCAGTCTAAAAAACTCCTAGGGCCGGCCACTTTTTTTTATCTTAAATAGTGGAGAAGAATCCCCTAATTTCGTGTAAGACCCAAACTCTTAAAAGGTAATTTTTTTTCAGATTTTCGCGACTACCGATCGATCGGTAAGATGTACCGATCGATCGGTATTTCCATGAATTAAAATTTTAAGTTACGGCATTTACCGATCGATCGGTAAGATGTACCGATCGATCGGTAGAATCTTCAAAAATTTACAAGTTGAATTTCTTCGCAGCTTCTTCGCTCGGTTAGCTCAGTTGAGTCTTTTTCATCATTTTAAGCATAAATTCTCCAATTCCAACATATCCGACCTTGATTCCTGAAATAAACAAAAAAAACACAAAAGCGCATAATATCGTCCAGGAATCAACTTAAACAGTATAAAAAAAACTAGAATTATAAGTGTAAAAATCACACTTATCAACTCCCCCAAACTTAAGTCTTGATCGTCCTCGAGCAAGAATAGAATTAAAAACAGTGAATTCACAACAGATAAGTGACATGGATTATTTCGTGCTCATATGTTTATCTCAGAACTTTTACTCATATCACAACAAAAATCCCTCAAATCGTTGGACACGAAGTGTTTTCTCCTTAAGTCAAATAACAGTCTCAAATTCGGAATGTGTGTGTGTGTGCTGTTGTCAATCCCAAGTATCGTACAATCATCATAGATCAAAACAGTGTTAATCAATAACAATCAAGATTTTCATTGAGTATCTCATATACCTAATTTTTCAAGCACTTCTTCACTAATGTAATCAATTCCTAGACTTGGATAAAAGGACTTTTAAAGCTTATAATGTTAGGCCTTTTGGTGTCGGGTACAAAGAAAAGATAGGATAAGCGCAAAGAAGAGAGTATAATCTTTTACAATTCAAATGTTTCGCACACATCGAGCTTCTCTTCTTTTTCTTTTATAGCCTTGGCCACTTTGGGTCTTATATGTTTATCTTTTGTTATTTTTTTTTTCAAGGCTCTTTGTCTATCTTTTTCTTTTCTTTTCTCATTCATCAATATTTTTCAATAAGCTCATCAGGATATAACAATTTACGTGCATCGAATGGAATTCATCATACTCCCTTGGGTTGAAGATAAAATCTTTCATTTTTTTGGCTAAACAAGGTAGGTATAATGAGTTTATCAACAAATGTCGAATGGTGGCTAATTTCCATTCTTATTCAATCAAGCTCAAAGTTGGACACTAGGGAAAGATGTAAATAAGGTAGGCTTGAAAGGCTCAACGTTCCAAAGATCGCCTAAATCATATCCAAGTCTAGTTCATAATTATAAAAATTTCGCCTCGAAGTGCCATCATCAAATAGGTTCTATGATTACTCTAAGATGCTCAAGACATGTCATCATGTTCACACATATCATCACTACTTTAAATGTAATCAACAAGTTCATGACTCAATGTGCTCAATTTATCCTCATTTTCAACATGTCAACTCAACTCAAAAATATTCACATGTTTACAATCATCAAGATTCAAGTCATAAATAGAGTAAAACTAATATCATCATGGCATGGAGACACTATTTTAATCCAATTACACTAAAAACAAATTTTCATGCTTTTCATCGGACTCATCAATATTAAGCTTAAATCATAGACTCCACAGCAGTAGACATGATATCAGACGCACCGTTAAACATGCTAAGACTACTAACATAACTCACAAATCACACAAAATAAAATCATGGATAAACACCCCCCAAACTTGGTACGTGCATTGCCCTCAATGTACAGTAAACAATAGAAATAATGGCAAATCACATACCTGGGCGACGATCGTCAGTAATCGTCGTCCTCCTCCTCATGCTCTGGTGGTGGTACTGGGGGTTGTGGCTGATATGGTGGGAACGGCTGTAATCGTGGGAAGTGAAGTGGTGGTGGAAACTGGATAGCTGGAAAGCCTTGTGCCATTGCATTGTTCCAGCCGACTTGATATTGCAAGAACTCCTCCTGTCGTAGACGCATAGCTCGTACCTCTTCGACGATCAAATCTAGAGTGACAGTGGGAGTCCCAGGCACAACAGAAGATGTAGTCGGCTGAGATGCAGTCTGACTGCGTGAAGGTCTGACACGTGCTCTCCCCGGTGCGGGTGCGGCAGCAGCGGAGGCCGCGGCAGGATCCTGAATAACGATAGCTGACATCGGCGCTAAAATCTCCTCACCGTCGTCCCAAGAAACACCTTGCCGGCGACATAACTCTGTGATAGTGGCAGAACATGGCAGGCCAGAGAGATGAGCCTCGGATGGTGCTCCTGATAGACAACTCCACACGTCGTCCCAAATTAACAGATCTGCCGGTAAGTATGGCAAAAACCAGTATAGCTCGATTTGTGGTGACCTCGGAAGTGTGGGTAGCTGGTATGAGCCGGGACACCACAATAGAAAACAAGACTTTGCTTCCTCTGTCAGCTCGGATTTTAGAACTTTGAGTGGCTCGCCATCGTTGTTTCTCCTCCACTCAGTCCCCTCGATGCAGATGGTCTGTAAGATTTCATTGTAATCCACCTGGGAGTGAGCATACACCGAGTACTGATCCTCCACAATGTCAGGTACATTGTAGAGGGCATTGATCGTGCGGCGGTTGTAATTTACTCTTTTTCCCCGGACAAATGTATCAGCCGCATCTGGGAATGCCTTCAGATTGGCATAGAATTCTCTTACTACTGGTACCAGTGCGACCCATGGAGTTCTCAAAAAAGTTAGCCAATCACGTCTCCGTGCCTCTCTAAACACCGCACCGACTGTGGAGTTAAACTCCAAGCCTCGTTCTCTAACAAAATTTTTTCTCAGCATTGCATGGTAGAACTCTACAGCAGACTGATTAACCAATTTTTGCTCATCGATAGCCGGGCGTGCCGCAGAAGTAGATGCCTCACGCGTTGGTTTCCTCTTTGGTGCCATGACACTCCAATAATCCAACCAAAAAGGAACATCACCAACAAAATTATTCCACCACCACCACCACAATATTCAACAATTATATTCCACAAAAATCCACCAAACTTAACAATTTCAATATTCAACTCCACCAATAATCCAAAAATCCAATCTTTAGCAACACCAACACAAAATACTTACACAAACTGAAATTCCAAGAAGTGCATTGCCAAAGTACCTCAATAATTCGAAATTTGTAGTAGGTTGGAGTCCTTGGCTTGCACCTTGTCAAACTTGTAGGTTGGTGATGATTTAGTCTTCTAAATCTGCAAATCTGGAACAATTAGCACAATTTGAGTCTAATTTGCATAATATAGTAGTGAAATTGAAAAAATGTGCAAAGATTGGAGTAAAATGTGAAGAAAATTGGGAAGAGGCGATTTTTTTGGGGAGGGTTTTCGTTTGGAGTGTGTGTAATTGTGTGTGTTAGTGTGTGAGTTCGGGTTTTAAAAAACTGAAAAAACGCTTTACCGATCGATCGGTAAGATGTACCGATCGATCGGTACATTGCCGTAGCCTTTTTTAAAAATTCCCAGATTGACCGATCGATCGGTAAGATTTTACCGATCGATCGGTCCATTGCCATAGCTTTTTATTTAAATTCCTCGACTTAACGATCGATCGGTAACATTAACCGATCGATCGGTAAATTTATGATTTTTTTTTTATTGCAGTCAAGAGTCAACAACCAAATTAAAAATGCGAAACTACCTACTAAATTCAACAACGAAGGAGAGAAAAAAAATTAGTTCTTGATTTATAGTCCCAAGCTGGACTTCTTACCCAATCGCTTCAACGGCTCGAAGTATGTGAATTAATGTCATGCACGTCGCAGTGTCTCAACCGCTCACCATTTACCACACAAGTGCCTAGAATAGGATCACTTACCTTAATTGCTCCATGAGCATAGACAGTAGTCATCGTGAATGGTCCAACCCATGAAGCTTTTCGCTTGCTTTGGAAAATGCGATGTGGTGGCGCTTTATGCAATTGCACTGTCTCTCCCTTCATGAATGTCCTTTTCTCCTTGAGCTTCTTAGTCTTCTTTGACTTTATCATGTCATGGCTCTTGCCTTCTTTAGTCTCTAGCTCGGTCTTCACGTCCACCTCATTAGTGCCTTGCACCACATCAACAAGCAAAGTGTCAATCATGTTAACTTTTAGATAATCATGCTCGTTGTGTGCGTGTGTTGAAGATTTGAACATATTGAATGTAACCCGATCCTCCCCTACACGGAGGATCAACTTCCCTTCTTCAACATCAATGATGGCTCTTCCAGTAGCCAAGAATGGGCGTCCCAGGATTAATGGCATTCTCACATCCTCCTCCATATCCAACACTAAGAAATCCACCGGGAAGGTGAATTGATCTATCTTTACAGGCACATCTTCAATGATTCCTAGTGGATAGGTGAGGGACTTGTCCGCCATTTGCAACACTACTCTTGTGGGCTTCGGCTCTCCCAATCCAAGTCTCGTAAAAACAGACAAGAGCATCAAGTTCACACTAGCACCCAAATCACATAATGATTTAATAGAAGAAATAGGCCCAACAGTGCAAGGAATAGAGAAACTCCCTGGATCTTTTAACTTCGTGGCCGATTTCTTTTGCACCATAGCACTACATTCCTCAGTCAAAAAGACAGTCTCGTGCTCTCTCACTTTCTGCTTCTTAGACAACATTTTCTTTAAGAATTTGGCATAATTAGGCATTTCTTGTAATGCATCAATAAAGGGTATATCGATATGCAAATTCTTAAGCATGTCTAAAAATTTGGCAATGTTTGAATCAACCTTCGCCCTATTAATTGCTGCAGGGAATGGGAGAGGAATGTGTACCTTTTCTTGTGGTGAGATCGGTACAGTGGCTCCAGTGGACTTACCCTTGTTGCAAGGTTGTTCATTCTCCTCTTGCTTCATTGAAATCTTTTCCGTTTCCTTCTCAGCACCAAGTTCCTTTCCACTCCTCAAGGTCACGGCATTGGCTTGCTCCCTTGGATTCCTCTCGGTGTCACTCGGCAGAGTTCCTTGTGCTCTTCCAGCCACGATGGTTGCCAATTGTCCGACTGAGTTTCCAAATTTTTGATAGATGCATCTTGGTTACTCATCCTGGTCTCAGTAGATGATATAAACTTGACAAGTAATTCCTCCATGCTCGGCTTTGGTTGGTAACCTGGTTGTGGTTGGGGGTTCAAAACATTCTTTTGGTCGGACCAAGAGAAGTTTGGATGATTCCTCCACGGTTGGTTATAGTTGTTGGAGTAAGAATTACCCTGTTGTGGCCTGTTTCCTACAAAGTTAGCATTTTCAGTAGATTGCACAAAAGGGTTACCTGTCTGGCATTCCGTGCTCTTATGGTTGCCGCCACACAAATCACATATGACCACTTGAGCTTGCATCGCTGTCATGCTAAGCCATCCATTTTCTTATTCAACGCCTCCAATTGAGCTTTTATTGCTGTTACCTCATCAACTTGATGCACCCCTATCGGTCTCTTGGGCACATTTCTTTCGGACTGCCACTGGTAACTGTTGGCTGCCATTTCTTCCAAGAGTGTGTAAGCTTCCTCAGGTGACTTTCTCATAATTGTACCTCCTGCTGCAGCATCAATCATGGATCTATTAGCAAAAAATAACACATTGTAAAATGTTTGTACCTGAAGCCAAATCGGAAGGCCATGATGTGGGCATCTTCGAAGTAGATCCTTGAAGCGCTCCCAAGCTTCATACAGTGTCTCCGGATCATGTTGCATGAATGTGGTGATGTCATTGCGCATCTTAGCTGTCTTGGAAGGGGGAAAGTATCTTGATAGGAAGGCTTGAGCCATCCCCTCCCAAGTAGTGATTGACCCTGTAGGCAATGAATTCAACCAGCTCTTAGCTTTATCATTTAATGAAAAGGGAAAGAGTCGTAACCTGAT
Source organism: Haberlea rhodopensis (assembly GCA_907163345.1). NCBI lineage: Eukaryota > Viridiplantae > Streptophyta > Magnoliopsida > Lamiales > Gesneriaceae > Haberlea > Haberlea rhodopensis. The sequence goes on from CAJQUN010000149.1 coordinate 526,981, forward strand.
GGCGTCGTCAGTGACGCCATTGTGCTTGAATGTGTCGCATATCTCCAAAAAGTTGGAGATATGAGCATTATGATCATCAGTAGGCGATCCTCCGAATTGCACAGAGTGTTGAATCATCTGAATTATGGCAGGCTTGATCTCGAAGTTATTAGCCTGGATCCTTGGTCTTGTGATGCTAGACATGGTGCCTTGAAAAGATGGTTGTGCATAGTCCATCATGGACCTTATAATTGGCACTTCATCATTATGTTGTTCACCATTCCCTCGATTGTTCTCAGCCATCTCTCTTGTTTCTTTTCGAAGTCTTCTGCAAGTTCGTTCAATCTCTAAGTCGAGTGGCTCTAATATAGGTCTGTCACTTCGTAGCATGCACTACAAAGACAACTCCCTGCAAAATTCAACACAACGAAGGAAGAACAGTAATGAAATCGTATAAACCGTAATAAAATAATTATAAAAGAAAAAATGGCTAAATTATAGTCAACTAATCTCTTATGATATTACTTAAACTAGTCCCCGGCAACGGCGCCAAAAACTTGATCGCTTTTATTTTAAACAGTTATTTCGAGCGATTCTACCGCAAGTGCACGGTGTCAAGTTTTAGTATAATGATCTAGAAGTAAGGATTGTCGAACCCACGAGGACTAGTAGTAATTACCAAATTTAACTAGCGTTCTATATTTAACCTACGAAATTGGTTGAAAGATGAACTAACTTAATCAACTCCAATATTCAACCGCACCACAAAGAATTAAGATAATAAACAGTAGAGATAAATATCGAGACTTCGGTTCACTTGAGTAATCCCCCATAATTTACCTACTAGTTCTAATTAAAATTAATGCATCTAAGGTGACAAGTTTTCCGATTATATCCAATATACTCTCTCGAGCTATATTACACCTAACACTAAATTGCAGTAAGTAACTCTCGTTCACTTATTTAACAATTCAATGCTGCATACGTTCTATGAAAACCCCTAGCCTTCGATTACTAGATATCTATAGCTATCACTCGTGTATTTGACGTCATCTCTCGATCTCGGTCTGAAATCCACGGTTTATGTTATTGGTTCCGTTTTACAATCTCATCTCTCGATCTCAATTGTAAACTAACAACATTCAAAGAGTAGCTAATCCTTTAAAAGCATTAACAGCATAACATAAACTCAAAAATAACAAAAACTCAATCAAAAACTAGAATTAAAACTGTGGGTTCATACACAAGATCCCCTTGTCTCGATAACAAACTTAGCCTAGCATATTAACGGAAAAACAACGTTTTATAATATCTAACAACATTATAAACATTGGAATTCGAAAATAAAACTAAACAAAAGTTCAGAAATACTAATGAACACTCGATGTTGAATCGTGCGTCGATCCGTTGTTCCCGTCTCTAGCTGCGTTGCTTTGAATCCTCTTGAAGGTTTGAAGATGGTGGAGAGTTGAATTCTATGGTGAAAAGTCAGTCTAAAAAACTCCTACGGCCGGCCACTTTTTTATCTTAAATAGTGGAGAAGAATCCCCTAATTTCGTGTAAGACCCAAACTCTTAAAAGGTAATTTTTTTTCAGATTTTCGCGACTACCGATCGATTGGTAAGATGTACCGATCGATCGGTATTTCCATGAATTAAAATTTTAAGTTACGGCATTTACCGATCGATCGGTAAGATGTACCGATCGATCGGTAGAATCTTCAAAATTTACAAGTTGAATTTCTTCGCTCTTCTTCGCTCGGTTAGCTCAGTTGAGTCTTTTTCATCATTTTAAGCATAAATTCTCCAATTCCAACATATCCGACTTTGATTCCTGAAATAAACAAAAACAACACAAAAGCGCATAATATCGTCCAGGAATCAACTTAAACAGTATAGAAAAAACTAGATTATAAGTGTAAAAATCACACTTATCAACGTGCAAGACTCCCAATTGCATTCTTACAACAGGTATCTCATCGAACAATTTTAACATTGTTACTACCACAATCAGTTCATCAACTGAATTGTTAAAAACCTCCTCAAACGAGGCACGCCGACCTCTTCCGAAGAGAGAGTCATCTAAAACCTCACAAATTATTCCTCTGAATAGATTGCTCCATCGAGACCACAATTCTCGAGGGTAACAAAATCTCTTTCAAAAGATCTGCCAACCGCAACACACTTTCCAGTTGGTCAACAACCATGAAAATGCTGGCATGTATATATGCACATCGATATATATACGCCCTGACACCACTTAAACCACAAGTATACTCAATGCAAACTCGACCTGAGGTATCTCCAACAATACCCACATGCCTCAGATACGACTGTTGATCACCCAATTATTCTCATGCACTAGAGGATAATGATTGACAAATTACAACTAATGGTGTGAATCCAACATCCACCACCATGCATTGACTCATCAAATCTTCCCAAGATTCCAGACATGTATCAAAATACCTCTTTCCTACTAGGAAAATTATGCATAACGAATCAAAATACATTTATACTGAAATACATCCCCAAACCAATATATGCATAACTAACGCATGATACCACTTGTTAGGAACGATATTGAGGGGTTGATCAGTCTACCCAGCTCAGTTCAGTCAAGTCAGCTGGAATAGCTTGTTCCTTAAAGTGTTTGCACGGAGAGACTAAATCGAGTTTAGTTAAAGAAACCAAGTTGAAGTATCTCAAACTAACATGTTTGAACAAATTAAACAATATAATAAAATGAAAAGATAAACATACAGAAAGTAAACTGCACATATATTTGTTTATGGAAGTTCGAAGGCTTACTCCTTCTACATCTCCACTTCCTCCACAACATGGAAGGATTCCACTAGAAGATTTTGATTTATACAGCCCTTTGTACAAATCCACTCCAATCAAGGTCACCTTTCGACATGAACTCTTCGCATCTCAACCTAACTGCTCTCCAGCAGTCTAACTCATCGTTTATCTTTTATATTGTTCAGATACAAGTCTGACAATTACACAAATCTCTATTATACAAAAAACTCACTATACAATGATTGAGCGCTTGTGACACACTTTTGATACTCTACATGATCAGGTGTCCTATTTTAACGATGGTGCATATGTGTTTTGAGTATGCTCTCTACTAAGCTGATATTTTAATATAAGCCCCCATTTAGGATCGATCACTCTGAGATTTATTCATGATGGGCTGTGAGTTGGATCACCCTCTCTTTTATGTATGTCTTATATTGAAATCTTCGAGAGTCATTTATAACTTTTATCTTGATTTATCCATTAGGCAAAGAAATATGCCAGTTTGAAAGTACTTGTACGACTATGATTTCTCTGAATTTTCTTTTGACTTCTTCAACGTTCATATTTGACTATAGACTATCTGCAGCTTTGCTGTAGATGACTTCGCTGGTCTGCTCTTGTTCATTCAAGTTGAATACTCAACTGATTTCTTCCATCTGGCTAGGTTGATTGATTTTGACTCCACTGCTTAGTTAACTAGCTTTTTCTCTTTGTTGCCCTGGCGTGGATTGGTTCTGTCAATCATCAATTCGATATGTAGACTGGTTCTTTCATCAACTTTGCTGATGTTTTGTAAGTGATGACAACTTCACTGCACACTTGATAGATTGACTAGTAATAACATGACAAGTTATATCAACATTAAAATTCGGATTAGTAGGGTTTTGAACCCAACATCATGAATCGGAAGAATTTGTGTAAATTGAACAAGATGGAACCATATGCGATTTTGTTGATTGTTTTTAGGAAGGACGTAACATAGTGGTGCAAATGTAAAGCTCTGTTGCTAATTAATCCAGATTAACAAGTTAGTGAAATTTTGAGAGAAAAGCCGGATAATTAAATTACCAGCTACGAATTAAGGTGTTCCGGACTACGACGACACAAACAACAATTGGCACATATTTGTGCATGTGCATGTGCATGATCACATGGCACTTGGAGAGCACATGCCAAGCTAGTACTAATTAAATTTTAATACCCCATAATTAAGGTCATAATCATTTTTGGCATGTAGAGTGCTTTTTATCTCGTAATTATATGTACTAATTAAATTTTAATACCCCACAATTAAGGTCATAATCCTAAATATTATCCAATTAACATATGTCGTTAGTTAATTAGTAAATTTTGATACCCCATAATTAAGTTCATAATCCTAAATATTATCCAACTAACATATGCCTTTAGTTAATTAGTACATATAATTACGAGATAAAAAGTACTCTACATGCCAAAAAATGATTATGACCTTAATTATGGGGTATTAAAATTTACAAATTAATTAAACCTCGCAACATAGAATTAGCAAATGTATAATACATGACTTGGGACATTAAATCTTGCAAGACCAGCAAAGATGCTTGACACTTGGCTATGGCTTGCCACATGGATCCTACAATAATTAAATATGAGCAATCTTGCAAGGAATTGCCTTGTTTCCATCACCCACTCACCTTTTTATGTATGCCTTCATTTTCATTTTCCAAGACAAAATCCTTCATCTTTCTTCCCCTCCATTTTTTGAAAATACTCGGCCATTTTTTGCCCAAAATCCTCTAAAAATCATGAACCAAATCCACATGCAAATGAGGATTTAGAAACTACATGGCTAGGGTAGTATTAAGGTGAAAGAAATTTTGAGTTTGGTGCTCAAAACTCAAGATAATTGAAGGTATAAAATCATTTTAGCTTTCTCAACTTTAATTTAAGATTAAGGGTAAAATTTTTGTTATAGAAAAAGTTGTTGCAAAAGTGTGCAGCAGATTTCAGCATGCATATGTCTAGTATTTTGAAATTTTAAGCATGGTTAAGCTACGGATTTGAAGATGGTGCTCCTAATGAACGTTGTAATATTTTGTGTTAGATTTAATTGTCCACCAAAATAAGCTAATTTGGAGTTAAAATGAGAAGGTTATGATGATTCTACTAAACTAGGCACAAATCGAGTCTGCATGTTCATGCATGTCACAAGCAATGTGTTCTTCGAAATTCTGGGAAACCTATCTTCCAAATTTAAAGTTGAGGTAAATAAAAAAAGTGTAGATCTTTGAATTATGTTCGATTTGATAGTAAATGCAGCTAATTTGGAGTTAGTAGGCAAAAGTTATGCTAGTTTTACTAAAGGGTGTCAAATATGGAAACCATACATTCGAGTTTTTAAGCTCAGATATTTTGATAAAACTGTACCTCAAGATGAACGAAATAGCTTAACGCTCATAAAATATGGATTGTAGAATTTTGAGTTATCTAAATTATCCCACTGGAATCAGGTCATTTGGATGTCGTATGAATTATTTATGAAGTTTTTACGAAACATGGTCAAACTAGAACTTAGAATTTCCCCTGTTTTACGTAAGTAATGTTTCGACCTAATTTGTCTTAGCTATATGAACGAGTTTGGGGAAGTGTCAAACATATTAAATGTCACATTTTGAGTTAGCTTTCAAGAGAAATTACACCCATGTAATTTGGTTAACTATTGGAAAAGTTACGAGCAAATTACTATGAGCAAGTAAGATGAAATTGTAAGAAGTTGCTAAGGGTCAATGTTGAAATTATGAACTTGATATTATGTAGTATTGCAACACTTTGATGATATAATTGAGGTGCAAATAACCAGATTGTGATATACCAAGGTCAAATTGAGAAGTACGTAAGTCCTTAATTTTTTTTGCTCGGCTTAGGTATGTAGAAAATCGGTCCTATTACGATGTCTGACAAAGACATGTGATGTTACCGGGGAATGATTTATTGGTCATTATGTGATTCCTATGTGATTATATGACATGTTGAACTCCAGTATATGTTATTATATGATACATTGAACTGCATGATACGCGATTACATGATAGACGATTACATGATATATTGAGCTGCATCATATGAGATTACATGATACATTGAGATGCATGGGCATTGAGCATATCATATTGATCTTACTGATCATTTGATACCATTTCATCATTATGAGATCTATAGTGTCATGGGGACGCTGGGCACGGATATGCCAGACAGTTTAGGTAGAAACTATAGTCACGCACGTTGTCGCCGGACCTAGACACGAGGGATACTGGGCACATCACAAAGCAGTGTGTGTGTCGACACCCTCTGCTCAAGCTTGATATTGTTGATGATCTATCCTTTGATTCTAGACATATCGACATTTTGAGATTGTTATCACGTACACTCATTGCATTCATGCACGGTAAGCATCGCATGCTACTTTGTCATACTATTGTAATTTTACCTGTTTCTCGTACTAGGGTTATTGACTCCCTTCGTGGTGGTTGTTATGTATTTGTTGTGTGGGCATGACAGGTAGTACATGTGGACGTTCTGCAGATGCTCGAGAGGATGCATCTAAGAGTACCAGAGCTGCTTGAGAGCGAGCTCAGGTTTATATTTTTATCTATTGCTTTTATTAACAAAATTACTCGCCGAGTATGCCCCGAGTAGATCTATTTGGAGTTTGATATTTCTGAGAGACTTGATACTTGACTTTTATGAGATGATGTGATTATTTGTCAAACTGTAATTATATATTTTCAGTATTAACAACAAGTTATGGATATATGTAATCAAATCAAAAAATTTTAGGGCCAAGTTTTTTTAACTTTTAAAACTAATCTTCCGTTGTTGACATTAAAATAATCATTTGTGATAATCATTTGTTGACATTAAAATAATCTGATATGCTCGAACTAGAGTAATGACACTGAGTCTAGTCATAAATAAAATGTTTGTGCATGTAATTAACTGCGTGTTTTATATGTTTTTGCCTGCTGTGATTACATGTTAGATGATTAGAGTTCCTACATGTAGTGAACAGATAGGCATTTGCAGGTTGATGATTTATCTGCAAGCATTGTAGATCGACAATTGGATTGTATCTCGCTAATGACTGACTTCCATATTTTGGGACGGACACTACGAAATAGAGAACGAAAAGATAAGGGATTATATTTATTTCGTTACGAGTTAATCCATACATTTTGTCGAACATATTAGAGATCGGAAAGTCAAGGGTGTTATACTGGATTCTACATCGAGTCCTAGTACACACCAATGTTATAATATATAGTTGTGCTAACAGCAAGTTGAGGACTTGGATATGGAACTTGTCATTGCTCATTTCCAGAATACGCGTCATAACTAGGAACAGAGATTTGCATATGAATATGACTCTTTGAGATGAGAGCATCTAGAGCAATGGTAGTGACAGAAGATGAGTTTTGCCTCTCTCTGATGCAGCGAGGATACTATTATAAGGTCACGTTCCTTACAAATAAAAAAGGCAATCGACTATCATGGACTCGAGAAATGGAGTTTAAGCTTAATCTCGATAGCTATTCACCGGCGAAGAGATTTGAATTAAACACCGTTTCAGCTGAAGTATAAAGCACAGATGTGTGCGAAGCATCTAGAACTGGATTGAAAGTAGATGGAGTGACTATCATTTGGGATATCTTCAAGACCCAAGTAGTCACATATGCAATGAAGGTTTAAAACTTTATGAACTAGATTGGGTTACAGAAAAATTTAGGGACGGGAACCGAGAATGCACCTAAACTACAACGAAGTTTTAATATATTTCCCCCAAATATGTTTTCTATTAAATCTTTAAATAAATCTTTAATTACCTAGTTTTGTTCCTATCTCAGACGGTGCATATTTCTTTGCCGTGATGAACTTACCAAATTTTCAGTCAAATGCTTGCAAATAGCCAATCTAATTTCCATCTCATTCATGAAATTTTTTGCCTGCTGCTGCGTCATACTAAGGTGATGACTCGTTTTCTACTATTTATAGCTGAGATATAAATCCAATCCAAAATAAAATAAGCATTAAAGGACAACTCATTCTTAGTTTGGGTATCAGACAAGTCACATACTTTCAAATATTTAAATTTAAACTTAAGAAAAATATCAATTTGGAAATTTGTAATATTCTTAATATTAAGAAAGCATAAAACTATGTATGTTTGATATTAAGAATATATCAAGTTGGAACTTCCACACATTTAAAATTTGGAAAAATTGCAAACTTTGGCTCTGTGTGTTTGATTCTTTGTGATTTTATTATTAAAATAGCCAAATTTCAGTATAGTCGATATTTTTGTTTTGTTTTGTTATTTTTGCTTTTTGCAGTTTCATTACTTTGTTTTACAATTTCAGTCCTTCCGCATGTTGCTAACATGGTATTGGTGTGGAAAGATTAAGGATTAGATTTGCAAAAAAAAACTACTAAAGTTGTAACAAAATAAAAATACTGGACTAAGATCAGTTTTGATAATAAAAATGATAGATAAACATATAGGATGAGTTTTTTCTACTTATATTTCTAAGATTTTTACTACTGCTTATGGTGATTAATGGATGATATTATGCGCTTTCTTGTTGTTTTTGTATATTTCAGGAATCAAGATCGAATTATATGAAAGCGGAGAATTGAAGCTTCAAATGATGAAAAAGGACTCGAACGAGCGAACCATTCGAAAAGATGGCGAAAACATGACTTTTGAAAAAAAGAGCAACCTATCGATCGGTGGACTTTCACTGATCGATCGGCGAAAGACGTAGGTTGAGTAAAAATTTGAAGAATTACCGATCGATCGGTACTCATATTCCGATCGATCGGTTTCATGCCGTAGCTAAAAGGATTTAATTCGAAGAAATATCAATCGGTACTTCTTACCGATCAATCAGTAGCCGAGAAAATCTGGAAAAAATAACGTATACTTTTAGTGTTTGTGTTCTACATGGAATCTCCAAAAATCTCCTCAACTATAAATAGAACATAATGGACGATCAATCAGTTTATGCGTCATATTTTGGCCACTTCACCTCCGTATCATCTTCCAAGCCGCCCAGCAAAATTCAACCAAGAGACGTAAGACCAACGCCCGGAGTCAATTCCTCGTGTCTATTAGTATTTCTAAATTTTTTGCTTATTTAATTCATAGATTTTGATGTTGTTTATCATAGAACAATTCTACTATCATATTTATATGAAGATGATTATATGGTAAGTTTATTTTATCAAAACTATGATCCTGTGTTTGAACCTAAATGGTTCGTTTTAGATTGATTCCATATAATCTTTATGTATAATTTATGATTTTAATGCTTTCATGGATTGATCTCCATTGAATTGATTTGAGATATTACAATTGAGATCGAGATATGATGTTATAATATGAAGAGTAAATTATAGTTTTGATTAAGATTAAGATCGAGAGATGAGATCAAATACACGTGTGATAGTCATAGATATCAAGTAATTGAAAGGCAGAAGTTTTCATAAAGTTTCATGTAATATTAGATATTCTCGGGGAACTCGTCAACTTAGAATCATATGGATTGATTCAATCAATACTAACAAGATAATTATATGGAATTACATAAGTGAACCAAAATCTTGATAAATATTCTCTATTGAATTCTTTGTTTTAAGCGCGTTTGTTGATTTTGAGTTTTGCATTTTTCAATACTTTTATTATTACAATTATAAGTTACCACCGTAATCATGATTTTTATATATTGGTAAACTTAAGACGAACTCAAAATATTGAACGAGTAGACAATACTAGAAGCACCTGAAATTGGGTACACTATAGAGAAAGTAGATATGCTAATTTATTTTGAGCTGAGTATTTATTTTAAAGAATTATGTTAAGTCTTGATCTCATACTAAGTTGTGATATATATGAAAAATCACATAAAGACAATATCTCTCTTGTAAGAATCCAATGGTATATATATCATGTAAGTTTTTTTTTTTTTTAAATATTCCTGAGATAGTATTTAAATACCATAACATGACATTCTTACAAATTCTCATTCAATTCATATAAGTCAAGAGAGAGAAAAAAATAAAACTTCTCCCAATTTTTTTCTTTTTCAAGCGTAGCCATTCATTGAAGAATACTTTTTTGACAAAACCAATTTGATCGGGCTGAATTTTGGATATCACATTAACAAATAGAACCTATACATTCGATTATTAAAAATACAAAATACTATACGGTAGCTATTCAATTATCAAAAGTCAGTGAACTATAACAATATTTCATCCACATGCAACAAAACTCAACCAAGGAAATTTCTTAACGAATTAATATTTCAAAATTCATATTGTGGACTGCAAAATTCTTGGCATTTCTCTTAATATTCGCCATATCATCAAAAATAAGCTAGTTAATGTAGAAGAGTTTGCCTGTGATGGGTATAGACAATTGGGGTAGAGTGAATTGCTCTGATACCATTGGTTAGGATAGATATCGAGGGGTTGATTAGTCTATCCAACTCAGTCCAGTCAAGTCAGCTGGAATAGCTCATGTTATACATTGAATGAATTAAGACATTGTTGGGTTTCCGTACCCCGGCGCCAGATCCAAACGCAGCGGAAATAAAACAATAAACAGATCTGACCCGGGGACGGTCGATCGCGCCTGAATCATAGATAAACATGCAAATATCATAATATAATGCATGAAAAGGGATTACCGATAACAGCGAAATCAATCTGATGGCGGTGATCCTCGAATCCAATCAACCTGACCAGATCTACAAGCCCAGCACCAGTGCTAGTGTGATGACGGCTATTCCATGAGATGAAGTGTATTGAATGGTCTTATGTCTTTTTTCCTTCTGATACAAATGTCATATTTATAGTTGTATAAGCTAATTGGGCCAGGGTTAATATAAAGCCCATTGGGCCAACGATTGGCTTGTAGGGCATTTATGCTAACAATCTCCCACTTGCCGAAAAGCCAAAACAAAACTACAAACTCATAATCCAAGTAACTCAATCCTATTGAATAACTTGATGTACTACTAATGTACATAATTATGAGACATTAATATATCAAACGTTTTAATTTAGAACTTTCTACAGATGAAACATTTTCAAATATAGAAACTCCACTAAATGAGGAGCTTTCAAATTAAATTCATCTCTTCTAAATCACTCAGTTTGAGCACTTAACATTTAAGTCTCAATTCTCATCAATAGATCGGCGGCCGGTTGATTGTGACCCAGCGAGGCTCAAGTGTATCATAGCAGTAGGATCACAACCTTTGTGATTTTAGAAGTCAAACAACTTCTTTGGGCTTACCCTGAATGCCTCATTGTCAATTAAACTCTTTTACTGGACAATGGCTGAAATATAATTCCAGCAACAACCTACCGATCGTGGGTAGCGCCTAGCATCTGCGCTTCACGAAGACCTAGATACAAATGACTAGCAACGTACGAGAACCTGTCAGCCATAGTTAGCGTGCAGTACATTCCTTTCACTCAATATGTCCCGATTGAATCAAGGGCATTGGTTGGTCGAGGCCGCTTATGATTTCAATAACTATGTATTTGTTTCACATTATATGATTCCTTGTGTGCGTATATGAAAAACCCATTTTTCACAAGCACTACCCACTCTGGCCAGAGATTCCTCGAATCATATATAGAAAAACACATAGGACATCCTAGTTCATCAAGACCAGTGGTGAATCCCCAACGACAATCATAGGCCTCTGACTGCATCACTGAATACCCAAAAGAATGACTTTATGACCCGCATGTGATCAGTTATTAAATCAAAGTACACAGCTATCTATCAAGACCTCAATGACGCCTCGGGTCATGAGGAGTAATGGTGCACAACTATGACTAGGAATTCTATACTCGACAAATGGTAACCACTTATAGAATTCCGAGTAGGGTCGTTCAGTGAACTCATTCCTAATGAGCACCTATTCATGTATGCTGACTTCTCCAAGCCAACGCCGATGAAATGCGGCGCACTACACTAGACACATCATGAATACCAGTCTCTAACGAGCATATATCGATATCCCATTCTCGAATGCTCATCGACCAGGAACATTTAGAAATCGCAGTCGAGAATGTATTTCATGGTCACCATCATATGCGTAACCACATTCTATGGACTATAGCAATCTCAAGGACTTCATCAATGCATCAAGATGCATGGGTAAACAGATGAGAAGTGCCATATATATTAATATTCAAACAAAGATTTGTCATAATAAGATTACAGATACAATCAATCAACTATTGATTTACTTAATCATGTATGACAACAATATCTTTCACTTTCCCAAAGCCAACTACTCATGTGTCTTAAGACCATCTTCCCAAGATGTCTAACAGACACCAATCATTGTAAATGCTTTGTCAGTGGATTCACTATATTTTTCTGTTGAAGCGATTCTCTCGATAATAATGTCGCGTCTACCATCTCTCTCATTAGATAGTATTTTCTCAATATATGTTTGGATCCTGGTGAGATCTTGGCTATTCATAATAGCTCAAATGTTGTCACAGTATACAGAGACTGTGTCAACTGCACTAGAAATTACACCCAACTCTTGGATGAAATTTCTTATCCAAACTGCCTCTTTGCTGCATCTTATGCTGCAATGTATTCAACTTCAGTGGTGGAATCCAATGTGGTGTCTTGCTTGGAACGTTTCCAAGAGACATCACCATCACTGAGCTTAAATACAAATCCGAACATCGATATGGTATCATCTACATCCAAATTAAAAACTAGCATCAGCTTAGCCTTCAACTTTTATTTCTCCACTTACAGATCCAAAAACCATGAACATATCATAAGTTCTTCATAAGAACTTGAGGATTATTTTCACAGTTTTCCAGTGACCTTCACCGGGATCTGTTTGATGTCTGCCCATTACTCTAAGAACATAGATCAGGCCAAGTACATACCATAGCATACAATATGCTATTAAAAGTAGAAATATAATGTACCAATGCCATCTTTTCACTCTCCTCATCAATCTTAAGACCCATTGACTCGAGAGATGAATACTATGACATATTATGAAGTGACTCATTTTCGACTATTCTATGCTAAACCCTTTCAGCACAGTGTTTATGTACGTAGATTGAGAGATCTCAAGCATCCTTTAGATCTATCCCTATAGATCCTTATGCTAAGCACGCACGACACTTCTCCCAATCTTACATGGAGAAATTAGTAGATAATCATGCTTTAATTGATTAATCCAATACCATTCACAATGAGCATGATAGAATCGACTTAAAGCATCACAAATGTAACCATGCTCCCACTAACCCTTTTGCATACACATGTCACTTCCGGATTTTTAACAAAACCAAACACTTTGATGATGTTATCAAAACGGAAGCTCAAACTTCGAGATGCCTTCTTATGCCCATAAATGGACCTCTGGAGTTTGAAAATATTTTTCTCACTCCAAGAAGTTGTAAACACATTTGGCTGCTACATTTCTACCTCAATGCCACTACTGAGAAATGTAGTGTTCACATCCATTACTCATATCTCATATTCATAATATAAAGATATAACTAATAAAATCTAAATAGACTATAACATCATAACCGATGCAAATTTTCTCATAAACAACTCTTTGCCTATGAGAATAACTGTTTCTCACCAGTCAAGCTTTGAAGGTCACTACCTTCCCATCCACTCCAAGCTCTCACTTGTAAATCCATGCAGCCAATGGGAACAATTCCCAAAGATGATCTACTAAGGACCATACCTTATTGGAGTACATGGAGTCCATTTCAGATTTCATGGCATCTTGCCAATATCCCGAATCAATATTTGACATCGCCTCCTTGAAAGTCCAAGGATCATATCCATGGTCTATTTCTTGACTACTTTCAAGGAGTAGATTCATTCAATCAGGAGCTCTTGAAACATTTTCAAATCCTTGGTGTGTGTAAATCAAAGGTTGTGATTGACTCAATTAATTTCACCGTTTTCACTTTTCTAGTGGTTTGTGGTTCTTGAACCCTTTCAAGTTATATTATATTATCATTCCTTTCTAATAGAAACATTTTCTCTAGAAAGTCTGCACTTGCGAAACAAACACTTTGTCACCAATTGATAACATAAATTTCCACAGAATAACATAAGATGGATCAACTATCCAACTCATCTCACACTGGCTGCTTCACATAAGCAGAACAATCTCAAATCTATATTTGGATTAATTTTCAGTCCATATCGTATATGGAGTTTTGGCCACTGCATTTGTATGGATTATGTTCAACCAATATGTAACTTTAGAGAGTTACTGGGAGAGAATCGCATTCTCTTTAAGATAACTCAACATCATCTTGCACTAACATTTAGTGCTCCACATACGTCCATATGAATCAAATTCAATGGACATTCAGCACATGCTAAATATATGTTGGATTTAAGTTATCATTCTTTTTATATTATTTGAATATAATCATACTAATCATTCATAAGTTCACCAGATTCAATAAAACATGCATTCTTAAAAATACTGCAAATCACATTCGCATATTTAAAAGAATATCATTCTCTATCAAAATAGGAACAATGTTCATGATTAAATCTAGAACAAATAAATAATTGCTCAAACCAGTCCGAACCAATTCAAGAGTTTATATTAAATAAATGTTTCAAACAGCCTTTGCAACAACTCTTGCTACAATGCTTAGCCTCAGGTAGGTTCACCTTCCTAGGGCTCTCTACTTCTTCACATCACATGCAACTCTTTGCAAAAATACGAGCACAACTGGCATCATATACCAAAGAAGTAGAACCAATAAAAACCATTTAATTTTAATATATAACATACCATTTCTAGAACGCTTCTAGTATAGGTATTCCTTACAATTTTGCGCCAGTGACCAGCAGTGAAAACATAGATGCATCTCCTTTTCTTAGTTGCTATTATGTCCTTTTTCGTCTTTTAAGGTTGGGAATCATTTCCCTTCCTCTTCTTTATCCTTGAACTCTTCCTACCATTGGTAGAAGATTTGACAAGAAGAACACGTTTCTCCTTTTGAATCAAGGACTCACGAGTTTCCAACATTTTGACTATAAGATCAAATCTATAGCCAGTTAATGAGGATTTGTCACATTCAGATTTTCCAATTTCTCAACAAGAGATATTTTTCTTACACCATGCTCATAGACCTAAGCCCCATCTCGCATGTGAAATGAAAATAACTCTTTTGAAATCGCGAGTATCAGTAATCGCGTCCGTTCACCAAACAACATTTGTAGGTGTTGGAAAATATCAGCAATGTGAATGAATTTCTCATATCTGTGTTGAAACTCATTGGTGATATTGATGCTATCATATAGCACCTAGTCTAGAGATCATCGTCCCATCACTTCTCAAGTGTGGCAATCTCTTCATGAGACGAACCGGGAGACACTTCAACAGGAGGCTCCCACCAAGGGTATATAGCAATCTTTTAGAAGCAAGCACTATTTTAAAATTAATAGTCAATCAGAATAATTTGGTGCGGTTACTTTGTTTGTATCGAGAATTGATGCAATCGGATTCACGGCAATCACAATACTGAGAATAAACAGAAAATATATGCAAACTGTTTGATTATTAATTAATTCAAAAACTATGGACTTTAGTTATTGAATGCTCCCACTAAATTTTTCGAATTCGTCACCCTCATGACAAATGAACGGAAAATCGTATTTTCTTAGTGGACTTGGAGTCCAACTAGCTCATGATAGCCCCGGGCGAGGGTCCAGCCGACCTCATGATACTAAAGGTAGCACACAATTGCATCATATGTAACCCCCAAGATATTCGTCTCGTGATTGACATAACCCTACGGAGGCAGGCCAATTATGCCTTCTCACGTCAAACTAACCCATCCCACGGATGATAATGTTCGCCAATAAGACCCCACGAGGGTGAGTAATCTTAAAGGTTAACATAACCCTATTCATAATTAAGTGGCAGTTAAACACACAGCTTTCCCATGCCAGATGCCCCCCACGAGGGTGAGACAAGACACCTGACACAAGTAGCGTCTCATGGCTTAACTGTTGATGGAAGACAGGAAGCAACAAACTCCTTTGAGCTCCCTTTACAGTTTGATATTAAAAATTTTTGAATCATATTCAAAAGAGGGATTTAATAATTTTCAAATCTCATCAAGTACTTGTTTGTTTGTTTGCCGGATTCATGCAACTATGTTTTATTCATGCAACATATGTACAAATAAAAC
Organism: Haberlea rhodopensis; assembly: GCA_907163345.1. Taxonomy (NCBI): domain Eukaryota; kingdom Viridiplantae; phylum Streptophyta; class Magnoliopsida; order Lamiales; family Gesneriaceae; genus Haberlea; species Haberlea rhodopensis. Next base: position 543,042 of record CAJQUN010000149.1, read on the forward strand.
ACACAAACAAACATTTATCATACATCATATGCATAATAAAAAGTAAATATGGACGATTACGGCCTTTTCCTAATTGATCCACGTGAGCCATACGTGGATCACAAGTCTGTCTAAGGTGATGCAGGTATGCAATGCAATCCTATTATATTTTTTCCATCATACAAGTCTTGATCTTGGTGCTCCGTCTTCAATCTCGATCTCCCACTAATTCTAAAGATTTTACATTTAAATCGTGCAAACAAGAGAATAGGGATACAAATCCGGGGTGGGATACATCAGAAAATAGAGAGAGCGGGCTCGCAGGCCTGATAACCAAAATCACAATAATAATGAAACAATAAAAACCTAAACATTCACCTATACACATTGGTCAAGGCCCGTAATCATTCATCATGCAATCACATCATATGTAATTAAACATTAAACTAACCAATTACATCATATATAATTGTACTAATTACATCACATGTAATTAGATCACAATAATTAATTTATTCTATCGTTTCCCACTAATCGCATCATTAATTGAAAATAAAATTAATAAATTAAATAAAACAATTTTATTTAATTTCAAATTAATCAATTTCAATTAATTGGTAAAATCTCTAGTTTACCTTTAATTATCATATTAATCTAAAATAAAATTAACAAATTAAATGAAACATTTTCATTTAATTTCCAATTAATTAAATTTTCAAGCACTTGGTAAAATCACTATTTTACCTCAAATCATAATATTAGCCAAAAATAAAATTAACAAATTAAATAAAACATTTTCATTCAATTTTCAACTAATCGTAAAATCTTCATTTTACATTTAATAAATTAAAAATCATATTTTTAATTTATTAAGTTTATGATTTATTATTTCAAAAATTAATATCCGGACAAAACATATAAAATGACCCAAAAAATTTATGGACTCCAAACAATTTGGATCCAAAATTAAAAAATGCAATTTCAACTCAAACATTACCCTATTTTCGGATTTATGAAAAAGAATTTTTTTTTTTTTAAATTAAAAATTATTCCCGAAAATCACTGTTCACCATCTTCCCCAATTTCAAAAAATCAGGGTTAGGGTTAGGGTTTGAAATCCGCCGCCACCCGTGCGCCTCCAGCCCGCGCGCCGGAAAGAGATTACAAGAGACGCGACTCCATTGCAGCAGCACGTCGCTGCCGCTGCTGATAGTGCAAGCCGCCACCTCTTTCCCGTGGTGTTGCCTGCAAGCCGATGCGCATATACACAAATATGGCCGACGAGCAGACGATTATGAATCCAGAACATCGGTCTTGCAAGCAGCACACTGGACGACGGTGAACACATTCCCCACCGCTTGTGCAGCCGCCTGCACTTCCGTCTGGTTCGCACGTTCGACGGTGGTTGCACCAGATTTGCGCGAGCACTGTGCCACGCGACGGAGAACTCTTTCTCCACAGCGTGCGCCGCCACCCGTCGCTCCTCCGCGCTCACCGCCGACGGCTGTTCCTTCACCGGCGATGGCTAGTTGCCGGAAACAATTTCCGGTTAGAATTTGGGTATGGATTAAAACTCCTTTTATTCCAATTTTCTATGTTTTTCGGATTCCAAATTTCTGAAAAATACGATTAGATAAACCGGAAACGATCTAATAAAAAATTTATTATCAAATACATGAATCAAAACGCAACCTGGCTCTGATACCACTGTTGGGTTTCCGTACCCCGGCGCCAGATCAAAACGCAGCGGAAATAAAACAATAAACAGATCTGACCCGGGGACGGTCGATCGCGCCTGATTCATATATAAACATGCAAATATCATAATATAATGCACGAAAAGGGATTACCGATAACAGCGAAATCAATCTGATGGCGGTGATCCTCGAGTCCAATTAACCTGACCAGATCTACAAGCCCAACACCAGTGCTAGTGTGATGACGGCTATTCCATGAGATGAAGTGTATTGAATGGTCTTATGTCTTTTTTCCTTCTGATACAAATGTCATATTTATAGTTGTATAAGCTAATTGGGCCAGGGTTAATATAAAGCCCATTGGGCCAACGATTGGCTTGTAGGGCATTTATGCTAACAGACATAACAATGGAGCTGAAATGCACTTGTGAGACCTTGGGATACATATTAAAAAATACCCGGGAAGAGAAGGAAACCACCAGGGAAGAGAACAACACTACCCGTGAAGAGAATAGACACTATCCGAGAAGAGAAGAGAAGAGACACTACCCGGGAAAAGTACAGACACTACCCGGGAATAGAAGGAAACCATCCGGGAAGAGAAGTTATACTACACGGGAAGAGAAAGAAACCACCCAGGAAGAGAAGGGACACCACCCGGGAAGAGAATGACACTACTGTGATGACCAGGGATTAGAGATGTTAATCCCGGGGTGTTAATAACCCCTAAAGTTGGTTTACGTGGCGATTTGGAGTTTAATCGAGGTGTTGGGCCTTCTGGGCTCATTTATTTGAGTAGTTGGGATCGTTGGATCCCGAGGTTGAGATCGTATTCTCATTTCGGTGAAAACCTGTGAGTTGGGTTTTTAGTGTGACTCAGAATCTCGGGTGCTTTGTGTGGGCACCGGTAGGGGGTTTTTGAGTTAGAGAGAGAATTTTTGAAAACAGATGATTTTTAATGAATCATGATGTATTTGTGGGGCTATTAGTATTTCGGGGTATTTTTGCAATAAATACCAGTTGAACCCGAGATTTTAATTATCGGAACCATTTCAGCACCTTATTTCTCTCTCCCTCCCGCGTCGCGATTTCCCGTCACCTTCGACCCACGCCGCTTCCAGGCGTGCGCCCGCCGCCGTCCGGCCGTCGTTCGGCGCGTGCGACCCGCCGTTGGATTCGTCTCTCCGAGGCGCAGCTATTCATACCATCAATTCGAAGTTTCGTCGAGAATCGCGTTCGGATTTGCCAGAAAAGCGTAGGGTTCAGATCTGGAATTCTGTCCGATTTTGTGGCTCGATTTTGGTACGATTTTTGGGGCTTTTCTTCCAGTGTTTTTGGGGCGTTTTGTGCTGCTTTTTGTGTCGAAAATTTCTTGCTTTGTGGTTCAAAGAAATTGGTTGCCAATTGATTCGGTTTTCATGCTGTTTGGATGAGTTAGGGTTCGAAAATTTGGGGCTTTGGCATGTGGGGCGATTATTGTTGTTGTTGATTGATTAATTCATATTTTAGATGAATTATAGTGATTATTTGAGTTCGAATTGTTATGATAGGGTTCGAATTATTGAAGGTGTTCTTGAGCAATTTTCGATAATGGTTAATTGTCGTGTGTTGACAATATTTTTGAGGGTTATGGGTGTGCTTGAGCATGGGTTGCATGTTCGTAAATAATGGTGAATTAATTTATCGTGTTAGCACATCGTTCCTCGGAGCATGGAACTCGAGCAAGGTTTGGCTCGGACTTCGGAAATTTGAGGCACGTGTGACGTACGAGCATTACTTTATGTGACAGCAATTGTGAAATGCATAATGTGTTGTAATTGTATTAGATGGTTGTGGGTATGGCTATATATATATATGTGTGTGTAGATATGACTATGGAACGACCTAGTCTTGATATCGTTGCCACAAGTGTGCGTAATACTAGAGTAGTATGACCTTATAATAGATATGGGGTACTGAGTCTATATGACTATTGTAGGGCATTCGAGATGCCTGAGAATGATCGTGGAATCATGTATTAATTATGAGACATGTGAGATGTCTAAGTGAAATGGAGAATTGGTAAAATAAATGCTAGGCATTTAAGCTATCTGTGATTGGTAGCAAAGTTGAAAATCAGTGTTAGATATCGAGATATCTATATTTGTACGTATAATGAATTTGGAATCATTAATTATTGATACTTGAGAACCAGGCATGCTATGAGTTAAATCAATGTGTTGATTTACTGATTTTTGAGATTTGATGAGTTTGATGATTGTGAGAACAGAGACAGTACACGGAATCCCGGATGAGGACGTTGCCATCCAGGGAGTATCATTTAAAATTCATTAGTATTTACTTGTGTTGTAAATTATGAATTTCATTATTGTGATTATGGGATTTTGTGTATTGGTATGCTCACCCCGTTGGGGGCTGTCTCTGTTGGGGCAGGTGAACAGGTGCATCGATGGTTGTGGAGCTGAGCTCGAGCTGTTGATTGGATGTACTCACAGGATCGTGGTACCAGGGCTTGATGGAGCACGGTATCGTATAGAGTACTTATATACACCCGAGGTTTATATACATATTCATGATGCTCGCATGTGAGCACGATTATACTTGTATATGGATTGTATATGAAGGCATGAGCCTTTCTCTCTTTCATTTTGTGTCGCATGCAATTAAGAGTAGAATTGCTAATGATATGAGAGTCATGGGTGTATTATGTGGGTGTTGAAACCCATTTATGTCGTCTTATGTGTGGTGTCTTCCCTGGCTGGGAATTTACTTTGTGTTGTGCATTCTGTTGAGTATTGTGTATTCCCTGGCCGGGAATTATATTATGTGTTGTGCTTTCATTTCGGGATAGCTCTATTTATGGGGAGACTCTGCCCAAATTTTTATAAAAGTCCACAATGTAAAAGTGGTGTAAAGGGGATGGTAAGGGGCGAACTCTATGAGTCTATTTGTTGTTAGGATGATGATCTTATAACATGGCATATTAAAGAAAATTTTGGGATTGCCATTCAACGGTAAATCATCATTTGAGTTTCCCGATTGATTTTTATTGAAAGCATGTGCCACACATAGTGGTTAGTACACTAATCAAGGGTTAAGGGCTTGAGGTCCTTACATTAGTGGTATCAGAGCAGTGGTTAGCTCTTTGGGGCTGTTGAGGGCCTGGAACATGCTGATAGGGATGAGTAGCACATATTTATGCATGATAGTAGCTAATGTTGTATGACACAACTAGTTGTTTATGTGCTTTTATGATATGAAAAGTGGTGCTGCTAATCATTGTGATTGCAGGAATCGTGTAGAATGAGATGGGATGGCATTAATGGTGATGTCTGGCCCTTCATGTATTATGTGCTAAGGGATCTGATTTTGTAGGAAAATCAGGAAAGGTGAGACGTACGGGCTTCGGACGGTAAAACGTGTTACACCTTTGAGTATGTATATCGTGGGTAGTGAACCCTTACATGTGATGGTATATGTGAAATGATAGTGATATATATTGTGATAATGGAATCAACTGTTGTACTTGATTATTGTGGTAGAATTGATGAATGTTCCGGTAGCCTTTATCTCCGAGCGAGGGAGGTACTTGCCGCTGTCATGACTGAGCGAGGTAACATGCCGCTGTCATTGTCGAAGCGAGGGGTCCTAAAATTCCGCTGTTGTATTGGGACCGGAACAGTCACAATTCTAGTGATTAAAGTGGAATATTGTGATTATTGTGGAATATTGTGGTTATAACTGAAAAGTGATATCGATCATTATATTGTGAACTGTGGTATTAACCTGGATGCAGGTACATGGAGCTAGTGGGAGTTCCGGTAGTTGTTATATTCGAGCGAGGGAGGTACTTGCCGCTGTCATATGAAGCGATGGTAATATGATATTTGCCGCTGTCATGTCTAAGCGAGGTAACATGCCGCTGTCATTGTCGAAGCGAGGGATATCATATGATGCCGCTATATGTCGAAGCGAGGGGTCCTAAAATTCCGCTGCTATAACAGGACCGGAACAACCACATTATCTATATTGATAGCGATGGTTCATGCCGCTATTGATTGGCGATGGTTCATTCCGCCGGATATATTGATAGCGATGGTTCATGCCGCTATATTGATTGACGATGGTTCATTCAGCCGGATATATTGATAGCGATGGTTCATGCCGCTATATTGATTGGCGATGGTTCATTCCGCCGGATATATTGATAGCGATGGTTCATGCCGCTATATTGATTGGCGATGGTTCATTCCGCCGGATATATTGATAGCGATGGTTCATTCCGCTATATTGATTGGCGATGGTTCATTCCGCCAGATGTATTGATAGCGATGGTTCATTCCGCTATATTGATTGGCGATGGTTCTTGCCGCCGGATATATTGATAGCGATGTCTCATTCCGCTATTCTATTGGCGATGGTTTATGCTGCCGGGTATTGATAGCGATGTCTCATTCCGCTATTCTATTGGCGATGACTTATGCCGCCGGGTATTCATAGCAATGGTACATTCCGCTACATCTAGGGCGATGGTTCATGCCGCCAGATGTCTATAGCGACGGGTTATGTCGCTATGCACATGACGCTGGATTACGCCACCTACGAGCGATGGGTGCTGATTGCGTACCACTGTGGGATGATGGAGACAGGTATGCCGCTATATTGTTAGCGATGAGGTATGGCATATTACTGTTTATTTAGCACTATTGTGGATATCATGTGTTGATTTACTTATGCTGTCATGTGTTTGACGATGAGATTATAGACGTCGTGTATCGACATATACTGTCACGAGTCGACAATATTATTATATTATTTCAAAGTCATATGTTGACAGGTACCGTCACGGGATGACAATGACATAGTGGATGTTCTATGTAGACGTGTAGCGTCGTTTTGATGGCTAATACATTTATGTTATGTATTTAGTTGTATGGTTTGAGTGCCGATGGTGAGCACATGTTAGAGTCTGGGTCACTAGTTGACGAGACCTTTTGCCAAGTAGGTTTGCTCGGTGGAGTATTGGATGTATTGTACCGGTAAATGTACCACACCATGTTATAGAGTTAAATATTTGTCGAGCAATGATACCCTTGGGTATGCTCGTTGGTTTGGCTACGGCCAAGTGATTGGTGGTAAGAGTAGTCATTGAGGAAACTACTCGCTTGTGTTGTGACGTAGGATAGACATGGTTACACCCACCCTGAAGGTGTGGGATAAGTCTTAACGGGTTATGATTGTATCATAAGTGAAGCAAGGACACCGGGTTGTCCATTGTACTTGGTATTCTAGAGATATGTTGGGCGATGACCCATTACTCTAACGGTTTGTACGGTATGGCATACCGAGATGGAACATATGGTTGGTTGGTGGACTTGATATGAACCTATGGAGACAGCACTTTGCTAGCCAGATATTGGGGGAATGATATAGTGTGCTTGTTGGGGCCATGATACTGCTCGTTGGAACCAAGTTTGGCAATTCGTAAAGTGATACGATGTGGATTGTGGTGGACTCTAGTAGTCACCACGTCATTTGAGGTTGAGGTTGTGCATGCCTCACTGAAACGTGTGTACGTCTATTGTTTTGAGAGACTTGTCTGGGACAGCTCATAATGTTGAAGTACCAACAAGAGAGTCATCAAGTCGTCGTTGACTCGATTTGGGAAATTCGTGTACTTGGGATGCAATGGGTGTTATTGTATCCAGTTTTTTTTTCCGAACGGTGGTTCGAGACTAGTGGATCTCGAGTTCGATAGCATTTCCCTTGTGGGGAAGGAGGTAGTATTATACCTATTTGGGACTCTTTGAAGGATTCAGTAAGTTGGTACGTGTGGTGTTGATTTTGGGAATCACGCCGTGTTGTTGATCGTCGATTATCATTCTCCACTGCAATGGAATGACTCAGAATTGACAGTTGTGTTTGGGGCTTAGGGGTATGTTGTAGATACCCGAACCAAGTGCATTGAGTATGCATGTGATGTCAGCGCTTAGGCAGGTATAACGGTGAGTGTACGGATGCCAATTTTTGACTTCCTTTTTGGCAAGCATAGAGTTATGCTATTTTGGATGGCTAAATCTCTGATGAGAGATATTGAACACCTTGAGATTGGGAATCTCCATGGCACGATAAATTGTGAGAAACAATCGTGAAGTTAGTTGACTCCCTTTGCAGAGGGATTATCTTGTGTGGGTTGAGGTGTTGCCTTGTTGGTGTTTTCCTTTGAGTTATGCGATAGCCTTCCCAAGTTTGGAATGTTAAATCCTAGGATTATCAAGGAATGGCAGGAATTCGGATTTATTGGGTGTCGCTGTCGACACAAGCGTTGAGGATGCAATGGGTTTATTGCATGTCCTTTTAGAATTTGAACTCTGTGGAGTCTCGATGGTTTATTTATGATCAGGATGTGATCCTTGGAATATCCGAAGGTGGACATCTTGTGAGATGTCTTTTGTGTGAATCTGTGGCCGTGAGTTTCCCAAATTGAGTTGCAATGATGCGACTGCTCCTTCGATGGAAAAGGTTTGGAAGTGGAGACCAGGTTTGGTATGTGTACATCGTGGTATACTAATGTTTCCCCCGTAACGATGTATGTTAGACATCGTGAGTCATGATAGAGATGTCTTTGAATGATATCTACGATAGAATCGGGAGCGATTCGAATCCTTGCAGTTTCAGTTGACTAACTGCTTTTGGGTTGTTAGCGTTGAGTTGTGCTGACGCTCTTTGACGTTATGATGGAATTGGAAGTCTATTCCACTCCAGAGTTGACACGAGGTCAACGTTCTCACGGTTGAGGTGTCATTCACGATGCGTTCTTACTAGTGGTATTAGAACGAAGGATGACTGTCCGATCTACGGTCGTAAGTATTGGTTGTTTTGCAGTCATGAGGGACTGACTTTTGGGATGAACCGCATCAAGGTACGTTTCGCCTCTTGGGTGATAATTGGTGTTGGTTTTGGTATGTCGCTCTGTTTCAGAGTTTGATGTGAGGTAAGTATCCTCGCATTTTTAAGACGATCCTAATATGGTCAAGGATCGAGGTTATTGGTTCATGTTGTTGTGTAGCCTAGGTGTTACGTGATACACCGGTGCTAATTTCGAGGACGAAATTCTTTTAGTGGGGGATATTGTGATGACCAGGGATTAGAGATGTTAATCCCGGGGTGTTAATAACCCCTAAAGTTGGTTTACGTGGCGATTTGGAGTTTAATCGAGGTGTTGGGCCTTCTGGGCTCATTTATTTGAGTAGTTGGGATCGTTGGATCCCGATGTTGAGATCGTATTCTCATTTCGGTGAAAACCTGTGAGTTGGGTTTTTAGTGTGACTCAGAATCTCGGGTGCTTTGTGTGGGCACCGGTAGGGGGTTTTTGAGTTAGAGAGAGAATTTTTGAAAACAGATGATTTTTAATGAATCATGATGTATTTGTGGGGCTATTAGTATTTCGGGGTATTTTTGCTATAAATACCAGTTGAACCCGAGATTTTAATTATCGGAACCATTTCAGCACCTTATTTCTCTCTCCCTCCCGCGTCGCGATTTCCCGTCACCTTCGACCCACGCCGCTTCCAGGCGTGCGCCCGCCGCCGTCCGGCCGCCGTTCGGCGCGTGCGACCCGCCGTTGGATTCGTCTCTCCGAGGCGCAGCTATTCATACCATCAATTCGAAGTTTCGTCGAGAATCGCGTTCGGATTTGCCAGAAAAGCGTAGGGTTCGGATCTGGAATTCTGTCCGATTTTGTGGCTCGATTTTGGTACGATTTTTGGGGCTTTTCTTCCAGTGTTTTTGGGGCGTTTTGTGCTGCTTTTTGTGTCAAAAATTTCTTGCTTTGTGGTTCAAAGAAATTGGTTGCCAATTGATTCGGTTTTCATGCTGTTTGGATGAGTTAGGGTTCGAAAATTTGGGGCTTTGGCATGTGGGGCGATTATTGTTGTTGTTGATTGATTAATTCATATTTTAGATGAATTATAGTGATTATTTGAGTTCGAATTGTTATGATAGGGTTCGAATTATTGAAGGTGTTCTTGAGCAATTTTCGATAATGGTTAATTGTCGTGTGTTGACAATATTTTTGAGGGTTATGGGTGTGCTTGAGCATGGGTTGCATGTTCGTAAATAATGGTGAATTAATTTATCGTGTTAGCACATCGTTCCTCGGAGCATGGAACTCGAGCAAGGTTTGGCTCGGACTTCGGAAATTTGAGGTACGTGTGACGTACGAGCATTACTTTATGTGATAGCAATTGTGAAATGCATAATGTGTTGTAATTGCATTAGATGGTTGTGGGTATGGCTATATGTATATATATGTGTGTCGATATGACTATGGAACGACCTAGTCTTGATATCGCTGCCACAAGTGTGCGTAATACTAGAGTAGTATGACCTTATAATAGATATGGGGTACTGGGTCTATATGACTATTGTAGGGCATTCGAGATGCCTGAGAATGATCGTGGAATCATGTATTAATTATGAGACATGTGAGATGTCTAAGTGAAATGGAGAATTGGTAAAATAAATGCTAGGCATTTAAGCTATCTGTGATTGGTAGCAAAGTTGAAAATCAGTGTTAGATATCGAGATATCTATATTTGTACGTATAATGAATTTGGAATCATTAATTATTGATACTTGAGAACCAGGCATGCTATGAGTTAAATCAATGTGTTGATTTACTGATTTTTGAGATTTGATGAGTTTGATGATTGTGAGAACAGGGACAGTACACGGAATCCCGGATGAGGACGTTGCCATCCAGGGAGTATCATTTAAAATTCATTAGTATTTACTTGTGTTGTAAATTATGAATTTCATTATTGTGATTATGGGATTTTGTGTATTGGTATGCTCACCCCGTTGGGGGCTGTCTCTGTTGGGGCAGGTGAACAGGTGCATCGATGGTTGTGGAGCTGAGCTCGAGCTGTTGATTGGATGTACTCACAGGATCGTGGTACCAGGGCTTGATGGAGCACGGTATCGTATAGAGTACTTATATACACCCGAGGTTTATATACATATTCATGATGCTCGCATGTGAGCACGATTATACTTGTATATGGATTGTATATGAAGGCATGGGCCTTTCTCTCTTTCATTTTGTGTCGCATGCAATTAAGAGTAGAATTGCTAATGATATGAGAGTCATGGGTGTATTATGTGGGTGTTGAAACCCATTTATGTCGTCTTATGTGTGGTGTCTTCCCTGGCTGGGAATTTACTTTGTGTTCTGCATTCTGTTGAGTATTGTGTATTCCCTGGCCGAGAATTATATTATGTGTTGTGCTTTCATTTCGGGATAGCTCTATTTATGGGGAGACTCTGCCCAAATTTTTATAAAAGTCCACAATGTAAAAGTGGTGTAAAGGGGATGGTAAGGGGCGAACTCTATGAGTCTATTTGTTGTTAGGATGATGATCTTATAACATGGCATATTAAAGAAAATTTTGGGATTGCCATTCAACGGTAAATCATCATTTGAGTTTCCCGATTGATTTTTATTGAAAGCATGTGCCACACATAGTGGTTAGTACACTAATCAAGGGTTAAGGGCTTGGGGTCCTTACATTCTACCCAGGAAGAGAAGAGACACCACCCAGAAAGAGAATGGACACCCGGAAAGAGACCGAGGAAGAGAAGAACCAGGGCACATAATTTGTTATGGAATTGACACATGTACACACATGCATGATGACACCTCACATTTCAAGTTTCAATAAAGGATCATGATGGACAAAAGCATGGTAAATGCATGTCAAATAAAAATGATTGCTTAGACTTTCTTTTCCTATATAAAAGGGAGAATGACCGATGGTTTAGAGGAGAGTTCATCAATGAGGCTACACAAAACACCATTTTACACCAATTTCTCCTCACTTTATTTACCATTTTATTGTACAAAGAATACTGTAGCTCTTTGATATTATAGTGGAATTTATATCGGACAAGGTCCTATGATTTTACCTTATTTTGGGGTTTTCCACGTAAAAATTGAGTGTCTCATTTAATTTTCTGCTACATGGTAATTTTTTGAGATAACATTGGCTAACATACAAAATGAGGCGAGGCTGGCATATGAATAAGGCGAGGGAAGGATGAGATACAGTATCAACTTCGTGAGAGTTATGAGAGTTCGGATATCTTTTATTGACTCGGAGTTCGACTGGAGTTTGTATGAGCTTTACGTGCTTGGCATATTTATTATGGAGTCCTAATAAATTTTATTAAATGCCTCCTTTAAGTAATTGGATATAATGAGCTTTATTTGCTCAGGGTGTCTTATTAGCTCGGGATTTCTATTGATTCATTTTTTGTGGGTATGGACAATCTTATGATGACTTTAATTTTTGTGCTGATGCTCAGTTATCTCAGTTACTCCAGCTATCAGTTCAGACCCAGTTATCTCAGCCTCAGTCTCCCCGGTCAGAAGTCCAGGTCAGTTCAAGATTCTTGATCACCTCAGGAAATTCGGGATTCCTATCCACCTCACTTAAGCGTGACCCAATATGGTTTGCCGAACACCGACTTTTTAGCGGGACCCAATATGGTTTGTCGAACACCGACTTTTTAGAGATTTCGTCAACATATTATCGTAAGGCGGAGCAAAATACTTTATGAGCTATAATTACTAGAGGCTCTCATCGCCATGATTATACCGATTACATCCTATATTAGAGTGATGAGTTCTACATCTCTGATCAGTTCAGCTCTTGAAGCTCAGTTCGTCTCAGTGTGAATCTATGTGAAGTCATGTTACATTGTGGTTTTATACTACGCGTATTCAAAGTATGAAATTCAGAAATTTCAAGAAGGATGCACAGATACTTCTGTCATAATACTGGAGTCGAGACAACGAGTCACACTCTAGCTCGACTAGAGGGGATGCTAATGTTATACCTTGAATGAATTAAGGTACTTGGACTAAAATGCACTTGTGAGACCTTGGGATATATATTAAAAAATACCCGGGAAGAGAAGAAAACCACTCGGGAAGAAAATAGACAATACCCGGGAAGAGAAGTGACACTACCCGTGAAGAGAAGGAAACCACCAAGGAAGAGAATGGACACTACTCGGGAAGAGAAGATACACAGGAAACGACACTACCCAGGAAGAGAAAGAAACCACCTGGGAAGAGAAAGGACACCACCCGGGAAGAGAAGAACACTACCCGGAAAGAGAAGAGACACCACCCTAGAAGAGAAGGGACACCATCCGGGAAGAGATCCGGGAAGAGAAGAACCAAGGCACATAATTTGATATGGAATTGACACATGTATACACATGTATGATAACACCTCACATTTCACGTGTCAATAAAAAGTCATGATGGACAAAGCATGATAGAGACATGTCAGATAAAAATGATTGCTTGGACTTTCTTTTGCTATATAAAATGGAGAATGACCGATGGTTTAGAGTAGATTTCGTCAATGTGGCTACACAAAACACCATTTTTACACCAATTTCTCTTCACTTTTTTTACGATTTTATTGTACAAAGAATATTGTAGCTATTTGATATTATAGTGGAATTTATGCTGAACTAGATCCCGTGGTTTGTCCCTTATTTTGGGGTGTTCCACGAAAAAATCATGTGTCTCATTTAATTTCTGCTACATGGTAATTTTTGAGATAACATCTCGTGTCCTTAAATTTTTTGTACGGAGAAATTAGATCATGTTTTGTTTAAAGAAACCAAGCTGAAGTAACTCAAACTAACATGTTCCAACACATTTAACAATATAATAAAATGAAAAGATAAACATATAGAAAGTAAAATGCACACAGAATTGTTTATGGAAGTTCGAAGGCTTACTCTTTCTACATCTCCACTTCTTCCACCACGTGGAAGGATTCCTACTAGAAGGATTTAATTTATACAACCCTTTGTACAAATCCACTCCAAGCAAAGTCACCTTTCGACTGGAACACTCAGCATCTCAACCTAACTTCTCTCCATCAGTCTAACTCATCTATTCTCTTTTATACTGTTTAGACACAAGTATGACAAATACACAAATCATTCTTATACAAGAAAACTTACTATACAATGATTGAGCGTTTGTGACGCACCTCTGATACTATACATGATCAGGTATTCTATTTTAACGATGGTGGGTATGTGTTTGGAGTATGCTCTCTACTAAGCTGAAAATTTTCATGTAAGCCCCATTTATGATCGATCACTCTGTGATACATTCATGATGGGTTGTGAGTTGGATCACCCTCTCTTTTATGTATGTCTTGTATCAATCTTCAAGAGTCTATTTATAGCCTTCATCTTGATTTATCCGTTAGGCAAAGAGATATGTCAGTTTGAAAGTATTTCTACGAGTATGATTTCTCTGAAATTTCTTTTGACTTCTCCAACTTGCATCATTGACAAATAGACTATTTGTAGCTTTGTTGTAGATGACTTTGCTGGTCTACTTTTGTTCACTCAAGTTGAATACTCAACGGCTTCTTCCATCCGGCTAGGTTGATTGATTTTGACTCCACTGCTCATTTAACTAGCTTTTCCTTTATAGCTCTGCTGGCGTCTTTGTTGCCCTGACATAGATTGGTTCTGTCAATCCTTAACTGGATATGTAGACTGGTTCTTTCATCAACTCCGCTGAAGCTTTCTAAGCGATGCCAACTTCATTTCACACTTGATATATTGACTAGTAATAACATGAACCAGTTATGTTAATATTAAAATTTGGATTAGTATGGTTCTTTGAACCAACATCATCCGGCGGAAGAATTTGTATAAATTGAACAAGATGGAATTATATGCGATTTTGTTGATTTTTTTGGCACTTACTTTCCTCGTTTCGTGTCGCCTCTGTAATAGTGGCCGCAAGTAACATCATCCCACAATATTGGTGGTGATGGAGGCGTTGGTGGGGGAACAGATAGTGGTGATGGTGGTGGTGATGGAGGGGGAGGTTGTGGTGGCTGCGGAGGTTGAGATAAATGGAACTTTGGAACTAGGCTACTTTTCTTGGTGTATCAGGTTCTTGTAAATGTATATATATATTTTTTTAGAACTGTTTCGCCATATGTTGAATGTATGTTCACTTCAATTTGAACTTAAGTTGTTTTCAAGTGTTTTTCTGATACGATAATATATATATATATATATATATATATATATATATATTATATACTAGTTAACTTTGCACCTCGCAAGGCGCGGTGCCAACGAACAGATAATACGTCCAATATTCATTGAATTCCCAACATGCAACGAGAGTTGATGTAAGATTCAAAACAAATTTCCATTGTACTTACAGAAAGAAATATATGAAGAAATGGATTCCATTTTATGCTCTCTCAACAATAAATTAAATTACATGAATACAATTGTCTCACTTACATTTGAAGAATAGAAGTTCAGGATGCGCAAAAGTTGAAACAGAGAGTTTCCACGGATTCATCATGGAAAGCATTCATATGCATCTTAACGACTCAACGACGAGGAAGAACACAAAATATACAACAACATAAACAAGGATATTATCTATATTTTAAATAAATTTCCAGCCGTTAAGCTTACATGCACTTCTAAGTTGATGTTTTGAACAAGTTTCAATCTAAAACCATAACTTAAAAGTAAATTTTAATCATGTGGATCATAAAAGAATACTGGGATATTGGACGTGGTTGATGAAGTAAAGGCTTAAATATTTGCCCCGTAATTTTTTCTTGAAATCCTGGTTATGGGCCAGGGTATTTATTTTTTAAAAAATCAACCTCAATCCAGTAACTCAACTTATAAGCCACTGTTGCCCAAAAACTGATTTTGAGAAGATAGTGTGGATTTAACAGTATACATAGTATGATCATGAGTATTGAGATAAAAAAGTCAAAAGTACTCTCCATTTAGATTTCAACTCATGTAATTTAAACCAAGCTCAACACAACAGGTCATCATTATAATATTGTACTGGTCATTAGCAGAAAAACTAAAGATATAGCTATTCAAAGTAATATAAACAGGAAAACAAATTATTTGCCCCATATAAGACACACTAACAACACATTCACATAGTATAAAGGTGAAGTTAAATAAGACCAGCCGAGGAGGAAACAGGAGAAATCGAACGCTGGGAATAAAAGACAACTCCAAGAAAGCAATTGAGTACCTCCACTGAGGAAGATGTTATGTGAGCTCCTCAACCACAGAAAGAACACATGCCCCTGAAGTGCTCGAGTAGATATGGCGGATCTGCTTACCCGTTAGCACGCCATCATAAAATCATGTTAGAGGAAATATTTACACCCTAAATCTGGGGTTCTCACCCTATCAAAGTATCAATTATATCTTCAAGAAAGAAGAAAATCAATGGCTTTGCCTACTCATCCTGTAGGTGGCCTACACAATTCTTTGATTTCTAAAATGTCCAATAAAAGTAACACGTGGATGAAAGTACTGCTTGAGGAACTAATTATGTTGAGCGTTCTGAGACAACGCAATCTGATGGAGAAATAACAAGTAGATGGAAGTAAACGAACAACCACAGTAATAATCTGAGTCAATGAATGAGCATGGGGGATCAAATCTGCTTATGAGCTATATGCAAAGATGACAATCACAATCATGCATCTCATGAAAAGAGGAATAATAACATTTGGAGACACAAAGTAATGAAATACACAAACATGAATCACTCCACAGAGCTGATGTTTACCCTTCAAACCCGCAGGTGCGGTGAACTAAAGAGACACATTAGACAATAACATTATATTGTCGTGACCTTTTGAAGTATTATGTTAAAGTATTGTGTTACCCTCAAATTTAACTTAGTGTTTGGCCACTTCGTTTTGTGAACAATGATTGTGTATTATACTGAATCCACTCCCCTCCAGCATGCCATATAAATTTTCAAACGTTTGGTACCAACTTTAGATAAACTGAATTCCAGCAAGGATATGCTAATCCCCAAGCTAAATAGACAATTTCAACCAAATAAAGAAGAATATAATTCTATAATAGTTTCTATGAAGGTTGTTGGATAGAAGAGCAAGGTCCTTTCATACCCATTGCTTAAGATGGCTGAAAGTGACTTATCCCAACGCTACTTTCGCAATCACAAACTTGATGTCATCGTGGAAGCAAGACAAGATACCATATCCATGCTGAAAGGACAAACAAAAATACTTCAGTTACTTCACAGGTTTTGTGTGATGCAAATCCCGGGGGAATTAACTATCCTGTTAGTGGAGTTGAGGAAATCGCAAAGTCATTGACGAAAGGTTTAATTAATCATGGCAGCAATATAATTTACAAGGCAAATTCAACCAGCATTGTGATCGAAAATGGACAAGCGGTAAGATTGAACATAATCTTTGTTTTCTTAATGGTGTTTCTCTGTTACTCTCCATTATAACTTACATTTTATATTCGACTGTTGATTTCCGCAGGTGTGAAGAGTCTAGAAGGGGTTCCACTTGTGTGAAAGCTGAATATATAACTTTAAATACCTGATGTACCATACATAGTTTGAGCATTAGTTTAAAAGACTCTTTATTTTAACATACTTGCTCTAAAATGTAAGTTAGACCCTTTTTTTAACCTTGTGCCATCTGATAACGATTGGGACTCACTCTCGCTTCCAGCCAAATCAAAAAAATTCTACACAAAGACAAGACAACAATTTTCATTTAAAGGAACAAAAACAACTTCTAGTAAAAATCATCAGTATAGCAAGTCGGAGATAATCTTTAAATAACTAAGTACCACAGTGGCTGTAAGAGTACTCAGATTGTTCTTGCCTATATCCTCCCGAGAGATGCTATCAACTGTCTGAAACAACACATTACTCATCAATGAAAATTCGTAAATATCCTCACTTCTGCAACAATATCCTGGCATATGATGAAATCTTGACATTACCAGTCTTATAATCTGGTGGGATCTGGAGCTCGTTTCGTTAAGAGAGTTGTGAAGACCCCAAATTGTGCCCCACTTTATTATCCAAAATAATATCCAATTAATTTTTTTCTTTTAAATACCTAATAATACCTTAATAATCTTTGCCATTGAAGAACAAGATTCTTGGGACTTTCCACCCTAATTTCCCACCCTAGCTTATATATAACCATCATGCCTTAATCCTAGACTACTACTCACCATTTTCGAAATATTGGTACTCACACACCACACACAAATTTCAAAACCTTCAAGGAAGAGAGGAGGAGTTTCACACCATTTTCTCAACTCGGATCTCGATTCAGTTATTCATACGGTAAGTGGGTTTTTGCTAAAATTTCATTTTCGTTTTCAAAACATTATTTATGATTTAAATTCTTGATTGAACATCAAACATGAGGATTATGTTGTATGTGACATGATCATGAATGAAAGGACTTTGCGGAGCAAAGTGCTACGTATGTATGAGTCACCACTTGATTTGGCGGGGCAAAGTGCTACATGATGTGGGCGTGCCACATGCATGGGAGTCACATCTTGATCCTTAAGAGCAAAGTGCTATGCATACGTGAGCCACCTCTTGAATCCAATAAGTGGTTATATGAATATGTGGAAGATATGTGTTTATGAGTAAGAAATGTGTTTATATGCCAAGATATATGGATTTGATAAAGAAATGTTTAAAATTTTTTTGCTATGAATATATGTATGTTTTCATATGTTCAATCGGCCCCTACTTGCTGGGTGTTTTTCCCAAACACTCACACCCTTACCTCCCCTCCCAGACAAAGACGAAAAGAGAAGATTGAGGAAGAAGATATCGAAGAAGAAGAAGAACAAGAACAATTCTGGGGATGGTGATCCACTAGGAGTCTCAAGAAGAATTATTATTTATTTAAGTTTTCGCACTATGTTTTTAATACGAGACATTTGGACCTCGTATTTGAAGTTGTAATGACAATTTATTTGATTATGGAATAAAAGACTGGTTTTAGTACAGATCTGTACATGAGGCTTGTTGTGTCCGAATATCATGTTTGGATCCAACGCCGGTGTCATGCGCTCCGATTTCGGGGTGTGACAAGAGGTCTCCAATCCGTCTCTAAGCAGCAAAGATGACAGAACTCTAAAAAATGATAATTCTGGACAGTCTGATATATTACAGGTGGATTTTATCAAGATTGTACCAAGATTTAGATTAGTAACTGAAACACATTGTGTCACCTTAGTTCTGAATAATTATAAATTATAATCCCTGGCATTAACTATTTCTTAATCCTAGATGCAAAACATAAACTTCATAGGTTCAAAATCCTCCCTCACACTCAATCATAATCGATGCATTGTACACATGTAGAAAATGAATGTACTTCCTTGCCTTCACCAACTTAAACTAGCTGAATCACATGATTCCAGTCCCTCAAAATTTCTTCAGCGAGTTTCTCCACTATGGCTCCCCTCTATCAAAAACAAAAAGGAACAATCAATCAGTGAGTTAAAAAACATTTTCCTCGGACAACTTTTGGCTCATAGAAAAGAAATTCTTACCTCTGGATCATCAAGAAGTCTCAGTGGAGTACTATCGAAACTAAGGAGGTCTCCAACAGATTCATTGTAGATCTCCAATAAACCCCTCGTTAGGTGGGAAAACAAGCAAGCACGATTGTTCTTCGCCGCAGGGAGCCCACAAACGTGGACTCCGGGTAATTAAAGCAAATAATGGGCGTAAATTCCCCCACCACGAAAAGGATGTCACCGGCGCTCCTGTGGCGGAGAAGTGTTGTTAATATTGGCTGGAAGGTTTAAAGGGAAAAGGATGTCTTCTTGAAGCAACTTTCTTCTGCTTGCTCCTTGTCACTGGTCCATTCAAGATCAACGGTGTTCCTCTCAGACGTGTAAACCAATCATACGTGATTGGTACATCCACAAAGGCTTATGTTGCTGGTCTAAACGTGGAGAAGTTTAATGATAAGTACTTTGCCAGAAAGGTTGAGAAGAAGAAGAAGAAAAATCGGGAGAATGAATTCTTCGAGGGTGAGAAACCGGATAAAGCCACACTCCCATGAAGAAGATGGGATGCGCCAAATTTTTATTACCGCACGCCATGTGAGACATGCAAAAGCAAGATGAAAAGACTTATTGGTAGTGGTTACCCTCGGTAGACGATAGAGCAAGATGAAGCAACCTCTCATTTAATCTGACCCTACCCATCAGAAGAAACAAATATATTATATCAAATGTTTTATAACATAAACAAAAAGAAATGCCAAAAAAAGTAGAAGATATTGTTTATGATTTCAGGTAATTAAGACCCATAACACTGTAGACAATTATGTGCTCTAATTATATTGGTAAATTCTTTTAACCTTAAAATCATCAGCATAGCAAGTATGAGATAATCTTTAAATAACTAAGTACCACAGTGGTTGTAAGAGTACTCGGATTGTTCTTGCCTACAAACTCCCGAGAGATGCTATCAACTGTCTGAAACAACACATTACTCATCAATGAAAATTCATAAATATCCTCACTTCTGCAACAATATCCAGGCATCTGCTGAAATATTGCCATTACCAGTCTTATAATCTCTGGTGAGATCTGGAGCTCGTTTAGTTAAGAGAAGTCTCTCCAATCCGTCTCTGAGCTGCAAAGATGACAGAACTCTAAAAAATGATAATTCTGGACAGTCTGATATATTACAGGTGGATTTTATCAAGATTCGTACCAAGATTTAGATTTGTAATAACTGAAACACACTGTGTCACCTTAGTTCTGAATAATTATAGATTATAATCCTTGACATTAACTATTTCTTAATCCTAGACGCAAAACATATACTTCATAGGTTCAAAATCCTCCCTCACCCTCAATCATAATCGATGCACTGTGCACATGTAGAAAATGAATGTATTTCCTTGCCTTCACACACTGAAAGTAGCTAAATTACATGATTCCAGTCCCTCAAAATTTCTTGAGCGAGTTTCTCCACTATGGCTCCCCTCTACCAAAAACAAAAAGGAACAAGCAATCAGTAAGTTAAAAAACATTTTCCTCCGACAACTTATGGTTCATAGAAAAGAAATTCTTACCTCTGGATCATCAAGAAGTCTCAGTAGAGTACTATCGAAACTATGGAGGTCTCGAACAGATTCATTGTAGATCTCCAATAAACCCCTCGTTAGATGGGCAAACAAGCAAGCACCATGGTTCTTCGCCGCAGGGAGCCCACAAGCGTGGACTCCGGGTAATTAAAGCAAAAAATGGGGGTAAATTCACCCACCATGAAAAGGATGTCATCGGTGCTCCTGTGGCGGTGAAGTGTTGTTAATATTGGCTAGAAGATTTAAAGGGAAAAGGGTGTCTTATTGAAGCAACTTTCTTCTGGCTTGCTCCTTGTCACTGGTCAATTCAAGATCAACGGTGTTCCTCTCAGACGTGTAAACCAATCATATGTGATTGGTACATCCAAAGGCTTATGTTGCTGGTCTAAACATGGAGAAGTTTAATGACAAGTTCTTTGCTAGAAAAGTTGAGAAGAAGAAGAAGGAAAATGGGGAGAATGAATTCTTCGAGGGTGAGAAACCGGATAAAGCCACACTCTCATAGAGAAGAAGGGATGCACCCAATTTTTGTAACCGCACGCCATGTGAGAGATGCAAAAGCAAGATGAAAAGACTTATTGGTAGTGGTTACCCTCTATAGACGAGAAAGCAAGATGAAGCAACCTCTCATTTAATCTGACCCTGCCCATCAGAAGAAACAAATATATTATATCAAATTTTTTATAACATAAACAAAAAGAAATGCCAAAAAAATTAGAAAATATTGTTCATGATTTCAGGTAATTAAGACTCATAACACTGTAGACACTTCTGTGCTGTTATTATATTGGTAAATTCTTATCCTTGTGCCATCTGATAACGATTGGGACGCACGCTCGCTTCCAGCCAAATCAACAAAATTCTACACAAAGTCAAGACAGCGATTTTCATTTAAAGAAAACAAGACAACTTCTAGTAAAAATCATCAGCATAGCAAGTAGGAGATAATCTTTAAATAACTAAGTACCACAATAGCTGTAAGAGTACTCAGATTGTCCTTGCCTACAAACTCCCGAGAGATGCTATCAACTGTCTGAAAACAACATCAATGAAAATTCATAAATATCCCCACTTATGCAACAATATACAGGCATCTGATGAAATCTTGCCATTACCAGTCTTATAATCTCTGGTGAGATCTAGAGCTCGTTTCTCTCCAATCCGTCTCTGAGCAGCAAAGATGACAGAACTAAAAAAAATGATAATTCTGGACAGTCTGATATATTACAGGAGGATTTTATCAAGATTTGTACCAAGATTTAGTAATAACTGAAACACACCGTGTCACATTAGTTTTGAATAATTATAGATTATAATCCTTGGCATTAACTATTTTTTAATCCTAGACTCAAAACATGAGCTTCATAGGTTCAAAATCCTCCCTCACCCTCAATCATAATCGATGCACTGTGCACATGTAGAAAATGAATGTATTTCCTTGCCTTCACACACTGAAAGTAGCTGAATCATATGATTTCAGTCCCTCAAAATTTCTCCAGTGAGTTTCTCCACTATGGCTCCCCTCTACCAAAAAAAAAAAAAGGAACAAGCAATCAGTGAGTTAAAAAACATTTTCCTCGAACAACTTATGGCTCATAGAAAAGAAATTCTTACCTCTGGATCATCAAGAAGTGTCAGTGGAGTACTATCGAAACTAAGGAGGTCTCCAACAGATTCATTGTAGATCTCCAATAAACCCCTTGTTAGATGGGAAAACAAGCAAGCAAGATGGTTCTTCACCGTAGGGAGCCCACAAACGTGGACTCCGGGTAATTAAAGCAAAAAATGGGGGTAAATTTCCCCACCACGAAAAGGATGTCGTCGGCGCTCATGTGGCGGTGAAGTGTTGTTAATATTGGCTGGAAGATTTAAAGGGAAAAGGGTGTCTTATTGAAGCAACTTTCTTCTAGCTTGCTCCTTGTCACTGGTCCATTCAAGATCAACGGTGTTCCTCTCAGACGTGTAAACCAATCATACGTGATTGGTACATCCACAAAGGCTTATGTTGCTGGTCTAAACGTGGAGAAGTTTAATGACAAGTACTTTGCCAGAAAAGTTGAGAAGAAGAAGAAGGAAAATGGGGAGAATGACTTCTTCGAGGGTGAGAAACTGGATAAAGCCACACTCTCATAGAGAAGAAGGGATGCGCCCAATTTTTGTTACCGCACGCCATGTGAGAGATGCAAAAGCAAGATGAAAAGACTTATTGGAAGTGGTTACCCTCGATAGACGAGAAAGCAAGATGAAGCAACCTCTCATTTAATCTGAACCCGCCCATCAGAAGAAACAAATATATTATATCAAATTTTTTATAACATAAACAAAAAGAAATGCCAAAAAAATTAGAAGATATTGTTCATGATTTCAGGTAATTAAGACTCATAACACTATAGACACTTCTGTGCTGTTAATATATTGGTAAATTCTTTTAACCTTGTGCCATTTGATAACAATTGGGACGCACGCTCGCTTCCAGCCAAATCAACAAAATTCTACACAAAGTCACGACAACGATTTTTAAAGAAAAAAAAGACAACTTGTAAGGCCCTCGTACCGTATTATTGGAATCATATTTAGCTTCTCAACAATTATGTGATTCATCTTATGTCAATCATATGGTTGAGAATAAACATGAGGAATATTATCTTTGATAACAACTCGATATTGTACTTGCCATTTTGTAAATGTGATGTCCCGATATTTGATAATGAGAATTAAGAGCATATTGTAGATTATTTTTTATTTAGTTATAAATTAATTAATGAGAATATAATCTAATTAATGAGAGTGAATGACCTTGTACATGTCAATTGACAGTCGGGTCAGAACATGGTGAATGACAAATATATTTTTGGAATATTCGGATTAACACCGAAATTTTATTAAAATGATTTAATAAATATAAAATTTGCATTAAATCAAAAGATTTAATTTTTGTGATTCAAATAAGGACATGAAGTTAGGTGTGGACTGTACATGTGATGCACATGCACCAGTACATCGGTGACACCCCAATGTTCATAATTGGTCGGGAATTAATACATATCGGTGTAGGATGTAAAACATATAACAAAATGTGTAAAAACACACACTGAATCACGGACACCTACTAAAAGGTGCGAAAACTTGCACTTCTCGCGCGACAACCGACCACCGTGTACTTATTCTCTCCGTTCGCCGTCGCCGGACCACCTAACGATGAGACCGACCTACCACCGCTTTCACAACTTAGAGGAGCATCTTTCCATACCATATAATTGAAATTTGGTGTTCGAAAAGTGCTTCAATTTTACCCTGGAACGAACGAAGTCGCGAGAGTTAAGATTTCTGCGCTTTTGGTTTGATTTCTTCGAATTCTACGAATTGGAAGCCACCAAAGCACTGAATCTCTTCCTTGCACCTGGACGAAACTTTCTACACCGGTCTCCGCCTCTACCTCCGCCGGAGGTCGCCGGAATCGGAAGAAATCCGTGCGTGAACTGTGTGCGATTTTGGGTAAAATTTGATATCCGATTTTTACGATTTTGCTTCGATAATTACCAGTTAATTTGGACTAATAATAATTTGAATTGGTGAAAAATAATTTAGCAAATTAATTTATGATGTAATCACATCAATTTAATTACCCTAAATTGGTTAAGCTGTGACTAAAATTGATAACCCATTTTTAATGATTGGTTTATTGAATTGTGAATTTATATTGATATACAGTGACTACTTCTACCCTACAAGCTCAAGTATCGAGACGTAAATGTATGTTGCGACTGGTAACATACGACAGGTATCTGTATCATTTGATATATGATTTGTTGTTGAATTATGTGACTTGCGTGGCTACGTGGTTTTATTTAAATTATGTGGCACTCATAGCATTCATAATTGCATATCGATGTATGAAAATAAATGTTTTGTTAACACACATCAGTTTTTATACATACATCGATGCATGACATACACGTTGAGCTATATCCTTGAATACCCTGATATTTCTTAGATTCTGATATCGAACATTGGGGATTGGTACTGCGATACTATGTTGGCATTACATGGCCCGATATGCGTAGGGAAATCGTGGTCCCCGCGATTGATATGATTTGTTGAGACGGTGATTGGTGGCACCTTGCTGATGTCATCCGTCTGGATATCCCTATATGATTATGTGATGTCAGGACCTGGGGTTGGTGGCGCTTTGCCGACGTCCATCCGTCTGGATACCCTATAGGCTTGACAGGCTCGAGCTATTCTGATATGGTTGGACTTTCGTTTATTTATTCAGATATACCCAATGGATGGGTGTACGATATGATACCGACATGACATGACATGCATTGCATTGCATTGCATTTCATTTCATATATCATTTTATAGATACATGATGTATATTCTATGATCGTTCCATATTGGGCTTTTGCTCATCCCCAAGGGGGCTGTTGTTGTCTTTGTGTGTGGACAGTGGCAGGTGGTACAGGTGACCAAGACGCCAGAGAGGGCACGTCCGGTGGGAGTCACACTTGAGGTTTTACTCTTGTTTATCCCAGTAGTTTTTGTACCAGTGATGTATCCATGTAGTGCTATGAGCCTACGTATAATTAAATTATTTTAGCCTAGTTTGATTAACATATGCTGGTTTATGTTGATGGATATGGAACTGATGATATATATATTTTCAGTATATGTCTATTGGTATAGGTGGTATGTTCCTCGTGCGAGGAGGTCATGCCGAAATTTTTAGGGCCACATTTTAATAAATGTTAAACTAATATTCCGCTGTTTACGCTATAATTATCATTGTGTGATCTTTACTCACATGATTAGGATTGAGCCCTCATACAACTTCTAGTAAAAATCATCAGCATAACAAGTAGGAGATAATCTTTAAATAACTAAGTACCACAGTTGTTGTAAGAGTACTCAGATTGTCCTTGCCTACAAACTCCCGAGAGATGTTATCAACTGTCTGAAACACACACATTACTCATCAATGAAAATTCATAAATATCCACACTTCGGCAACAATATACAGGCATCTGATGAAATCTTGCCGTTACCAGTCTTATAATCTCCGGTGAGATCTGGAGCTCGTTTAGTTAAGAGAGGTCTCTCCAATCCGTCTCTGAGCTGCAAAGATGACAGAACTCTAAAAACTGATAATTTTGGGCAGTCTGATATATTACATGTGGATTTTATCAAGATAGTACCAAGATTTTGATTAGTAATAACTGACACACTGTGTCACCTTAGTTCTGAATAATTATAGATTATAATCCCTGGCATTAACTATTTCTTAATCCTAGACGCAAAACATAAACTTCATAGGTTCAAAATCCTCCCTCGCACTCAATCATAATCGATGCACTGTACACATGTAGAAAATGAATTTATTTCCTTGCCTTCACACACTGAGAGTAGCTGAATCACATGATTCTGGTCCCTCAAAATTTCTTCAGTGAGTTTCTCCAATATGGCTCCCCTCTACCAAAAACAGAAAGGAACAAGCAATCAGTGAGTTAAAAAATATTTTCCTCGGACAACTTATGGCTCATAGAAAAGAAATTCTTACCTATGGATCATCAAGAAGTCTCAGTGGAGTACTATCGAAACTAAGGAGGTCTCCAACAGATTCATTGTAGATCTCCAATAAACCCCTCGTTAGATGGGAAAACAAGCAAGCAAGATGGTTCTTCGCCGCATGGAGCCCACAAACGTGGACTCCGGGTAATTAAAGCAAAAAATGGGGGTAAATTCCCCGACCATGAAAAGGATGTCGCCGGCGCTCCTGTGGCGAAGAAGTGTTGTTAATATTGGCTGGAAGGTTTAAAGGGAAAAGGGTGTCTTCTTGAAGCAACTTTCTTCTGGCTTGCTCCTTGTCATGTGTGTGCCTTCAAAAAGAATGCAAATAGAATATTCTGAGTACATAGTTTTCTTTGCATTTGTTTATGGGGAAATTTCAAAATTAGTATCATTGGATATGCTTTTAATCAAAACGTTTATGGCTAATCAAAAAATTGATCTCATACGATATGATTTTATCAATAATAGTCTGAAACGTTTAGGAATAATCAAAATTGGTCCCGCAGAGCTTTTTTTTTTTTAAATCCAAAATGATCCCATAATTGAAAAGGGTTTTGGCACTATTTTTGATTAACGATATATCATAGGTGACCAATTTTGATTACTCCTAAACGTTTAGGACTATTGATTAAAAGCATATCATATTGGACCAATTTTGAGGAGAATGCTATCCCCACTCGGACCAAGACAGAACTTTGACTTGTTCAAATAACAATTAAGGTGAAGCAGGGTCAGGAACGACGAATTAGTACTAAACATTTTGGACTATTATTGATCAAACTCATATCATCGGGACTAATTTTAAAATTTACCCATTGTTTAATTTAATCTTTTTGCAACAAGCTCACTTGTAGCTAGGGGTGGATTGACCCAGCCCGAAATCTGATCGGTTAGCCCGGTTCGAAACCGGGACCAGGTTAACCGGTTCCGAATCTATCTGAAATCGGTAAGATACCGGTTCATATCGGTTCTACTATTCTGGAACCGGTATCGGTTCTGGACTAACCGGATCTTGCTCCGGATTGAACCGGAACCGGATCCGTTATTTTTTTAAAAAAAAAAATTTAATATTTAGATAAATATATTTGAGGTTAGTTTACAAACACAAATGCACATTAGCTCAATTGGTTAGATCTTTAGGGTAGAAGATGATGTCGTGTGTTCGAATCCTTCAAGCAACAATTTCCCTTGATTTTTTTAAAAAAAAATTCAAAAAAACCAGTTCCGGGTTGGAACTGATCCAACCCGAAACCGGTAGAATCGGAATCGGTTCCTTGCCCGATCGTACCAGTTCCGAATTAGGGGATCCGGAACCGACCGATTTCAGATCGGTTCAGTTCAAATTGTCCAATTAAGCACCCTTACTTGTAGCTACGAAGCTACGAATTTAGAGTATCTTTTCATAAATATTGTTTAACGACAATTTTATTTGCGCTACCTTTATTTATATTCTTGTCATTTTGCATAGTTAAACTCCTTGAGATTTAGAAAGTAAAAGTTAACAAGACACGTCATGATTACCCTTTCCTACACCATACAATCACGCACATATAATATTCATGCTCCTGATTCGTAGTACAAGTACTTATATTGGTTTCGATACTATTACATAAAATTCTTATATTATAAATACATTGGATAATATATTAAAACGTCCCTATAATTTGTATTCATTTCGGTTAAGTTCTTCTGTACGGTGCTAATACATTAAAACGTCCCTATAATTTGTATTCATTTTCGGTTAAGTTCTTCTGTACGGTGCTAATATGATGTTGGTATGCAAAGATTGAAAAGGACTAGATTTGCAAAAAAACTACTAAAATTGTAACAAAATAAACATACGGGACTAAGATCAGTTTTAATAAACAAAATTATCAAAATCGCAAAAAAGAAACATATAGGACGCGCGTTGAAATTTTTCTTGAATTTCTTAAAGCTAATGGACTTGTAATTTGTATTGGTAAAAATAGTTATTAATTTAAAGAACAAAAACCTTATACATTGAATGGTAATGTGTGACATATGTAAATTTTGTCACACCCTGTGACCGAACCTCTTATATCAGCGTTGCATTCAAACACTCAGCAGTATAAGAAATACTAAAACCAATCTTTTTATACTAGAAAAACTGAAATATACTCGGAGTCAACAATGAAATCCACATGAATTCATTGTTGTTTACAGCATCAGAAACTAAATATATTCCAAAACTTAAACAACAGCAGAAACAGAAATAAAACTTCAACATAACTTATGTTGGAACCGAAGAGGGGGGTGAATTCATTGGCTACTTTAGCGATTTAAAGTGATTTTGCAAAAGTTGAATTTGCGCTGCGGAAGACTTGATGTCAATCAAACAATGAACAATATGAAATAATAAAGTAAATGCAAAATGTAAATAAAGTAGTAAAGAACACAAGTATTTGTTATAGAAGTTCGGCGATGATTCGCTTACGTCTCCTCTTCCCGGTTAGAAATCGTTTAACCGAGGTTCCACTAGAACAACTTCTTCTTGGCATTAAGAGCTCCAAGGATAGCCACACACAACTTCTTCTTGGCCTTGAGGGCTCCAAATAGCCACAACCTTGCACCAACTTCACTTGTCGGCGACTCACACAATTTTCCAACTTGCGTCGGTGGTGGAGGACCTTTACAATGATTCACAACTTGTGTGCTACAACAAGACATCTTCACGGTGTAACCAAATGAGGAACAAAGCTCTCACACAAGAATAAGAAATAAAATCTCAATACAAGACACTAAAAAAGAAATATATGGAGTTTTGCTATGATAGCTTGAGTTGGATTGAGTATAGCTTGCTTGTGTTGTATCTTGTTGTTTCATGGCTTCAACTTGAGCTCAATTGTCCATATTATAGTATAGGAGGCTACCAATTGTCATACTAGCCGTTAGCAACATTTAAGGCACAAATCGCTCATGCATCGCCTCAAACAATCCTGCATCGGCTCAGCCCATTTTAGAAATTTACACAGATCGCCTCAGGCAATCGCACCAAAAAATCAAGGTCGTGCTGCAAAATGTACAGTAACTATGCAACGCCTCGGGCGAAAGGTCCATCGCCTCAGGCGTTCCTGCCGAACGCCTCAGGCGTTCCTGCCGAACGCCTCAGGCGTTCCTGCCAACGCATCGGGCGATCCGCACCAGCGCGCACGCCTCGCCATCGCCTGGGTCGATGTGTGCGGCGATGCACTCGCATGGAACCCATCGCCTGAAGCGATGGTTCTCATTCCCTGGGGCGATTTGCCTGAAAATTTCTTACTCTTTTCTACATTCCATCACTTTTTCAATCTTCAGTATCCTTGATTTGATCAAAAATATTGCTGCATACTCAACACAAATCATTAGTACAAAACTGGTTTTGTAATCATCAACACAAAAATAGATATTTTGATAATTTTATTTAGATTAGAGAAATGAGAATTGTAGCGTTTTAAGGCGCAACAATCTCCCCCTTTTTTATGATCACAAAACCTGGTAAACTTTAAAAAAAAATTTAAACTATAACAATGCAATGCATAGAGTGTTTATACTTACATACTCCCCCTTAGTAAATGCAATGATAAACAACAATGTTTCAATATGCATTTTATCACCTTTTTAAAAATGCGTCACAAGTTGTAAATTTAACAACTATCTCGGTTGCAATTAGCATTTCAACAATCAAGTTCACACATTCATTCTCCCCCTTTTTGTGAGAATAAAAAGGTATAGGATTTAAAAAAAAAATTGAACAGAGTTGCCTTTATAAATTAAATAATCCAAAAAACTATCAACAAGCATCACAATAAATTCAACACATAACAACATATTAGTCCAACATCATTTATACAATGCAATTCTTACAAACAATTCCAAAATGATAAAATCAAAAACACTAAATAATCCTAGACAACTTAATTTATGCCATCTGGTTAGAATCCTCGTCCATGCGGGCACCGGGAAACTGAGATCGAAGATCATCCACCTCATGTCGTAAATACGACAAATCTTCTCTAGATAAGTCTTGATAAGCCCGAAGGGATGCAACGTCATCTCGAATGGATTGGAATTGATTATTGACATCTACTTTCAAGGATTGAAATTGAGAATGCATATCATCTCGAAGGGTTTGAAATTGAGAGGTGAAGAAGGCAAAAGCATCTTGATTGAACTCAAAGGCAGAATGTTTGATGACTGTCAGGAGCCGGAATATCCGCCCCAATGTTCATTATGTCATCAAAATTTGAGGGAGATTGATTTGGAATAGTTTGCTCCTCTTGGTTTGGTTCGATCAAGAGTGGAAAGTGGAGTCTTTGATTACTATTCATCATGTCAATGGGTAATGATGAGTGGTATTTAGGATTGAAAGCGAATAGCCAATTCCCCGGATCATTAACCCAACAAGAAGTGAAAGGATTCCAGGAAATCTTGTTACAGAGAAAACACCGAAGATTGAAGGTGTCCTTAGGCTTGATAGGAATCTTTTCATTATCATTGAAGGGAAGATTGAAGTGGAGAATTTTTTTGGTTAAGACACGAAGGAAGAATTACTTGCTTGGGATTATGGGCCGTGTTCCTAAAAATTTGTACAAGGAATTTGGATAGATTGAAAGGACTCTTGGTGATGATGTAATACATTAAGTATACATCAGAAAATTTCAATCTAAGATGATCACCATCCCGAGGGATCATCGAGGTGATCACTATCTTGTGCAAAATTTGGTATTGGAATTGAGTTCACAAGGAAAGATTGGTTTGGACATTGAGGAGAGCCGCCAAAAATGAGATACAATGCTTGGGCGGGACCGCATACCCCATCATTAACCCAAGTAGCTAGGGCAAATTTAGCTGGTCCCTCCGACGGAGTTCGAAGAATTTTCCCAATTCGGTACTAGTGAATTCAATGGGGCGATTATAAACAATGGTTTTGATACGCAATTCACCATCATCCTCAATCAATTCAAGATTAGCATTAAAGGCGTGAATCATGGATGGGTACAGAAAATCATTCTTCCTAGGAGGTTTGAAAAAGTTTTCTCATTGCTGAAATTGAATCCAATTAAGATTTGGGAGTTGGGAAGAGCTAAGGAATTCAAAATCAAACACATAACCAGGATAAAGTTTGCGAGAATTATAATCTTCAGGAATGAGCTTACCATCTATAAGAGAACCCGTATAAGTTCAAGTAGATCGATGAGAACGTCTCCTTCGGCTTGATTCTCCTTCTTCTCGGTTGGTTCTAGGCATTTCAGCAAGAATTGAGATAAAAGTTTTTGAAATTTGGGTTTTTGAAATTTGGGGCTAGGATTTGAAGAATTTCAAATTGGAAGAAATGTTGGTTTGAAGATGAAATTGATGGTTGAGAAGAGCTTAGAATTAATTGGTGATTACAATTATGAAGGTTGCTCGAATTATGGATGAAAAACTCGAAAATGTGCAAAAATTCGTGCAAATGGCCGTAGCTGGCAGAATATAAAAAACCAGATCGCCTGAGGCAATCTATAGAACGCCTGAGGCGGTGATCGAACACCTGAGGCGATGCGAACCATCGTTTGAGCGATGCGAGCCACGGATGAGGCGTTCCGCACAGGATGCTGAGGGATGGTTTGGCAAGAATTTAAGCTACTTTTTAGACCAAACTTTTATTTTTAATTAACCTATCTTCCATTATACCATCTATCAACAAAAAAGGATTAAAATAATTCACATAATCTCAAAAACAAATAAAATCCACAATTTGTGGCTTTTAAAAGGTGATTTCAATATGCGCTTTGAAATATAAATGTTGATCTACAAAATTCATTAAAACATAATTAATTTATGTAAATGAGTATCACAATTACTCTATGCATATGACGAAGTAGAGTTGTAAGGATTCCCCCCTTAGCCCTTTATTAGTGTATTAATCTAAGCGTTTAGTGCATGAAATCAACATATAGGTTCTCAATACCGTCGTTGGTACCTCGATCCCGGAAGCACCTCAAATCCATCGAGTTCAACTCCAAGTCATCGATGTACCTAATAACCTGCCCCAACAGAGACATCCCACACACAGGGTGAGCATACCAATATCTCAAATCCAATAATCACAATAATACAATTCATAATTTACAAAAATGTAAATTCTATGAAATATAAAGATGCTCCCTGGATGGTATCATCCTCATCCGGTATTCCCTGCACTGTCCCTGTTCTCAAAATCACTGAAACCATCAAATTCTCAAATGCTAGTTAATCATTACATTGATTAACGAATTCATTTGTCACATACCGATATCATAATCAATGATACCATATCATTAAACAATGATTACAGATATTCCATGTACCTCACTTATGGTTCCATATTCCTATTTCATTACTCGCTCTACAATAGCGGCATTTCATTCTCACGCATCCTCAACAGCAGTGGTGTCATAACCGATGTTCGCTCAAAGGCGACAACATCCCAATCATTGCTCGCTCAAAAGTGGCACCACATAATTCCCAATGCATATAAGTACATTTGTAGCAAATACTATAAACCATGCATTTCCACATACAGTCATCGCAATACGATGTACCAAGCACTCAACAATTGCAAATATATTAAGTGGCTATGCTCGTACGTCATACGTACCTTATAATTCCGTAGTTCGAGTCCAACCTTGCCTGAGTTCCACGTCCGATGAGTTATGTGCTAACACATAAATAACTCAAATTAAACAAAGGCATGCAATCACGTGCCCAAGCACGTTCACAACTTCCAAGCCCATCGTCCATCCATGACGATTACCAAAATGAAAGCCCCCCGGCTAAGCATGCATAAAACCCAAAATATACCATTTTATATGTTTAAAAGATAGCCGAAAGCTCAATCGAGAAATCCGTTATATTAAATTTTGGCTCCAACCAATTCATTTTAAAAGTATGGCATTCCCAATGGAATGTAACATTGCCCCGGAAATCGGTCAATTAAACCTCGATTCCAAAATCCTGACATTTTCCATTATTTCAAAAAACACAACAACAATGGCCGCGATTGATCGCCGTTCAGGCGCGATCGATCGCGCAGCTACACTGCCCAAAAAACATAAGGCCGCGATTGATCGCCTACAAATGCCGATCGATCGCCAACTTTCTCTGCCACTCGCGATCGATCGGTAATATCTCGCGATCGATCGCGAGTGCTATTCATCGTCACCCAAAAAACAGCAACATGATCGATCGGCGGCAAGCCGCGATCGATCGTGACCTGCGGGTTTCCGAAAAATTCGAGCTTTAATGGTGTTTTCACACCCAAACTCAAAACCAACACCCCTAACTTCCTCAACACCACCAATACACCAATTGTAACCAATAAAAACACTAAATACTCAACTTTGAATTTTTATAAAAAAATCCCAGTTCTCAAATCCAACCCAAAACTCAACCATTTAGCACAAAACTATAATCAAATCGAAGCTAAAGGTGAGGAGAAGAAGATTACCAGCCTTTCTTCAAGAAATCGGGCTCCCAAGACGAGCCCCCAACGATTTTTGCTTCCAAGAGGAGAAGAGGGAAGGGTTTGGGGTGAGAGAGGCGTGAGGGAGATGAGAGAGGGAAGTGATTCCGTATAATGACGAAATACCGAGTCTATTTGGTATATATAGCTCTAAAGCTCCAAAATACCGACTCCTCCACAAATACATCATGATTCATTAAATATCATCTGTTTTCAAAAATCATCTCTCTAACCTCAATTCACATCACCAGCCCCAGTACAAAGTACTCCGGACCCCAGGTTCCACCAAGAAACAAATTTCAAGGTTATCACCATGATGAGAATACAATCTCATCCCTTGGATCCAACGACTCCAAAAATATGATTTAAAATCCCCGGGAGTCCTAAAACCACAATTAATACACAATTAAAATCCATTAAGGATTACTACACATCGGGATTAGCACCAATAATTCCCGGCCATCACAATTATCCCCCACTAATAAATTTCGTCCTCGAAATTTGCACGGTGTACTCCAAGTAATGTCGAGATTACAAAATCCAAACGGATTCACATAGTCGAATCATGAGCATGTCATGAACGACACATCAACCGCGAGGATACCAACCTCGCACCAAAACCTGGATGGGGTAAACCTCCCAAGCCAATACACCCGCAACAGAACGCCAGCATCCCCAATGCTAACCGTCTCAAAAGCAGTCAGCCAATCCTAACTGCAACCAAATGAATCATTCGTGATTCCAAAATAGATATCGTCCCAATGATATCTCCAAGACATAGCCACCGATGTTAAGCATACATCGTTACCAAAGTGACAAGTAGTACACAACAGTGTACCTGAACTACATCCGGTTCCCATTTTCCAAATCCATCTCCAACAGAGGAGTAGTTGCACCACTTGCAACACGGATCGGACAACTCACGGTTACCGGTCGACACAAAACACATCTCCAAAGATGTATACATCCGTGTGTTCCAAGAAATCACATCTTGGTCCAAACACACCATCGAGACTCCACAAGGTCTCAAGTTCTCGAAAGGACATGCAAGAAAAATCTATTGCATTTCCGCCACACGTGTCAATCACAACACTAACAAATCCGAATCCTGGCCATCCCTCATTTATCCTGGGATTCAACAATCCCAAAATAGGGAGGCTATCAAATTGACCAGCAAAAATTACCATGGTCCCAAAACACGACAATCCCTCCTCAGGGGAAGTCCACCGGACCTCACGATTATTCCTCAAAACACATCGTGTTATCGAGATTATCGATCTCCAGGTGCCACAATCTCTCATCGGAGATTCATTCATCCAAGCACACTAATCCGATACACAAAAAGTACCGAAACGCGGGCATTCCTATACACAGACATGCCCAAGTGCCAACACAACAGGCATACTCAATGCAATCGGCTCAGGTATCTCCAAACATACCCAAAGTCCCATAATCAACTGTCAATCCCCAGCTATCCTCACCTCGCGGGGAGTAATTGAAAGACCAACGGTCAATGGTGTGATTCCAACATCAACACCACACAACCCGACTCATTGAATCTCCGAAAGATTCCCGATCGGTAGGTATAACAATACTACCTTCCTCACAAGGAAAAACATCATGGACTCATGACCCTAACCTCGAACCGTCGTTCGGAAAACCTGGATATATTTATGCCCAAAACATATCCCAGAACCAAAAATACGCAACTGGTTCAGAATAGTGCACCAAACCACTATTACAAAATCGAAACCCGTATACGCCATGTATACTCAAAATAATAATGCTCTGTACTAATGCCATAGTACTCCACAATCTCGAGCATTACCCCGGAGACGTCTCCTCGAACGTCTCACTGAAAGTACAAAGCCATCACCTAGTCCAACACTAGTAGGGCTTCCCTCGGTTGATTCACAATCAACCCTCAACCAAAATCAGCTGTCTCCATGACAGTACAATCCAAATCTCTCCAAGAGATAAAATTAATATAGTAGTGTTACCCCACTAGCTATATCCCACAAATCCAATTGCGACTCCCATTGCATTCCATATGCAAGGATGCTCAACTATAGCTAACAACGACTCGTTGACACTCGTGTTGGTACTACCAACTAAATTGAGCTGTCCCAGTACAAGTCCCTCAAAACAATAGACGTATAAACGTTCCCATGAGGTATTCCCTGCCTCAATCATCATGCAACATAGAGACTACAAGAGTCTACCATAAGTCCTCATCGTATCCTCATACGATTCACCAAACTCGATCCCAACTGCAGTATAATTGCCACAACAAGCTTACTATAACACTGCTACAATACCTGGCTAGCAAAACGCTGCCTCCATAGGCTTATACAAAGCCTACCAACGTATCATACGTTCCACCCCGGTACAGCATACCGTAATATCAATTAGAGTAGTGGGTCATCACCCAATATTTTTCTAATACCAATGCACAAAGGACATCCCGGTGTTCTTGCTCAACCACAAAGCAATCCTAATTCCGTGGGATTTATTCCACACCCTCAGGGGTGGGTGTGATCATGTCTACCACATGTCACCTCGGCATAAGCAAGTAGTTTCCTCAACAACTACTCCTGTTACCAATCACTTGGCCATAGCCATTCCAACGAGTATACCCAAAGGTACCACTACTCGTAAAATATTTACCTCAAATATGTGATGCGGTACATTACCTGTACGGCGCACCCAATAATACATCGAGCGACCTGCTCGGCATAATGGTCTCGTCAACTAGTGACCCAGACACTACCATGTGCTCACCATTGGTACTCAAACCATACGACTAAATATGTATACATAAATGTATTGTTCATCGAAACGACGCTACGCGTCTACATAGACATCCACTATGTCATCGTCATCTCGTGACGGTACCTGTCAAACACATGACTATATATGTACATCAACGCATATCATCCACAATAATGCCAATAAAACAGTAATATGACATAACTCATCGCTAACAAGATAGCGGCATACCTGTCTCCGTCGTCCAACAGTGGTACGCAATCATCACCAATCGCTCGTAGGTGGCGTAATCCAGTGCTACGAACATAGCGGTATAACCCATCGCTATAGAATCTGCGGCATGATCTCTCACCATAGAGTCAGCGGCATAAAACATCGCTATAGATACCCGGCGGTATGAACCATCGCCAATAGATGTAGCGGAATGCACCATCGCTATGAATACCAGGCGGCATAAACCATCGCCAATAGAATAGCGGAATGAACCATCGCTAAGAATACCCGGCGGCATAAACCATCGTCAATAGAATAGCGGAATGAATCATCGCTATGAATACCCAACGGCATAAACCATCGCCAATAGAATAGCCGAATGAACCATCGCTATGAATACCCGACGGCATAACAATCGCCAATAGAATAGTGGAATGAACCATCGCTATGAATATCCGGCGGCATAAACCATCGTCAATAGAATAGCGGAATGAACCATCGCTATGAATACCCAGCGACGTAAACCATCGCCAATAGAATAGCGGAATGAATCATCGCTATGAATACCCGGCGGCATAAACCATCGCCAATAGAATAGCCGATCCCTAGTCTTTTTACAGTAGTGTATTTTAATGCACCTCGCTTGTCATGACCGCGGCATCGCTTTGACATATCAGCGGCATAGAATAACCTCGCTCAAATGCGATATGCAGCAATATCCTCGCTTCAACATTTGGTGGCAAATATTCTTGCCTCGCTACGATATGACATTGGCAAGTATTCTATCATCGCGTCAAGTGACATCGGCAAAGCATTTAAAATCATCACTCATCCATAACAACGACTCATGGGATTCACCAAGTATTCCATCTATACCTGCATCACAATGCATATTCCATATCCCAATACACATCACCATGAGTATATTTTAATGCACCTCGCTCAAATGTGACATGCGGCAACACCCTCGCTTCAACATTTGGCGGCAAAGCATTAAAATCATCACTCCCATATATACAACCACAATGAGTGTATTTTAATGCACCTCGCTCAAATGCGACATACGGCAATACCCTCGCTTCAACATTTGGCGTCAAAGCATTAAAATCATCACTCCAATATATATATATATGCAACCACAATGCATAATCCATGTTGTATATAAAATGCAGGTTACCGTTTCGTGTCTTTCAACCCTGGCCTCTTTCAACCTTGGCCTTAGCCCTTCATGTCATAGCGTCCCTACAGGAACAATCCCAAACCATGAGCATATAATAATCCATATTCACCACAATATGATTATAATAAATAAATGCATAAATTATGAGTACAAAGTACTTCCTGTATCCCAATGCATTTCAAAATGCTCCCTTTAGTTGTCCCTGTGCAACAACTCACAATCATAATCAACAGATTATATTATGATTTCATAGATGTCATGACATATAATTGTTCCACTATGAACATATATCACAAATGCACATAAGCAAAATAGTTGTGTCACACAACACTAACTACTATCATGCATAAATATGTGCTACCCATTCCTATCAGCATGTTCCAAGCCCTCAACAGCCCCAAAGAGCAAACCACTGCTCTGATACCACTAATGTAAGGACCCCCGTGCCCTTAGCCCGTTATTAGTGTATTAAGCTAAGCGTTTAGTGCATGAAATCAACATATAGGGGAAAAACCCACTAATCACCATAGCAACTCATGCCAACAATAAAATTCTTTACATTATTCCATATAATGTCTAGTTTTCCCCAATCAAGTCCACATACATGTCATGCACCATTTTAATACACTAACATATTCTCAGTTCATTTAGCAATTCAATAAATAATTGCGTGCAACTCATAAATGAAGAGAGAAAATCCGTAGCCTTTTTATACATGCCATATACACATAATAGTGCTCACATGCGATCATCAAATAGGTATGTGTGTATCAAATATATAAAATATGGTGCTCAATACCGTCGCTGGTACCTCGATCCCGGGAGCTCCTCAAATCCACAGCTCGAGCTAAACTCCAACCCATCGATGTACCTAATAACCTGCCCCAAGAGAGACAGCCCCAACAGAGACAGCCCCCACAGAGGGTGAGCATACCAATATCCCAAATCCAATAATCACAATAATACAATTCATAATTTACAAAAATGTAAATGCTATGAAATATAAAGATGCTCCCTGGATGGTATCATCCTCATCCGGGATTCCCTGCACTATCCCTGTTCTCAAAATCACTGAAACCATCAAATTCCCAAATGCCAGTTAATCATTACATTGATT
This sequence comes from Haberlea rhodopensis, assembly GCA_907163345.1. Classification (NCBI taxonomy): domain Eukaryota; kingdom Viridiplantae; phylum Streptophyta; class Magnoliopsida; order Lamiales; family Gesneriaceae; genus Haberlea; species Haberlea rhodopensis. The sequence goes on from CAJQUN010000149.1 coordinate 582,073, forward strand.
ACGAATTCATTTGTCACATACCGATATCATAATCAATAATACCATATCATTGAACAATTATTACAAATATTCCATGTACCTCACTTATGGTTCCATATTTCTATTTCATTGCGCCCTCTACAGTAGCGGCATTTCATTCTCACGCATGCTCAACAGCAGTGGCGTCATAACCGATGTTTGCTCAAAGGCGACAACATCCAATCATTGCTCGCTCAAAAGCAGCACCACATAATTCCCAATGCATATAAGTACATTTGTAGCAAATACTATAAACCATGCACTTCCACATACATTCATCGCAATACGATGTACCAAGCACTCAACAATTGCAAATATATTAAGGGGCTATGCTCGTACGTCATACGTACCTTATAATTTCATAGTTCGAGTCCAACCTTGCCTGAGTTCCACGTCCGATGAGTTATGTGCTAACACATAAATAACTCACAATTAAACATAGGCATGCAATCACGTGCCCAAGCACGTTCACAACTTCCAAGCCCATCGTCCATCCATGACGATTACCAAACTAAAAGCCCCCCGGCTAAGCATGCATAAAACCCAAAAAATAACAATTTTATATGTTTAAAAGATAGCCGAAAGCTCAATCGAGAAATCCGTTATATTAAATTTTGGCTCCAACCAATTCATTTAAAAGTATGGCATTCCCAATGGAATGTAGACATTGCCCCGGAAATCGGTCAATTAAACATCGATTCCAAAATCCCGACATTTTCCAATATTTGAAAAAACACAACAACAATGGCCGCGATCGATCGCCGTTCAGGCGCGATCGATCGCGCAACTACAATGCCCAAAAAACAAAAGGCCGAGATCGATCTCCCACAAATGCCGATCGATCGCCAACTTTCTCTGCCACTCGCGATCGATGGGTAATATCTCACGATCGATCGCGAGCGCTATTCATCGTCACCCGAAAACAGCAACATGATCTATCGGTGTCAAGCCGCGATCGATCGCGACCTGCGGTTTCTGAAAACTTCGAGCTTTAATGGTGTTTTTCACACCCAAACTCAAAACCAACACCCCTAACTTCCTCAACACCACCAATACACCAATTGTAACCAATAAAAACACTAAATACTCAAATTTTGATTTTTTATCAAAAAACCTAAATTCTCAAATCCAACCAACTCAACTATTTAGCACAAAACTATAATCAAATCGAAGCTAAAGGTGAGGAGAAGAAGATTACCAGCCTTTCTTCAAGAAATCGGGCTCCCAAGACGAGCCCCCAACGATTTTTGCTTCCAAGAGGAGAAGAGGGAAGGGTTTGGGGTGAGAGAGGCGTGAGGGAGATGAGAGAGGGAAGTGATTCCGTATAATGACGAAATACCGAGTCTATTTGGTATATATAGCTCCAAAGCTCCAAAATACCGACTCCTCCACAAATACATCATGATTCATCAAAAATCATCTGTTTTCAAAAATCATCTCTCTAACCTGAATTCACATCACTAGCCCCAGTACAAAGTACTCCGGACCCCAGGTTCCACCAAGAACCAAATTCCAAGGTTATCACCACGATGAGAATACAATCTCATCCCTTGGATCCAACGACTCCAAAAATAGGATCTAAAATCCCCAGGAGTCCTAAAACCACAATTATACACAATTAAAATCCATTAAGGATTATTACCACACCGGGATTAGCACCAATAATTCCCGGGCATCACAAGAGTAGCTCCCCCTAAATATGATATCATTTCTTAAGGTATATAAACATGCTCAAAGTTCAATCAAACCAAGTTCACCACGAAGAAAAATAAAAGTATTTTCGTCTAGTGGTTTTGTAAAAATATCGGCAATTCGATCCTTGGTATTAACATAAAACACTTCAACATCATTTTGTTCGACATAGTCACGGATGAAATGGTGCCTAATATCGATGTGCTTAGTCCGAGAATGTTGAATTGGATTTTTAGATAAACATATTGTGGTAGTGTTATCACAAAAAATTGAAACTTTTGGAACAACTAGCCCATAATCAAGTAATTGGATTTTCATCCACAAGATTTGTGCACAACAATTACCGGCGGCCATATATTCGGCTTTGTTGTTGAGAGTGCAACACTATTTTGCTTTTTGGAAAACAATGCTACCAAGCTATTACCGAGAAATAAACAAGTACCATTAGTGCTTTTCCTATCACCTTATATCCTCCAAAATCGGCATCGGAGTAAGCTTTCAAATCAAAGAAAGAATTTCAAGAATACCACAAGCCGAGATTTGAAGTTTTTGAAAGATATTTCAAATGCGTTTTAAGGCGAACAAGTGTGATTCTTTTGGTGATGATTGAAATCTAGCACATAAACATACACTAAACATGATATCCGGCCTACTAGGCGTTAAATAAAGCAAAGAGGAGAAGCTTTTAACAAATTGGTTTACATTGTTCATCCTTGTTGAGCCTTAAACACATTGTTGAGTTTAATGCTTAATTTATCTACGAATTATGTATGAGTTTTGATGATCAACAAAACATGCATTTGTTATACTAATGTGTCTACTTAGTGAACAAGGTTAGATGGTTGAAAAGTGCACTGATTAAAGGGGATCAAATCAGCAAGGAAATGGGCGGATCTCCCCAGGCGATGAGGGTTATCGCCCCAGGCGATGGGTGCCAGGCGAGGCATCACCGCGCCCATCGATATAGGCGATTGCGAGGCATGTGCGCTACCGAGATCGCCTCAGGCGATGTTGACCATCGCTCCAGGCGATGGCTACCATCCAAGACAATTCCCCGCACATCGACTGAAGCGACACCGAGGACTCCGCGCATGGTGAGATCGCCCGAGGCGATGCGGAGATCGCCTGAGGGGATGCATGGTTCATTTGAGGCGATGGAGAGATCGTTTGAGGTGATGCAAATTTTTCTGATCATTCAAAGCTACGACATTATTTTTGGTGGACGATCGCCTGAGGGATCTAGGGAACGCCTGAGGCAATCTGTGCAATATTGTGAATGTTGGTGCGTGGCGATGGAGATCGCCCGAGGCGATGCCCAAGGCGATGCAAGAGTGATTTATGCCTTATGTGTAGTAATGGCTAGTATGAGCTTTAGGAGCCTACTACACTATAAATATGGATATTTGGCTCAAGATTATGACAAGAAACAAGAGGGTACATTACAAGAAAGCTTTGTTCAATCAAAATCAATCTAGTATTTGCAAACTTCATACATTTGTGATGTATTGAAGTTTGTAATTCATTTCTTGTGTGAGAGCTTGTGTTCTTCGTGTTGTTACACCGTGAAGGTGTTATTTTATTTGTTGTAAGGTCCTCCAACACCGGCGCAAGTTGGAAATTGTATAAGACATCAACAAGTGAAGTTGGTGCAAGGTTGTGGCTATCCTTGGAGGCCTTAAGGCCAAGAAGACTCGTGAAGAGTGTGTGACTCGGGAAGAGGTTGTCTGTGGCTATCCTTGGAGCTTGTTTGTGGCTAACTTGGAGCTCTCAAGGCCAAGATTGAAGTTATTCTAGTGGAACCTCGGTTGGACGTTTTGTAGCCGGGAAGAGGAGATGTAGACGATTCATCGCCGAACTTCTATAACAAATAATGTGTCATTTATCGATTTATTTACTTTACGCATTTACATTATTGCTTCATTTGTTTATTGTTCGATTGACATCAAGTCTTCCGCAGCGCAAACTCGGCTATTTGCAAATTCATTTTAAAATGCTAAAGTAGCCAAGGAACCTCATTCACCCCTCGTCCCCCCTCCCCCCTCTTTGGTTCCAACAAGTGGTATCAGAGCCACTTAGTTTTTATTTTTAAACCAAAATTTTTATGGCTAATCTAGCAAGAGAGTTTGCTCAAAGTTAATCGACAAATCGACCTCCACTCTTCATGGGAGATTACTACGGATATTGGAAATATAGAATTTCTCTATATATTCAATCCGTAGATTATGACTATGGAAGATTATTGTAAAAGGTCCACATATTCCTTTAAAGGAAGTTGAGGGAAGGAATGTACCCAAAGAATGGACGATTTTACAAGATATGATCTTAATTTCTCAAAATGCTAAAGCTATTAATATTTTGCATTGTGCTTTAGATCTAAAGGAATACAACCGGATCTCGATGTTACATTGCTCCAGCACGGGTTCCCTAGTAGAGGGTAAGCAAGTCTATCTGGGTGTTCCTTCCGGGGTCAACTGCAAAGGAAATTTGGGACAAATTACAAATTTGTCATGAGGGCACAAGCCAAGTGAAAGAAACACTGATCGATCTTCTGCAACTCAAATACGAAACATTTGAAATGGAGTCCGGATAAAATGTTGACTCAATGTTTAGAAGGCTCACTCAAATCATCAATGAGCTTGCCCAACTTGGTGAAAAGTATCCTCCAAAGCAAATATGGAGAAGAGCCCTTAGAGCTTTACCAAAAGAATGGGATGCCAAGAGGACGGCTATCATTGAATCCAACAAAGGAGATAGTGCGTCATATGATCTTGATGAACTCCATGGAACCTTGGTGACTCATGAGCTTGAAGTGTCAACCCTGAAGGGAATAAAAGAGGAAGATAAATCTATCAAAAAGGGGATAGCCTTGGTCGGAAAAAAAGCACAATCCGATGACGAAGATGATGAAGCGATGATCTTGTTCACAAGAAAGTTCAAGAAGTTCTACAATAAATACAACAAGCCAAAGATCTCTGGTGCCACCAAATATGATTCCAAACAAGAGGTAACATGTTATAATTGTCAATATAAAGGTCATTATGCTAATGAATGTCCTAGGAAGAAAAATGATGGTAAGGGGAAGAAGAAAGCTCTACTGGTCACATGGAGTGATAGTGACTCCGATGAAGAAGAAGAAACAATTCTTTGTCTCATGACCAAAGATGATGCAAATGACAAGGAAGAGGAAAGCGACGATGAGGTACCCTCTTTTTATGAATTATTAGAACCATATAATGATCTTATTGATGTTCTTGGCAAAACCAAGATGAGTAGCAAATTGCTCAAACTTGAGTTAGCCAAGAGAGATGAAGAAAATAATTCATTGAAAAGTGAATTAAGTTCTTTGAAGAAATCATTTTGCAAGTTTAGTAAAAGTAGTCTAAATTGGAAGAATTTCTTGGCTTGCAACGATATATCGTCGATAAAGCCGGACTAGGCTTTTCAAGCAAATCTAAAACTTTTTCAAGCTTGTTGGCTAAAGCTAAGCATAATTCCCCTACTTGCATTTATTGTTGTAAGGTCATAAAAAGAATAAATGTAGATTTGTTAAAAACCAATACCAACCAAACAAGAGGTGGAAGTGGATTCCTAATCCCCCATTGTTACTAACCAACATGGACCCAAAGAACAAATGGGTACCAAAGATCATCCTATTATCAAGTTGTTTTGTAGGAACAACAAAGGGAGAGATGATGAAGGCACTAGCACCTCTAGGAAGGAAACTATCAAATGCACCACAATAGAGGAGGCACGAGGTATAGGACCGATGACAAGAACTTACTCTTGTCATCCAAGGTAAATTTATTTTAAGCATCATAGTAGCATAATTAGCTCTTTTGCTTGGTTAATTTTCCTTGAATTGTATATTATAATTGAAATTCAATTACTTGAAGGTAATCTTTGGGAAATTGAGTTTTAAGTACATTATTATGATGCCATATTTAGGGGGAGCTAATTATATCTCTCTTGTGCATTTAAAATAGCAATGAAAAAATTTCATTGGCACAAATTAATTGTGACCAATAAATTATGAAGCTCAATATTTATTGGTAGTAAATTGCATTTCCCCTTAGCATATGCATATTTGTGATCCTTAAATGAGTAAGATTTGTATAATCATACTTATGTGCCTATATGCTTGAATTTTAAATTGAGTAATTATTGTGTTAGGATCGGATGAGAGTGTTTAGAGGGGGTGGAGGTGAATGAACACTCCTCTAAAAATTAATTCTTATTGGCTTCACTCAGATTAGTGAATGAAATCTATTTCTTAATCAATACTTAAGCAAAACAGACCACTGAATATGAGAGTGAACAAACGGTCTGTACTTAGCTAGTAAGAACGGTTGATGGCTATGAAATGTAAAGCAGTGCGAAATATAAGTAGACAAGGTCTGTTTCTGGAAGTTCGAAGGCAAATCTTTCTACGTCTCCCCTTCTTCCAATCAAGGAAGGATTCACTAGAAGACTTTGAGTAATAAAACAATTTGTACAACCCCGATTCAGCTGGATTTAGCCCACTACTAGACTGAAACTCCTAATCTCTCAATCTGTTCAGACACAATCCATCTAACAGTTACAATCGAATCTCACTCTTCTATTTTAGCACAAACACAAAAGATAGAGTGAATTTATCTACGCACAAATGATCCTTTAGATGATCAAATATTACACTAGGTTGTGCTTTAAAAACTTTGAGCATACTGGTAAGATAAAAATCATTCTGCGAATGTTCTGCTCAAGATATTTTGACTTGTAAGCTTGTGTTGTTCAGTCTCTTGATTGATCAGTTCAGATCTCTTGATTGAGCATTTTAGTTTCATCCTTATATAGTCGTTTATACCAACGATAATATTTCCTTTTCTGTGCAACTCTTTACTTTGTCATTGTATGAACAAGCTTCAGTCTTCTTCTTTACAAAATTTCCCTTCTGGTCTGTTCTTTCGGCGCTTGTCAGGTAGACTCTCCTTTGTCTATTTACCCTTTAAGGTAATCTCCAGTCCATGGTCTTTTTCAACATTAAATGCATCATTAAATGCTTCAATAAATAGCCGTTGATTATTCGAACTGAAGAACGAAGCTTACTAAAGTTCGACTGCTCTGATCTGATCTTCATCGAGCTGGTCTAGTCTGATCTTGTTGTTTGATCTGGATGTGCATCGATCTAGTCAGACTGGTTTACATCGATCCGTTCTGTTTTGAGATAGATTATACCGGTCTGATCTGTTTTGTCATGGCTCGATCAGTCTGGTCTATTTTGTCATCTTTAAAATCCGAAACAAACAAATTCCCCCTTTTTGATGATGACAAAACCTAGCTTCTAAATCTTCTTATAAAGTCCTTTTTCTTTGAAGAATGTTCTTTCAGATCGATTAAGTCTTCTTGTTCAAAATAAATGAACACTGAAAATTGTAGTTCAGATCGATTAAGTCTTTTTGTTCAAAATAAATGAACTATTCAAAATAAATGAATAAGACTAGGAAATTCGACTGAAAGACTTGATTTTATTAACATGTCTGATGAATTCATTTACATGTCACAATTCAGACAGTTATTTATTTCTTTGCTGCTGAGGACTGCTGTGCTGGCTTTAATTCCTTCTTCTTTTCCTCTTTTTTGTCAGCAGCAATCTCCTGAAGGAAATCTACGATCTGCGTAAGCTGAGTGCATATAGCATCCAGTCGAGTATCTTGAACAATGAAGGATTTTGCAACAGAAGTTTTTACTTTGGTGGCCAGCTCGATCTGTTCTTTTCTCAGACTGTTCTTCTACGAGGCTTGCTGAGAGAGCAGATTATTCAGTCCATGCTGAATACCGTTGATGCTTACCATCATCTTGTCTTTGAAAGATTCAAAATCCATAGATGTAGTCATCTGGCTTTGATGAGCTTCTCTTACTCGTTGAGAGAGAAAGAGAAAGTTTTTCGATAATTATTGAAGGGACTTCACGACTGATGGAGCATCGTCAACTGGGTCTTGGAAGTGATCAGCAGGTGACGTAGTCAGCTCAGTCTCTGCTTCAACCTGCACAATGGTAGAGTCAGCAGATTGGCGAATATCGGACCGGATCAATGTGACCAAATCCGCAGAAAATTCTTGTAAATATGCCAAATCTGTAGCAGAGTGATCTGGAGGAGTGATAGGTTCAGTAGGCTCCTCAACCTGCAGAGCTGCAACTACATTCGACACAACTAGATCAGGATCGACAAAGTCTGGTGGGACAACTGTCGGAGGTGCGTCTAGTGTGCTGGTCTGAATATTTGAGACTGAGGACACAAACGGAATGGATGTGGTAGGAGATTCCAGCAAAACGTCCATTGCCTCAGTCTCGGTAGCAGATGGAGCATTTGTCAGTGGCTGCTCCACAGTCTCAGAAATTGGTGGTTCAGAGCTTTGCTCTGCCACAGTCTTGCTCGCTGTTGAATGATCCGGACTGGGAACCGAAGTTGAAATATTGAGCCTCTGACAATGCATGCGAACATCCATGTGGAGAGTGAGAATGTCCATCTGCAGTTGATCTATGACCGCACCGTCATCCTTGGCAGTCAGGCTGGTGGCATCAAAATTTGCCATCCTCAGTCTGTGGTTTGCCTGAAACAACTCCTTACGATGTACCGCAATCCGAACATCATCAGTTTCTATCCCTTTCAGGACTTCTTGTTCCATCTTATGTAGCCGCTTGAGCTTGCCAAAGAACAGACTGAAGTGATTGACCGTTCTGTATTCGACCCATTCATCGAATACGACGGTCAGCTCCCGTACTTTGTCTTCTAAATCTTCCATGGCAATATCAATGGTTGTTTGAGCAGCTGATTTGGGCTTCGAAGAGACAGGCTCAGTCATCAATGCTTTACCCTTGCCAACATCAGACGGGGGTTTAATCCCGGATTGGGTGTTGTCACCCAGTTCCTTAATGATAATTCCCTTGACAGCCGGGATATTGGTGGGACTCGGATAGTAACCTTGGGTGCAGTGGGTGGAGCTTTGGATGGTTGCGGCGGAGCTTGGGATTTTGGAGGTGGATCTTGGGTTACATTGGTGGCTGTGGTTGAAGGAAATGTGGATATAGGTTTAGGGTTTAAGGTTGACAGTGGCTTGTTGATTTGGGTTCGTGGTTTCTTTGGAAGAGGTTTGGCTGGGGATGAAGTAGTGGAGGCAGACTGAGTTTCATCTGAGTGAGTCTGGACTGTCAGCTTGCGCTTGATCCTTGTCTTCTTTCCAACAGCCTGATCTTGTCCAACTTCCGTCTTTACAGCCAACTATTCAGAAGGCGTGGGGGGAGCACGCTTTGACTTGAGTAAAGCCAATCCCTTGGGGTTAAGGATTTTGAAATTGAGTGCTGACGGCTTCCCCAGCTCGATGTCCATCGACTCCAAAAGCATGCTGAGTGGAACAGCGAAGCAGACAACCTGTTTAGTTGAAATAACCGTCTCCAACAGAACTCCAAATAGAATTGCGGACCAGTTCACCTTTAGTCCGAAATGGATATCAGCCATTGCTCTGAATTTTCCAGAAGTGACTGCATCAAAGCTTCTAGCCTTGCCTAGCAGTGGCTTGCCAACGATATGACATAGAACCTGAAAATGGAACATCATCTCTTTCTTTTTGAATGATGGCTGCAGATTCTGTTCAAATATGGATACTCAGCCCTGAAAGTTTTCAAGGGTGGCCTGAGATATATGACCAAAGTCGGACATTCCGGTGGTAGGAAGCCCAAAGGTCTTTGATGTTGGGATACGCCCTAAGACAACTCATTAGATGATTGTTTATGACATACAATGTATTATGATTTTGTTAATGGCAATTCATTATTATATATTATTCGTGTATCTGTGTAATATGAATTAATATATAAGTTAATGTCCTTAGAATAATATTATATTGTTCTTAAAGATTGTCCCTAGTCAAGTATTATCATGAATCGGGATAATGATAATGCATTGAGACTAGTATGTTTTGATTGATGAATTGTTCATAGATATGAGATATCAAATCAACACATGGGTGCATGTTAGAGAACGATGTATTGGACAGACCCACCATGAAAATGCTACATGGATAGTTATATGAACGTCATAAGCAATTCCCATAGTGACAATAATGTATGTAATCCTTACGACTTGAGATCACCAGAGATCCCAACATAAGGAGTCATGTATCTTGATATTGTCAAACGTTACCTGTAACAGGGTAAACTATAAAGACAATCATTGGATACACCACAAATTATGTAGAGGGATGTTGAGTGATCAAGAAAGGATTTGTCCCTCCTATATAACAGGAGAAGTGTTTGGGCCCTTGATCAAGTAAGACTAAAATGCATGGCCGTGCTCGAATGAGTCGATATGTGATATCAAGCTTATTCGTTTATTCTAGTTCTACTTGGGGATCAAGAAATAAAAGATTGAATATATGAGTATGACTATTCCATAACTCGTGTTCAATCTAAACACATTGGACAAAAGGATTAAGTTACATGGTTAATATTATCACAGTCCATAGGTTATGTCGAGTCAATGACATTCTTGTAATTTGGGTAGCCTTGATGTGTTGCTAGATACCTCTCATTGCTTGTGACATAAAATTAGATTTTATGTCACTGCCAACATTGCAAGTTCTTAACGGGCCGCACAAAAGATTAAATCAAAAGGGGAGATAAAATTCATTGGATGAATTAATCAATTAAGAAGAGTCTTAATTACAAATGTTAGATATATTGATTTAATTAATAATTGGGTATGGGTCAATAAAGCTTTTTGAAAGCCTTTTAATTAAATCAATATATAATAAACTAACAAGGCATTGATTGAGGATTAAGGGTTAATTATAATAAAACCTAATAGCCACCTAAATTGGAGCTCTCGGCCGCCGCCACTCTCATACAAGCTCACGACCGCCGCCGCCGTGAATAGTGAGATTAACGGCCGTCGTTTGATTGATTTTGAACCGTGACTCTTGTTTTGGTTTAAGAACGAGTCTAGCAACTTGTTCTTGAACACCCTTTCGATTTGATTGTGTTGATACCGTAGAGACGAAGGTGCAAAACTTTGTTCGTGACTCGTGGACTTGCAACGAGGATTCTGCTACAAACAGGCTACAAGGGTATGATTCTTAACAATCTCGGTATGATCACTTTGTATAGGTGCAGTGGTAGGAATCAAGTTTTATTTTCCGCTGCATATTGCTTGATTGATTCATAACAGTGGTATCAGAGCCGTGTACAAAGCTCATATCGGATTTATGTGATTAATTGTTTAATCATGTTTTGAATCTTTTGCATGCTTTAAAACTGTTTAATTCATATATGATATGTGTTAATCGATTTTGTGGGAATTATCACAATATTATATGCGATATAATTGACGGATCAAACTATATGATAATTCGTGATCAAAACCGAGCCATTGGCTCACTTGACCCTCACGGCCGCCGCATGGAGCTAGGGTCTCGGACCCTTGGCTCGAGCATGGGCCGAGCCACCGCCGTTGGACTAGGGTTTCGAACCCTTGGCTCCATGAGACGGCCGCCGCACGCAAATGGGCTAGGGTTTCGAACCCTTAGCCCCATTCGCTCCAAGCCGGCGCCGCAAATGGCTAGGGTTTCGAACCCTAGTCTCGTGCAGGTTGGGCCGTGGGTTAGGCTAGGTTTTCGAACCTTGGACTGAGACATGGCTGCAACCGTGGGCTTGCTAGGGTTAGCAAGTCCATGGCTTGAGGCGCGCCAAATATCCGTGGTATGTGATATCCCGAGCGTACGATAATTTCATAAAATTTTATTTTACAGTTTAATTAGAATTAAATTTAAAAATGTTTAGAATTTAATTCATTAATTGTTATAGCATGCTTTATGTGTTGTTTGAGCATGGTGCATGGTTATAGCCCTATGACCCATTAGATAGGATTTTGTGAATGCTTGTAATTTAATACGGCCTGCGAGTCGTGCCTTCTCTATTTTTTCTAAATGTTATCCTTCCCCTATGTTCCACTCGAATGTAACTCAAGGAATTCTCTATATCATGTAATTGTTATATAGTATAGTTTATTTTGTTGATGGAGATCAATGAAGATGGACCAAGGTGCCGGGATGAGGAGGCCATTCACTAAAGTAAGCCAAAGAGGTGCTTGGAGAAGTTACCTTAGGTTGACCTTTCAGTATTTTCTCATTGGCTTGAGAAAATCATTAGTTGGGGCTATAACCATGTCACGTTTATTTTATATTGATGTATGAGATGCATGTTTATCGTTTTATTTAATATTGATGCTTGATATACATATATGTAGATATGTATATATTCATATATGTACCAGACATATTTTCATTATTAATAAAATCATGAGATCAATAAATCCCTCTTATAATATTAAGTCAATCAAGATTCCTTCCAATTAAAAAATACTCGTCAAGACTTTGATTGAACATGTGTGGGTTTGCCAAAGCAAAGCTCCGTGACAATCTTAGTAAGGCGCGAAAGGATAAAAGTGATATCCGTGTTATTTTAAAATTGGGTCCGACTTAACTAGGTTATCTCAATAGGATTGGGAACCTAGAGGCATGGGGTTGGATAATAATTCATTAGATGAATTTGAACAAAGTGTTGTTCATCCAACCATCCAAGAATTACATGGATGTAATTGACAAAGTGTTATCTACCTAAATAACCGAGTCTTGGGTGATTAGCCAAAGCTAACTCAGGATTAGGTGAAATATGGATATTGGCCCACTAAGGTTTTGAGGGTTGATATTTTAAACAAAAACCTTACTAAATGATTAAAATCATAAACTTATTTTGCATATTTATATTGTAGATATCCATGGCATCAAACAACGTAACTAGCACACTATCATTGCGATCGGTCCTTGAGAAGGACAAACTGAATGGGACTAATTTCCTAGACTGGTATAGGAATTTGAGGATTGTCCTCAAACAAGAGAAAAAACAATATGTCCTAGAGGAACCCTTACCTGCTGAGGAACCTCCCGTAACGACTGCTAAAACCGATAAGGATGCTTACAAGAAGCATCAGAATGACGCACTTGATGTTGGTTGCCTTATGCTTGCCACCATGAACTCTGAGCTTCAGAAGCAACATGAGGAAATGGAGGCGTTCGATATGATCGAACACTTAAAGCAACTCTACCAACAACAAGCTAGACAAGAGAATTATTACGTCTCTAGAGCATTATTCCAGTGCAGAATGGTAGAAGGAAGCTTTGTTGGAACTCATGTACTAAAGATGATTGAGTACATTGAGAATCTTGAGAAGCTGGGTTTTCCGTTGGACCAAGAGTTGGCCAGACGTAATCTTGCAATCGTTGCCTGATAGCTACAGTCAATTTGTATTGAATTACAATATGATTGAAATCGGAAAGACTCTACCGCAATTGCTTGGTATGTTGAGAACATATGAAGCAAATTCAAATAAGTCTAAGCCTACTAATGTTCTTATTGTGAATAAGAGCAAAGGAAAGACTAAAGCAAAAGGCTACAAGAAGAACAAGAAAGTCTTTGTTAATTCTAAGCCTCATGCTTCTGCACTCAAGCCAAATGGAGGAGTGGCTAAGGAAGGGAAGCGGTGAGACCGGTCATTGGAAGAGGAACTGCAAATTATATCTGGAAGATCTTAATAAGACAAAGGGAAGTGTGACTTCCACTTCAGGTATATTTGTTATAGAAGTCAATTTATCTACTTCTTCATCATGGGTATTAGATAATGGATGTGGTTCTCACATTTATTTGAATGAGATGTTTTATGCTAGTGCAGAATTGATTAATGGTCTTTATGTTATAAATCTAGATATGCCTGTCTATAACATAAATACCAAAAGGATTAAGAATAATGATTTAATCCAACTTATCTCTGGCATTGTCGATTGGGCCATATAAACGAGAATCGCATATCAAAACTTCATAAGGATGGAGTGTTAGATTCATTTGATTTTGAATCATATGAAACATGTGAATCTTGTTTAATGTGCAAGATGACTAAAGCTCCTTTCAAGGACACGTTGAAAGGACGAATGATTTATTGAGTCTCATACATAGTGATGTATGTGGACCAATAAGCACACAAGCTAGAGGTGGTTTTCAATAGTTCGTTACATTTACTGATGACTTCAGTAGATATGGGTATGTATACCTAATGAAACATAAACATGAAACCTTTTAAAAGTTCAAAGATTTCAAGAATGAAGTACAAAACCAACTTGGCAAAAGTATCAAAACCCTCTGATCAGATCGAGGAGGAGAATACCTAAGACAAGAGTTTCATGACTATCTAAAGGAGTGTGGGATAGTCTGATCGCTTTTATTTTAAACAATTATTTCCAATCTAGCGATTTTAGACCGCAAGTGCACGGTGTCAAGTTTTAGTATAGATAGGAAGATACGGATTGTCGAACCCACAGAGACTAACAAGTAAGTACCAAATAAGATGTCTTTTAACTATATTCAACCTACGATAATAAATTTATAATTAAACTAAACTAAATTAAACTACTCTAATCCAACCAAGTCAATAAAAGTAAACGAGAAAAATCCACAAGATAAGATTATCGAGACTTTGGCTCACCAATGTAATTCCCTACAATTCTCGATTGAATATTCAAATATTTCTAAGGTGACGAGTTCTCCCAATTTATCTAATACACTCTCTCGAGCTATATTAAACCTAACACCAAATTGCAGTAAGTAACTCTCGTTCACTTATTTAACAATTCAATGTTGCATAAGATCAATGAAAACTCCTAGCTTTCAATTACTAGAATCTATGGCTATCACGCATGTATTTGACGTCATCTCTCGATCTCGGTCTTAAATCCATGGTATGAGTTATTAATTCAGCATCATAAAATCATCTCTCGATCTCAATTACGATACTAACATCATTCAAAGGTGATCAATCCTCTAAAAGCATGAAGAACATAAAACATACGCAAAGAACTATAAGAATTCAATTAAATCATCAAATCGAAGGTTCATAACAAAGGATTCGCCTAGTCTCGATAAATAATTTTAGTTCCTCATAATAAATCAAAACAAAACAAAACTAAGAATTTAAAGACAAAGAAAAACTCCCAGCGTCGACTCCGGTTGTAGATCTTCGCTCCTTCTCTTGCTTCCTTCTCGATCGTCTCTTTTTATCGCCTTGTTGGCTTGTTCCAATTCCTAGGGTGAAGGGTTGAAGGATGGATTGATGGTAGAAGGATGGCGGCTGGACATGAAGTGAAGGAAAGTGAGGGGAGAAGAAGGTGGAGGCGTGTATTATGGATTTTGGGTGAAGAAGGCGTGAGGTTGGGTGGTGAAGGAAAGGGGGGCTGAGATGGAGGCTGTATGTGTGTGTTCTGGGGTTAAAATCTGATTGAGTAGGTCTCGTTCCTGCCTTTTAAAAGTCCCGTGCATCAAATAAGGAAAGCAGTCCAAAATTTCCAAAATTCATCAGGCGTAATGACGCCTCCGAAGTGGCGTAGTTACACCTGTCGATGTGTCAACAAATCTGGCTTCCCGCGTGATAGGCGTAATTACGCCTCCAAAGTGGCGTAATTACGCCACTTAAATTTTCAAAAGCCGTGGGATAGGCGTAATTACGCCTGTTGAATTAATTCAATGATGTTTCTTCGCCTTTTTTCAGCTTCTGGCGAGTTTCGTATTTTGGCCATAACGTTCTCATATGAACTCCACATTTGATGAATCAGATGTCCACGCGAAGATAAGAGAAAGTTCTACAACTTTTATATGGACCACATTTCCAAAACATGGCTCGAACATATAGTAATATGAGGAGAAAGGAGCAACATGTGTCTTGGATTCTGGTTTTTTCCTCTTTTCTTCAACTTTATTCATTCTTTCATCATTTTTGGTTCATTTCTTCTACTTTTATGCATTTCAACATTGATTCCTGAAATATAGAAATATATACCATAAACCGTAAAATAATCCAAGAATCAACACCAAAACATATACATATCATAGCCTAAAAACGCGTAATATTCAACCCTATCATAGTCCCACAACTCACACCTCCGTATACTCAACAATGGAATGGTGTATCCGAAAGGAGGAATCGAACTTTGTTGGACATGGTTCGATCAATGATGAGTCATGCAGATCTTCCGACTTCCTTTTGGGACATGCTTTAGAAACAACAATATTTATACTGAACCATGTTCCATCTAAATCAGTAGAAAAGACATCATATGAGATATGGACTAAGAAGCGTCCTAGTATGTCTTTTATGAAGATTTGGGGTTGTGAGGCTTACGTAAGACGTCACGCCTCCAATAAACTTGGACCCAAATCTGATAAGTGTTTATTTGTGGGGTATCCTAAGGAAACGAAAGGATAATATTTCTATTATCCCACCGAGAACAAGTAGTTGTTGCTCGGACTAGTGTCTTTCTTGAAAGAGAAATTATTTTGAGAAGAACCAGTGGGAGACAAATAGAACTTAGTGAAGTTCAACCACAAGAAAACATTGAACATGATACTGAGATGGAAACAGAGAAGACACCACAAGCTGTTGTGGATGAGATGCCTGCACAAGAGACACAAGCCCAGCGTAGGTCTGTAAGAGAACACCGTGAGCCACAGAGATATGGATTTCTTGTGCCTCAACAAGGTGACTTACTACTTATTGATGAGGATGAAACGTCGTCTTATCAAGAAGCTATAATGGGCACTGATTCTGAGAAATGGCAAGAAGCCATGAAATCTGAGATGTAATCCATGTATGCAAACCAAGTATGGACTTTGGTTGACCCGCCTGAAAGGGTAAGACCCATAGGGTGCAAATGGATTTTCAAGAAGAAGACCGACATGGATGGTAATGTACAAACCTTTAAAGGTCGACTGGTTGCTAAAGGTTTCAAACAAATTCATGGAATTGACTATGATGAAACTTTTTCACCAGTTGCCATGGTTAAATCCATTAGGATCTTACTTGCAATAGCTGCATTTCATGACTATGAAATCTGGCAGATGGATGTCAAAACAACTTTCCTTAATGGAAATTTACTTGAGGATATGTACATGACACAACCTGAGGGTTTTGTCGATCCAAAGGATGCTGGAAAGATATGCAAGCTACAACGATCCATTTATGGATTGAAGCAAGCTTCTCAGAGTTGGAATCTTCGTTTTGATGATGCAGTCAAAGAGTTTGGTTTCATCAAAAACGTAGGTGAACCTTGTGTCTACAAGAAGGTCAGTGGGAGCATAATTTTCTTCATAATATTATATGTAGATGACATACTTCTAATTGGGAATGATATCCCTACCTTAGAATCTGTAAAGATTTGGCTAGGGAATTGCTTTTTTATGAAGGATTTAGGTGAAGCCACCTATGTATTAGGTATCAAGATATATAGAGATAAGATTGTTTGGCCTAAGTCAAAGTACATACATAGACAAAGTGCTAAAAAGGTTTAGCATGCAAGAATCAAAGAAATGATTCGTGCCTATGACACATGGGATACATCTCTCGAAGGATCAGTGTCCTTCAACACCAGATGAGAGACAACGCATGAGTAAGATTCCATATGCGTCAGCTATTGGATCTATCATGTATGCCATGATATGTACTCGTCCCGATGTCTCGTATGCTTTGAGCATGACGAGCAGATATCAGGTTGATCCAGGTGAATGTCACTGGATTGTTGTCAAGAATATCCTAAAGTACTTGAGAAGAACTAATGATACATTCTTGATTTATGGAGGTGAGGAAGAGCTCAATGTAATAGGTTACACTGATGCAAGCTTCCAAACCGCAATCAGGATATGTGTTTTGCCTAAATGGAGGTGTTGTGAGCTGGAAGAGTTCAAAGCAAGAGACAGTAGCCGATTCTACAACTGAAGCTGAATACATTGCTGCCTCGGATGCAGCAAAGGAAGCTGTTTGGATCAAGAAGTTCATCTCTGAACTTGGGGTGATGCCTAGCATACAAGATCCGATTGAACTCTATTGTGACAACAATGAAGCCATCGCATTGGCTAAGGAACCTAGATCTCACCAAAGATCCAAGCACATACTTCGGCATTTTCATTTCATTCGAGAAATCGTTGAAAGAGGAGATGTAAAAATATGCAAAGTACCAACTGATGATAATGTATCTGACCCACTGGCGAAGCCACTATCACAGCAGAACCATGATCGTCATACAAGATCTCTAGGCATTAAGTATATGTCTGATTGGTCGTAGTGAAAGTGGGAGATTTGTTGGGATATGCCCTAAGACAACTCATTAGATGATTGTTTATGACATACAATGTATTATGATTTTGTTAATGGCAATTCATTATTATATATTATTCGTGTATCTGTGTAATATGAATTAATATATAAGTTAATGTACTTGGAATAATATTGTATTGTTCTTAAATATTGTCCCTAGTCAAGTATTATCATGAATCGTGATAATGATAATGCATTGAGACAAGTATGTTTTGATTGATGAATTGTTCATAGATATGAGATGTCAAATCAACACATGGGTGCATGTTAGAGAACGATGTACTGAACAGACCCACCATGAGAATGCTACATGGATAGTTATATGAACGTCATAAGCAATTCTCATAGTGACAATAATGTATGTAATCCTTACGACTTGAGATCACCAGAGATCCCAACATAAGGAGTCATATATTTTGATATTGTCAAACATTACATGTAACAGGGTAAACTATAAAGACAATCATTGGATACACCACGAATTATGTAGAGGGATATTGAGTGATCAAGAAAGGATTTGTCCCTCCTATATAACAGGAGAAGTGTTTGGGCCCTTGATCAAGTAATACTAAAATGCATGGCCGTGCTCGAATGAGTCGATATGTGATATCGAGCTTATTCGTTTATTCTAGTTCTACTTGGGGATCAAGAAATAAAAGATTGAATATATGAGTATGACTATTCCATGACTCGTGTTCAATCTAAACACATTGGACAAAAGGATTAAGTTACATGGTTAATATTATCACAGTCCATAGGTTATGTCGAGTCAATGACATTCTTGTAATTTGGGTAGCCTTGATGTGTTGCTCGATACCGCTCATTGATTTTGACATAAAATTAGATTTTATGTCACTGCCAACATTGCAAGTTCCTATCGGGTCGCACAAAAGATGAAATCAAAAGGGGAGATAAAATTCATTGGATGAATTAATTAATTAAGAAGAGTCTTAATTACAAATATTAGATATATGGATTTAATTAATAATTGGGTATGGGCCAATAAAGCTTTTTGAAAGCCTTTTAATTAAATCAATATATAATAAACTAACAAGGCATTGATTGAGGATTAAGGGTTAATTATAATAAAACCTAATAGCCACCTAAATTGGAGCTCTCGGCCGCCGCCACTCTCATACAAGCTCATGGTCGCCGCCGCCGTGAATAGTGAGATTAACGACCGTCGTTTGATCAATTTTGAACCGTGACTCTTGTTTTGGTTTAAGAACGAGTCTAGCAACTTGTTCTTGAACACCCTTTCGATTTGATCGTGTGGATACTGTAGAGACGAAGGTGCAAATCTTTGTTCGTGACTCGTGGACTTGCAACGAGGATTCTGTTACAAACACGCTACAAGGGTATGATTCTTAACAATCTCGGTATGATCACTTTGTATAGGTCCAGGTAGGAATCAAGTTTTATTTTCCGCTGCATATTGCTTGATTGATTCCTAACATTTGAAAGCGTCGTCAGAGAGATATCGATGGATTTTCATTTGACGGATGAAGAGATGTACGTCTTGTGGGAAATGACGTTGAGAAAAGCTCTCTAATCTCCGATTCATATATCACTGTACCACATTCCAGAAATCTCCTCAATCCTGAAGATTCCAAGGATTTGAACATGGACACCATATCTTCGTCTTCGTCCCTGTAAATCGCATCAAACTCAATAGACAGAGAGTTGTGAGTGATAGTTGACATTTGAGTGAATGTGATGCAAATAGAAAAGATGGAAAGATTTTGACGAGAGATAATAAGACAGTAGTAATTTGTAAAGAGTGAAGTCTAAATGAAATGTACAGCCTGATAAATAGGAGATATTAGACACGTGTCTGTTCTCGATGACTGATATTTAAAAATTCAAATTTTAACGGTCCAGATGAGAGAATAGTAAGGAGGTTAAATTTTGATCAGTCGGGGCTGTTAAAACGAGACTATGTTAAAGACTGATAGTGTTTTAAAACAGATCATACGTAATATCAGGTCGATAGAGATCGGCCTGAAAGCCCGGACCGGTCTGTATCTTTCTGACCATTGTATTATCGATCTGTGCTAACACTAATTTTTAAAAACAAAAATTAAGCAATTGTCAAACACATTAAGATAAATCTATTAAACCAAGAATTTGACGAAAATAATTAAACTTAGCCTCAGGGAGTGGTTTAGTGAAGATGTCTGCAGCTTGCTGGTCTGTTGAAATATATTCGATCCGAATCTCCTTTTTGACAACGTGATCTCGAATAAAATGATGTCTGATGTCAATATGCTTCGTTCGAGAGTGCAAGACCGGATTATACGGAATAACAATTGTACTTGTGTTGTCACAGAAGATTGGAGACTCAGCAGCTTGAATGCCATAGTATCTGAGCTGATGTTGAATTTAGAGCATTTGAGCGCAACAGCTTCCCGCGGTGAGATATTCTGCCTTAGCTGTGGATGTGACAATTGATGTTTGCTTCTTGCTAAACCACGAGATCAATCTTTCACCTAGAAATTGACAAGTTTGGATCTTTGGGATACCAGAGACCAACATTCTGAGATCCTTTCAAGTATTTAAGAATACGCTTAGCAGCAATAAAGTGAGATTGCTTAGGATCAGATTGAAATCTAGCGCACATGCAGATTGAAAACATAATATCAGGCCGGCTTGCTGTAAGATATAACAGCGATCCGATCAGACCTCGATACATTGTTACCTCAACTGTCCTTCCCCCTCTGTCTTTATCTAGCTTGATTGATGGACTCATTGGAGTTGAAGCAGTTGAGCAAGTCTCCATTCCGAATCTTTTGAGTAGCTCCTTGGTATACTTGGTTTGATTGATGAATATACCATTGCTGTGCTGTTTGACTTGGAGACCCAGGAAGAATGACAATTCTCCCATCATACTCATCTCAAACTGTCCCTGCATTAACTTATAGAACTTCTCGCAAAGTTTGGGGTTAGTTGACCCAAAAATAATATCATCAACATATATTTGAACTACCAAAGTATGTTCCCCCTTAATAAATTTAAATAAAGTTTTATCTACTGCACCGATCTGAAAATCACGATCCAGAAGAAATTGAGACAGGGTGTCATACCAGGCTCTTGGAGCTTGTTTAAGTCCATACACTGCCTTATTCAGTAAGTATACGTGATCTGGGAATGAGTGATTATGAAATCCAGGAGGTTGTTCGATATAGACTTCCTCCTGAAGTTTACCATTAAGAAATGCACTATTCACGTCCATTTGATATACTTTGAAGTCTTTAAAGGTGGCGAATGCAAGAAATATTCGGATGGCTTCAAGTCTGGCGACTGGTGCAAAGGATTCATCGAAGTCGATTCCTTCTTCTTATCTGAAACCCTGTACAACCAGCCTTGCCTTGTTCCTAACTACCACACCATCTGCATCTAGCTTGTTTCTGAAGACCCATCTGGTTCCAATAACAGGCAGATCGCTTGGTCTGTGAGTTAAGTTCCATACTTGATTTTGTTCAAACTGGTTGAGCTCTTCTTGCATGGCCTCTATCTAGTTATAATCAGTCAAAGCTTCGTTAATCTGTTTGGGTTCCAGATTAGATATGAAAGCAGCGTGAGTGAATTCATCCATCATCTGTCCTCTGATTCTTATGGGTGCAGATGGGCTTCCAATCACTAGATCATGTGGATGCCTCTTTGTCCATCGGTAGTTTGATTCTGGAACATAAGTGTATTTTATACACTTATATTTCTTCTTATTTTGCATGATTTAGTGTTGGTATTCGAGCAGAATTACGTCTTGTGTTGTTGTTTTGGTTGTTTTGCAGGAATCCAGGTACTTACATGTTTTGTGGACTAAAAGGGTGCAAATGACTGAAGGAACGGATGAATCGAAGCCAAAAATCTACACTATCAATCATGGCAACAGGCGTAAAGACGCCTACTTTGAGGCGTAACTACGCCTAACTCACGGCATTTGAGTTTTTAAAGAATTTCATACAGGCGTAATTACGCCTACTTTGAGGCGTAACTACGCCTAGCCCATGGCTTTTGAAAATTTAAGTGGCGTAATTACGCCACTTCGGAGGCGTAATTACGCCTATCACGCGGGAAGCCAGATTTTGTGACATGTCGACAGGCGTAACTACGCCACTTCGGAGGCGTAATTACGCCAATGGAATTTTGGTAATTTTGGAGACTTTCCTTATTTGATGCACGGGACTTTTAAAAGGCACAAACGGGGGATGATTGAAGGGAATGAAGACCTAGACATATTTTTGGAGAGAAGGAGGCTAGGGTTAAAAGAACAAGAGTGAGAGCAGCAGCCGAGTAAACAACCGAGGGAAATTCAGAAAAGAGGAGGAGATCGATCGAGGCGGTGCGCTTACACCGAAGGATATAGATTTTGACGACGGAGAAGAAGACGACGACTACCGGGGACGGAGGGCCATCATCCAATTCGTTTGATTAATCTATTCCCTTATGTTTATGATGATTAAGAACATGTCTATGTGTTTATTTAATGTATTCATGAACTAATTTATTATTCTAGGGTTAGACGGATCTTGACTTGAAACTATGTCATTGGTTTTTCAAATGGTTTATTTATGTTTTCCTGTTCTTAATGCTTTTAATCTACTGGCCATGGATTGAATGATTCCATATTCGTGACCTATCACTCGGGAGAGGGGGTTGTAAATAGGAAAGAAGGAATTCGTATCGTGGTAGTTATATTGTTCGGAAGGCCTATAACTCCATAGAAGTCGTCAAAGGAATTACTGCGCTTTTACAATTGTTTGATAATTAATCTTAGATAGGGATATCAAGATTAATGTTAGATAATTACTTCTGCTTAACACCCGGGAGGGGGAGTAGAAACAAATAAGAATTCTCGGCTAGTAAACTAGGAAAACACGACATAGTGGATAGTTGAGTGAAGTCGAACTCTAGAATCCGTTCTCATTGATTTTCCCCACTTAAATTACCATCTTGTTAATCTTTTATTCTATTTTCGTAGATTAGTTTAATAAATATTGCTCTCGATTATCTAAATAAAGTCGAGACTATTCTAATTACAGTACTTGGTGTAACTTAATTTTCAATCCCTGTGGGTTCGACATCCGTACTTTCAAATTCATATACTAAAACTTGACACCGTACACTTGCGGTACGTTTCACACGCATCAAGAAGCAGTATTGACATTGTCAGTATCTGCCTTAATATTAGAATTCATGACCTCCGGATCAGCTCGATCTTGAATAACGTCAATGCCTTGATCCGGTCTGTCTGGTACTTTTGGTTCCAGTGGATTGTCTCTTGACCTGTTAACTGCAATCGCATCATCACTGTTAGCTTCGAGATGGATGTTTTTCATCTGATTATGAATTAATTCCTTGTTGTTCTTAATACATAGTGATCATCAAAGACTACATGAACTAACTCTTCTACAGTCAAAGTTTGATTATTGAAGACACGATATGCTTTACTAAGAGATGAATATCCTAAAATATTCCAATATCTGACTTAGCTTCGAATGTTGTAAGATGATTCTTACCATTGTTATGGACGTAACATTTGCAGCCGAATACATGAATGTAAGAGATAGTCTGTTTGTTACCTGTCCATACTTCATATGGCGTTAAGTTTAGCTTCTTGTTAATCATGGGCCGATTTTGTGTATAGCATGCAGTATTTATAGCCTCTGCCCAGAACTTTTGGGATATACCAGAGTCAGCAAGCATTGTTCTTGCTGCTTCCTTAAGCGTTCTGTTCCGACGTTCTGCAACTCCATTTTGTTGAGGAGTTCGAGCGGCTGAGAATTCATGCTTAATTCCTTGGTCTTCTAGAAAGGATTCAAGATTATGATTTGAAAACTCAGTGCCCTTGTCACTTCGAATCCTGTCTATACCAGATGATCTTTCGTTCTGAGCGTGCTTCAGCAACTTGATCAATTTCGGGCCGGTCTGATCTTTACTGCTCAAAAATATAGTTCATGTAAAGCGTGACTAATCATCAATAACAACAAGAGTGTACCGCATTCCCCCTAAACTTGTTATTGGTATAGGACCAAACAAGTACATATGCAATAATTCTAAGCAACGTGAGGAGGATTTGGCATTCTTGTTCTTGAAGGATGATCTGATTTGTTTGCCCATTTGGCAAGTTTCACAGATCTTATCCTTAACAAAGTCGATCTTAGGCAGACCGACAACTAAATCATATTTACACAGGCTAGAAATAGTCTTGAAGTTAAGATGATTCAAGCGTTTATACCATAGCCAATGTGTATTATCATTATTCGCGATGAAGCAGGTAGGATTATTAGGTTGAACATAATTCCAGTTAATCTTATAAGTATTTTCATTTCTGATTCCTAAAAGCATGGTTATACCATCTGATGATTTTACAGTGCAAGTGTGTTTGTGAAATTCTACAACATAACCATTATCACATAATTGATTTATGCTAATCAGATTATAGCATAAATTTTCAACTAAGAGCATATCATTGATAATAATATTACCATGGACAATCTTACCCTTGCCCACGGTCTTACCCTTTGAGTATTCCGCGAAAGTAATCTTAGGACCAGTGCATTCTGTGATTTCAGATAGCAGCTCGATGTTTCCCGTCATGTGTCGAGAACATCCGATATCTAAGTACCAGTCAGACACTTGCTTCTGCATTACCTGTCATTAAACAAAATTACTGTGGTACCCAATCCTACTTGGGTATGGAACGGATTAGCCCTTTGGGAGCCCACGCCTGAATCAGCTTTAGTGGCTTGTGCATGTCTAGTGTGGTGTGTGCTGATCTGTTTCGGTGTTGTGTGTGATAATGTGTGTGATATGGAGGCCTTTGATTCCTATTAGGTAACCTATATCTTCGTTGAACCTGTTGTGAGTTGTGTAGTTGGGTGGTCTTCGTTGCCTTAGATTTTGCACCTTTGGGTTTGGTCTGATAGACACGAAGCTTGCTGGTGCCTTTTCCTTGGCTTGGTTAACGTACCCAATGCCCTTTCTCAAACCTTGATCCTTGAAGAAGGTTCCCGTTTGAATTGTAGGCACTTCGGATTCATATATTGTGCTGGATCTAACAAATTCATTTGTTTGATTTTGTTCCTTTCCAGTAACAACTCAGATTCATCTTTGGTGCTTTCATTAGTGCCAAAGCCTATGCCGGTGATGTCACCGACACTTCTTTGGACCTCTTGGAACTCTTCCAATGAGGCTCTTGATTTTGTCCATGTTTTGAAAATGTGAGAAAGTTTAGCATTTTGTGTGCTGATTCCCTGGTTTTCTTCATGGAGCTGTTTGTACGAGATTTTCAGCTTATCCAGCTCGATCTTCAGACTGTTGCATTCACCTAGCTTAGAACAGCTTGGTTTGATATGCTTGTCTGTTTGATCTTTGGCTTTAGCTTTACTTTTCTCAATCAATGCAGCTAATATTCTGTAATCATTAGCCATGTCTTGTAGTGCAGACATAAGCTCTTCTCGTGTGAATTCATTTGAGTCAAAGTCGAGTACCTCGTCTGTCTGACCCGTCTCCTCGTCTGCCATTAGGCATTGGATTTCCTCCTCGCTTTCACTTGATGAACATTCTGGGCTTTCTGATTCTGAGTCAGTCTGAGCCCACTTGCTGTTACCTTCCTCTGCTACCAGAACCTTTTGAGCCTTTTCGTGATGACTTTTACGATCTTTGTAATGCTTCTTTTTCTTGTCATCACGATGCCTTTCTTTTCTTTCATCTTTCTTCGGTCTGGTGCAATCTGTAATAAAATGTCCAGTCTTACCACAATTGTAGCAAGCCTGATCGTTAACAGTATCATCTTTTCTTGATTTATACTGATGAGAAGGCTTAAAATTCATTTTATTCTTAGACATGAATTTACCAAATTTTTTGATGAATAATGACATACTTATCTGTTAGATAGATCAATCTGTTGAGGGGGTGGACTGGTCTAGAATGGCTGCAAGTGCCTTGTTTGGCTAAGAGGTGGATGGCTCTGCTTCACCTCTGGTGATAAGCTCAAACTTGTACGCCTTAAGAACAACGAACAAATCATGGAGTTCGACCTTGTTCAGATCTTTAGACTCCCTCATGGCAATCGTCTTGACATCCCATTCCTTTTGAAATGCTATCATCACCTTCAGAGCAATCTCTCTATTGGAATAGTCCTTGCCCAGACCGTTCAGTTCATTGATGATGCCAGTAACTCTTTCATCAAACTCATTTAAAGTTTCTCCAAGCTTCATCTTTATGCTCTCAAATTTTTGTAGAGCTACAGTCAGCTTGTTTTCCTTTGTCTGGTTGTTCCCTTCACATAGCTGTGCAATCTTCTCCCAAATTTCTTTGGCAGTGGAGCACATCTTAATCTTGCTGAAGATGTTATTGTCCAACGTCTTGAACAAGATGTCCTTGGCTATGTTGTCGAGATTGGCTTTCTTTCTTTCTTCATTTGTCCAGGTAGCCCTTTCTTTCTCGATCATTTGAGGTTCGCCACTTAATCCTCCTAGTGTAGGATTCACTTTTAATATTTTCATTGGTCCGTCTGTAATGACGTACCACATATCGTCATCCTGTGCTGCCAGGTGAGCTTGCATTCTGATTCTCCAATCATCATAATCTTTTTTGAGAACATGTGAATCTTGTTGAAGGATGCCATCAGTCCAAGTATCTTTAATGATGAAGAAGACCTGCTCTGATACCACTTGTTAGGATCAGATGTGAGTGTTTAGAGGGGGGTGAATTAACACTCCTCTAAAAATTAATTCTTATTAATTTCACTCAGGTTAGTGAATGAAATCTATTTCTTAATCAATACTTAAGCAGAATAGACCACTGAATATGAGAGTGCGGAAACGGTCTGTTCTTAGCTAGTAAGAACAGTTGATGGTTATGAAATGTAAAAGCAGTGCGAAATATAAGTAGGCAAGATCTGTTTCTGCAAGTTCGAAGGCAAATTCTTCTACGTCTCCCCTTCTTCCAATTAAGGAAGGATTCACTAGAAGACTTTGAGTAATACAATAATTTGTACAACCCCGATTCAGCTGGATTTACCCCACTACCAGACTGAAACTCCTAGTCTCTCAATCTGTTCAGACACAATCCGTCTGACAGTTACAATCGAATCTCACTCTTATATTTTAGCACAAATACAAAAGATAGAGTGAATTTATCTACGCACAAATGATCCCTTAGATGATCAAATATTACACTAGGATGTGCTTTAAAAACTTTGAGCAGACTGGTAAGATAAAAATCTTTTTGCGATGGTTCTGCTCAAGAATATTTTGACTTGTAAGCTTGTGTTGTTCAGTCTCTTGATTGATCAGTTCAAATCTCTTGATTGAGCATTTTAGTTTCATCCTTATATAGTCGTTTATACCAACGATAATATTTCCTTTTCTGTGCAACTCTTTACTTTGGTCATTGTCTGAACAAGCTTCAGTCTTCTTCTTTAGGAACTTTCCCTTCAGTTCTGTTCTTTCGGCGCTTGTCAGGTAGACTCTCCTTTGTCTATTTACCATTTAAGGTAATCTTCAGTCCTTGGTCTTTTTCAACATTAAATGCATCATTAATTGCATCAATAAATAGCCGTTCATCGAGCTGGTCTAGTCTGATCTTGTTGTTCGATCTGGATGTGCTTCGATTTGGTCAAACTGGTTTGCATTGATCCGTTCTGTTTTGAGATAGACTATATCGATCTGATCTGTTTTGTCATGGCTCGATCGGTCTGGTCTGTTTTGTCATCTTTAAAATCCGGAACTAACATATTGGATGGATAAACATGGTATAACTTGATTACATGCTCATTTGTGTTATTGCACAATCCTATGATTAAATTAAGTGTTATCTTCTTATGATAATGAATTTTGTTGCAATTTTAAATGCATGATTTATGCTTAACTCATTATGGTAAAAATCTTGATTTCATCATGTGTGCCTTGAGTTCACTTTGAATATGCAATGTGCAATTTAATCAAATGTGATAAGCATGCTATAATTGTTTAGATGCTCAATCTTGGATCACAGAAATATGGCTTAAGAATTTCATATAACTTTATTGTTTCTATGGCCTCAATGATTTTGCTCTCATCACATGCGCCTTATTAACTTGTCAATTGTTTATGATGATGCATTGAGCAATTTTTATTAAGCAAGAATGCTTGAATTTTTTATGGAACATATGCACACTTTGCACATTTAGAATTCATTATTGTTAACTGCCTTAAACGCATTTTGTCTTCCTCTCAATGATTTAATATTATGCTTGTTATGGCTATTACATGTTTGATGAGGAACATATGCTTATTTTTAGACTATGGCTATGTGTCAACATATATTTGTGCTATGTTTATTTGAACTTTGTGCTTTTTGATTATCATAAAAAGAGAGATAATTGTGTGATAAACATGAAGCTTAAATACATGCATGGTTTGTGGGGGAGAGTTTTTGTATTATGCTTTACTCGGTAAAACTTGTATGTGCTATGCATTTGTTAAGGGGGAGTATTGTTTACTCATATTTCATGCATATTTCATCTACAAGTTTATCAAGTTTTGTGATCATCAATAAGGGTCATCGTCCCAGGCGATGGGTGCCAGGCGAGGCATCACGGCGCCCGTCGACACAGGCGATTGCGAGGCATGCGCACTACCGAGATCACCACAGGCAATGTTGACCATCGCTCCAGGCGATGGCTACCATCCAAGACATCACCCCGCACATTGACTGAAGCGACGCTGAGGACTCCGCGCATGGTGAGATCGCTCAAGGCGAGGCATGGTTCATTTGAGGCGATGGAGAGATCGTTTGAGGTTATGCAAGTTTCTGATCATTCAAAGCTACGCATTATTTTTGGTGGACGATCGCCTGAGCAGATCCAGGGACCGCCTGAGGTGGTCTGTGCAATATTGTGAACGTTGGTGCGTGGCGATGGAGATCGCCCGAGGCGATGTCCGAGGCGATGCAGGAGTGATTTATGCCTTATGTGTAGCAACAGCTTGTATGAGCTTTGTGAGCCTTCTATACTATAAATATGGATGTTTGGCTCAAGATTATGACAAGAAACAAGAGGGTACATTACAAGAAAGCTTTGTTCAATCAAAATCAATCTAGCATTGCAAACTTCATACATTTGTTTTGTATTGAAGTTTGTAATTATTTCTTGTGTGAGAGCTTGTGTTCTTCGTGTTGTTACACCGTGAAGGTGTTATTTGATTTATTGTAAGGTCCTCCAACACCGATGCAAGTTGGAAATTGTATAAGACATCAACAAGTGAAGTTGGTGCAAGGTTGTGGCTATCCTTGGAGCCCTTAAGGCCAAGAAGACTCGTGAAGAGTATGTGACTCGGGAAGGGTTGTGTGTGGCTATCCTTGGAGCCCTTAAGGCCACGAAGACTAGTGAAGAGTGTGTGACTCGTGAAGAGTTTGTTTGTGGCTAACTTTGAGCCCTCAAGGCAAAGATTGAAGTTGTTCTAGTGGAACCTCGGTTGGACGTTTTCTAGACGGGAAGAGAATACGTAGACGATTCATCGCCGAACTTCTATAACAAATACTTGTGTCATTTATCGATTTATTTACTTTACGCATTTACATTATTGCTTCATTTTGTTTATTGTTCGATTGACATCAAGTCTTCCGCAGCGCAAACTCCACTATTTGCAATTTCATTTTAAAACGTTAAAGTTGCCAAGGAACCTCATTTACCCCCAACCCCCCCCCCCCCCCCCCCCCAAACACACACACACACACACACACACACACACTTCGGTTCCAACAATCCTTGTCAAGCTTGGTTGATGAGCTTATTGGTGTTGATGCACTCTTCATACTCTCCTTTCCAAATTTCTTTAGCATATCTTTGACATACTTTCCTTGATTTATAAAGATTCCATCTTTGCATTGTTTGATTTGCAATCCAAAAAAGTAGGAGTTCTCCCATCATGCTCATTCCAAAGTTATCTTGCATTAGTTTAGCAAACTCCTGACACAAAGATTCATTAGTAGCACCAAATATGATATCATCAACATATATTTGAACAATAAGCAAATCATTTCCCTTGATTAAGGTAAACAAAGCAATATCCACTTTTCCTCTTGTAAAGCCATTCTTGGTTAAGAATGAAGATATTTTTTCATACCAAGCTCTAGGAGCTTGTTTCAAACCATACAAAGCTTTATCTAGTTTAGAAACATGATCGGGAAAATGCGGATCCTCAAAGCAGGTGGTTGATCAACATACACCTCTTCTTTCAAATCACCATTCAAGAAGGCACTCTTGACATCCATTTGAAAGAGCTTAAAATCTTTAAAGCAAGCAAAAACAAGTAACATGCGAATGGTTTCTAAGCAAGCAATGGGTGCATATGTTTCATCAAAATCTATACCCTCTTCTTGGCAATATCTTTTAGCTACCAACCTAGCCTTGTTTCTAATAATCGTCCAATGTTCATCCATTTTATTTCTAAATACACATTTTGTTCCAACAATGGTGTAGTTCGAAGGCCTAGGTACAAGATTCCAAACTTTATTTCTTTTGAATTGATTTAGATCCTCTTGCATAGCCAAGATAATCATCAAGCAATGCATCATCAATGTCCTTAGGCTCTATGTGAGAAATGAAAGCATGATGATTACAAATATTAATATATGAGGATCGAGTTGTTACCCCTTTCCTTTTGATGGACTACCGATAATGAGATCCATGGGATGATCCTTGTTTGTTTTCCAATCCTTTGGAAGTTCCTCATCCTCTTTTGAATTACTTGACTCCATTCTTTGTTCTACTATGTCACCACTAAAGTCCTCAAGGGTGGTTGACTCTATCCTTTGCTCAACTAATTCTACATCATCACAATCAAGAGAAATTCTCGATACTCGAGGGTTAGTCTCATCAAATATAACATGAATAGATTCCTCAACAATAAGGCTACGTTAATTAAACACTCTATATGCCTTACTAATATTGGAATAACCAAGAAATATGCCTTCATCCGATTTGGCATCAAACTTACCAAGGTTATCATTACCATTGTTGTGAATGAAGCACTTTGAACCAAATGCCTTGAAGTAAGAAATGCTAGGATTCCCCCCCCCCCCCCCCCCCCCCCCCCCTCCATAATTCATATGAAATTTTCTTGAGAATTGACCTTATTGATGAATGATTAATGATATAACATGCGGTGCTCATTGCCTCAGCCCAAAAATATTTTGGAAGTGAATATTCACATAGCATAGTACGTGCAATTTCCGCTAATGTCCTATTCTTCCTTTCAACAACACCTTTTTGTTGAGGTGTCCTAGGACAAGAAAAGCTGTGACCAATGCCTTTGTCATCACAAAAGTTTATAAATTTTCATTCTCAAATTAGGTTCCGTGGTCACTATGGATACTTTTTATCAAAAGAGTTTTCCCATTCTCACCTCTTTTTGCAAATATTTTGAAATTCTCAAAGGCGTCACTTTTATGGGCTAAGAACAATGTTCAAGTGAATCTAGAGAAATCATCCACAACGACAAATGCATAAGATTTTCCACCTAGACTAGTTGTTCTTGAAGGACCACACAAGTCTAAATGAAGCAATTCAAGTGGCATAGAAGTGGAGATAACATTTTTATTTCTGAATGATTCTCTAGTATGCTTTCCTAATTGACAAGCATCACAAATAGAATCAACTTGTAAATTAATGTTAGGCAATCCAACAACAAGATCAAGTTTTTGAATTTTACCAATGGTGCTCAATCCAACATGACCAAGCCGCCTATGCCACAACACACTTACAAGGCATTTTACGTTTTGCGCAGAAAGATTATCCAACCAACCTTAAACACATTTTCACTTGTATAACCAATGAATTTAATGGATTTGTCATGTGCGTATGAGATGGTGCAATGAAATGAACCAAACGAGACTTCACAACCTCTATCACATAATTGTCTTATGCTAAGAAGATTATGTTTAAGTCCTTTGACAAAAAGTACATCATCAATAATAGTAGAGTTAGAGTTACCAATTGCGTCAATGCCTTCAATGATTCCTTTGCTATTGTCTCCAAAGGTGACACTTCCTCCATTTTTATCTTTTAGTGACAAGAACAAGTTCTTGTCACCCGTCATATGTCTTGAGCATCCATTATCGAGATACCAAGAATTGGACATCTTACTTGTTCCTCCGGGACAAAACAAATTTTTAATATTTGAACCTTTGGTACCCAATTGTTCTTTGGGTCCATGTTGGTTAGTAATAATGGGGAATTTAGGAATCCACTTCCACCTCTTGTTTGGTTGATATTGATTTTGGACAAATCTACATTTGTTTCTAACATGACCAACCTTACAACAATAGGTGCAAGTAGAGGGATTATGCTTGGCTTTGGCCAACAAGCTTGAAAATATTTTTGATTTGCTTGAGAAGCCTAATCTGGCTTTATCGAAGCTACATCGTTGCAAGCCAGGTAATTCATGTAACACTAAACCACTATCATTAAACTTCCCAAATGATTTCTTCAAATCAAGTAGTTCATTTTTCGAAGTGATATTTTCTTCTTCTTTTTAGCCAAGTCTAGCTTTAGCATTTTATTACTCCTTTTAGCTTTACCAAGAATATCAATAAGTTCATTATATGCATCTAATAATTCATCATAAGAAGGTACCTCATCATCATCCACTTCATCTTCATCTCCAAGAAGCATTAGACAAAGATTTGCTACTTCTTCTTCATCGGAGTCATTACTCCATGTGGCCATTAGAGCTTTCTTCTTTCCCTTATCCACCTTCTTTTTACTTGGACATTCATTAGCATAATGACCATTTTCTTGACAATTATAGCAAGTTACGATTAGAGCTTTCTTCTTTCCCTTATCCACCTTATCCCTTATCCCCTTGCCTTTTGCTTTTTCTTCCTCCTTCTTCATTTCCTTACGGGTTGACACCTCAAGCTCATGGGTCACCAAGATACCATGAAGTTCATCAATATCATATGATGCACTATCTCCTTTGTTGGATTCGATGATAGCCGTTCTTTTGGCATCTCATTCTTTAGGCAAAACTCTAAGAGCTCTTCTCCATAGTTGTTTCGGATGATACTTTTTACCAAGTTGGGCAAGCTCATTGATGATTTGAGTGAGCCTTCTAAACATTGAATCAATATTTTCTCCGGACTCCATCTCAAAAGTTTCGTATTTGAGTTGTAGAAGATCGATCTTTGTTTCCTTTATTTGATTGGTTCCCTCATGACAAATTTGAAGTTTGTCACAAATCTCCTTGGCAGTTGATCACATTGAAATCCTGTTATACTCGTTCATGTCTAAATCACAATGCAAAATATTAATAGCTTTAGGATTTTGAGAAATTAAGATCATATCCGCCCTTGTAAAATCATCAATTTCTTTGGGAACATTCACTCCATCAACTTCCTTCAAAGGAATATGTGGACCTTTCACAATAATCTGCCATTGGTCATAATCTACGGATTGAATATATAGAGAAATTCTATTATTCTAATATCCGTAGTTATTTCCCGTGAAGAGCGGAGGTCGATTGGTCGATTGACCTTGAGCAAACTCACTTGCTAGATTAGCCATAAAAATTTTGGTTTAAAAACAAAAAACAAGTGGCTCTGATACCATTTGTTGGAACCGAAGAGGGTGGGTGAATGAGGTTCCTTGGCTACTTTAGCGATTTAAAGTGATTTTACAAAAGTTGAGTTTGCATTGCAGAAGACTTGATGTCAATTGAACAATGAATAATATGAAATAATAAAGTAAATGCGAAATATAAATAAAGTAGTAAAGAACACAAGTATTTTTTATAGAAGTTCGGCGATAAATCGCCTACGTCTCCTCTTCCCGGTTAGAAATCGTTTAACCGAGGTTCCACTATAACAACTTCTTCTTGGCCTTAAGGGCTCCAAGAATAGCCACACACAACTTCTTCTTTCCGAAGTCTTCTACAAGTTCGCTCAATCTCTAAGTCAAGTGGCTCTAAGATAGGTCTGTTACTTCGTAGCATGCACTACAAAGACAACTCCCTGCAAAATTCAACACAACGAAGGAACAACAGTGGTGAAATCGTATAAACAGTAGTAAAAGTAAAAATAAAAAAAAATATTATGGCTAAATTATAGTCAACTAATCTCCTATGATATTACTTAAACTAGTCCCCGGCAACGGCGCCAAAAACTTGATCGCTTTTATTTTAAACAGTTATTTTCAGTGTAGCGATTTATGTACCGCAAGTGCACGGTGTCAAGTTTTAATATAATGGTTTAAGAGTAAGGAGTGT
The DNA here is from genome assembly GCA_907163345.1 of Haberlea rhodopensis. Lineage (NCBI taxonomy): Eukaryota > Viridiplantae > Streptophyta > Magnoliopsida > Lamiales > Gesneriaceae > Haberlea > Haberlea rhodopensis. The sequence continues at coordinate 616,261 of CAJQUN010000149.1, forward strand.
CGTACCCATAGGGACTAGTAGCAATTACCACGTTCGATTAGAATTACTATATTTAACCTACGATTATGGAATGATTATTAAACTAAATTGACTTAAGCACAAAAATCAACCTAAACAGCAGTGATGAATAATTGAAGAGAATTTATAAACGAATTATCAAGACGTCGGTTCACCCATGTAATCCCCCAAAAGTTGTCTATTAATTAAGATTCAATGTTCTATGTTCTAGGGTGACGAGTTTTCCTATTTCATTCGTTATACCTTGGTCCGGTTATAACAAGTCTAGCATTAACCTACAATAAATCACTCCCGTGTCTTTATTGAATGATTAATACCGAAAAACGCTTTGTGAAAACTACTAGCCTTCGATTTTGGTAAATCTATTGCTATCACACGTGTGCTAGATTTTACTTGGTCCGTCTCAACCTAAAACCCACGGCCTAATTTACTACGTCGTATCGTAATCTCCTATGGTCAATTCAATTACGATTACCAATATCATGCAAAAGGTAGCTAATCTTTTACAAGCATTAACAACATAAATTATGCGCAAAGATCATAGAAATTAAATCAAAACCGTTAATTAACTCAAGGGTTCAAACATGGGATCCCCTATGTCTTGACAAAGAATTTAGCCAACAACCATAATCAAATTATAATGCATAAACATGTCTTTAAACAAATTCAACATCAAAAATCTGATATAAAAATTAATAAGTTCAGAAATACTAAGATAACGAGGATGTCGCTCCGTGCGTCGCTCCGTTCTTCCGTTCCTTGTGTTGCTCTTGCTCTTCAATGAATTTTGGTGGTGCCTTAGATGGAGGAGAGGCTGCTAGGTCTGTCAAAAAGTGGGCAAAAGTCCCCCCAAAATCGTCCCTTAGTCTGATATATAGGGTTAACATGTGTAGCAAGGAATCCCCTTTGAACCAAACATGGAAAGTCTTTATTTTTCCAAAAACTCTTATTCCGCGATCGATCTTCGTTCTTCCGCGATCAATCTTCATTCTCTACTGGACGTTGATAGCCAAAATAAGGAAATCCACGATCGATCTTGGTTCCCTCGCGATCGATCGCGAGTCTTCACTGTACATTGGCGATCGATCTCGAATTCTTGCCGACCGATCGCCAATGTCTTCTGTTCAGCATTACTCTTTAAAGCTCGGCGATCGATCGCGATGTCATTGCCGATCGATCGCGAGCTGTATAAAAATTTCTCCTTCGAGATTTCAGTCCATTTTCTCACGTCTTCGCTCGGTTTGGTCCTTTTTCAACATTATTTGCTTATTTCCTCCATTTTTATCCCATTGGACCTAGATTCCTGAAATACACAAAAATATACCAAAAAGCGTAAAATCATCCAGGAATCAATACAAAAATCAATACAAAAACATAGCAAAATAAGTGTAAAATTCACACTTATCAACTCCCCCAAACTTAGACTTGATCGTCTCGAGCAAGAAATAAAATCAAAAACTAGAGTTCAATATTTGAAGATTCAACTAAACCAATTTGTAGTCAATCATGTAGCTCAGACATCTCACTTACAGACGAACCAGAATAAATCAGAAAGTTTAACAAGTTGTGTTTTCTCCTAGATCAAGCAACACGTCGCCAAATCAGAACGTGCGTGTGTGCTATTGTCACTTTCAAGTTTCATGCAATTTTCATAGATCAAATCATGCTATTCAATGAAAAGTAAGATTATCTTTCGAGCATTCCATAGTCCTATTTTCAAACACTTCTCCACTAATGTAGTCACTCCCTAGACTTGGATCACTAGGACTTTTTAAGCTTGTAGCGTTAGGCCTAGGTGTTGGCTTCAAAGAAAAGATAGGATAGCACAAAGAAGAGAGTATAAGCATGTAATGTTCATAGTTCTAGCACAAAAATGAGCTTATCTTCTTTTTCTTTTAGCCTTGGCCACTTTGGGTCTTATTTAATCACTTTTTTCTCAAGGCTTTATCTATCTTTTTCTTTTCTCATTCATCATTTTTTTTTTTTCAATAATAAGCTCATCCAAATGTAGCAATTCATGTGCATCCAATGAGAATCATTATACTCCCTTTGGGTAAGGATAATTCTTTTCAATTTAAGCTCAAAAAGGTGGGTATAATAAGTTGCCAAAAAAAATTGTTGAATGAGGGCTAATAGTATGTTAAACATACTCCATTCCTTTGCAATTAGGCTCAAATTGGGACACTATAGATTGATATATATCATGGTAAGCTTGAAAGGCTCAAACGGTCCAAAGATCGCCTAAATCATTTCCAAGTCGAGTTTATAACTATAAAATTTCGCCTCAAAGTGTCATCATCAAATAGTTTCTAAGGTACTCTAAGATGCTCAAAACAATTCATTAAGTTCGCAAAAATTTTCGCTACTCCAAATGCAATTCACAAGATTGTGACTCAAATGTACTCAAAATATTCCTCATCTTTGACATGCTACTCAAAACAAGATATTCATAAACAAGTCTTACAATCATCAAAACTCAAGTTGACATGCATAGTGAGACTAATATCATCATGGAATAGAGACCACTACTATGATTTACTCTTATCTTACTAGTTGAACTCATTTTCAAGAAAATTTTTGTTGGTGCTCCAGAGACGATCAATTTCCAAATAAGAAGCATGACACAGTAATGCACTCCCCCAAACTTAATTCATGCATTGTCCTCAATGTACTAAGCATGGAAAATAGGACAAAACATTTACCGTTGACGACGATCGTCAGTGATCGTTGTCCAATTCCTCATCAGCTCACGGGGCATAGTGTTGGAACACGTCACAGCACGCATGGAGTCTCACCAAAATCAAAAAAAATAGAAACAAAACAAACCAAAAAAAACTAAAAGCAAAGCAAAGGGATAGGAAAAAGTTCTTGATTTATAGTCCCAAGCTGGACTTATTACCAACATCGCTCTAACGGTTCGGAGTATGTGGATTAGTGTCATCCACGTTGCAGTGCCTTAACCGCCGATCATTTACCACGTAAGTGCCTAGAATAGGATCACTTACCTTAATTGCTCCATGAGCATAGACAGTGGTTACCCTGAATGGTCCAACCCATGACGCCTTTTGCTTGCTTTGGAAAATGTGCGGTGGTGGCGCTTTATGCAGCTGCACTGTCTCTCCCTTCATGAATGTCCTTTTCTCCTTGAGCTTCTTAGCCTTTTTTGACTTGACCATGTCATGGCTCTTGCCTTCCTTAGGCTCTATCTCAGACTCCACGTTCACCTCATTAGTACCTTTCACCACATCAACAAGCAAAGTGTCAATCATGTTAACTTTTAGATAATCATGCTCGTTGTGTGCGTGTGTTGAAGATTTGAACATATTGAATGTAACACGATCCTCTCCTACACGGAGGATCAACTTCCCTTCTTCAACATCAATGATGGCTCTTCCAGTAGCCAAGAATGGGCGTCCCAGGATCAATGGCATTCTCACATCCTCCTCCATATCCAGTACTAGGAAATCCACTGGGAAGGTGAATTGATCTATCTTTACTGGCACATCTTCAATGATTCCTAGTGGGTAGGTGATAGACTTGTCTGCCATTTGTAACACTACCCTCGTGGGCTTCGGTTCTCCTAATCCAAGTCTCTGAAAAACAGACAAAGGCATCAAATTCACACTAGCACCCAAATCACATAATGATTTAATAGAAGAAATAGGCCCAACAGTGCAAGGAATAGAGAAACTCCCTGGATCTTTTAACTTGGTGGCCGATTTCTTTTGCACAATAGCACTACATTCCTCAGTCAAAAAGACAGTCTCGTGCTCTCCCAATTTCTGCTTCTTAGACAACATCTTCTTTAAGAATTTAGCATAATTTGGCATTTCTCGTAAGGCATCAATAAACGGTATATCTATATGCAAATTCTTAAGCATGTCTAAAAATTTGGCAAAGTTTGAATCAACCTTTGCCCTATTAACTGCTGCAGGGAATGGGAGAGGAATGTGTACCTTTTCTTGTGGTGTTATAGGTGTAGTGTCTCTATTGGACTTACCCTTGTTGCGTGGCTGCTCCTTCTCATCTTGTTTAATTGCAATCTTTTCAGTCTCCTTCTCATCACCAAGTTCTTTTCCACTCCTCAAGGTCACGGCATTGACTTGCTCCCTTGGATTTTTCTCGGTGTCACTCGGTAGGGTTCCTTGTGCTCTGCCGGCCAAGATGGTTGCCAATTGTCCGACTTGAGTTTCCAAATTCTTGATAGATGCATCTTGGTTACTCATCCTTGTCTCAGTAGATGATATAAACTTGACAAGTAATTCCTCCATGCTCGGCTTTGGTTGGTAACCCGGTTGTGGTTGAGGGTTCAAAACATTCTTTTGGTCGGACCAAGAGAAGTTTGGATGATTCCTCCATGGTTGGTTATAGTTGTTGGAGTAAGAATTACCCTGTTGTGGCTTGTTTCCTATAAAGTTAGCATTTTCAGTATTTTGCACAAAAGGATTACCTGCCTGGCATTCCGTGCTCTGATGGTTTCCTCCACACAAGTCACATATGACCACTTGAGCTTGCATCGCTGTCATGGTCAAGCCATCCATTTTCTTATTCAACGCCTCCAATTGTGCTTTTATTGCTGTTACCTCATCAACTTGGTGCACCCCAATCGGTCTTTTGGGCACATTCCTTTCGGACTGCCACTGGTAACTGTTGGATGCCATCTCCTCCAAGAGTACAAAAGCTTCCTCAGGTGACTTTCTCATAATGGTACCTCCTGCTGCTGCATCAATCATAGATCTATTAGCAGAAAATAAACCATTGTAAAATGTTTGTACCTGAAGCCAAATAGGAAGGCCATGATGTGGGCATCTTCGAAGTAGATCCTTGAAGCGCTCCCAAGCTTCATATAGAGTCTCCGGATCATGTTGCACGAATGTGGTGATATCATTGCGCATCTTAGCTGTCTTGGAAGGGGGAAAGTATTTTGATAGGAATGATTGAGCCATCCCCTCCCAAGTAGTGATCGACCCTGCAGGCAATGAATTCAACCAGCTCTTAGCTTTATCGTTTAAAGAAAAGGGAAAAAGTCGTAACCTGATGGCGTCGTCAGTGACGCCATTGTGCTTGAATGTGTCGCATATCTCCAAAAAGTTGGAGATATGAGCATTAGGATCATCAGTATGCGATCCTCCGAATTGCACAGAATGTTGAATCATCTGAATTATGGCAGGCTTGATCTCGAAGTTATTAGCTTGGATCCTTGGTCTTGTGATGCTGGACATAGTGCCTTGAAAAGATGGTTGTGCATAGTCCATCATGGACCTTGTAATTGGCACTTCATCATTGTGTTGTTCACCATTCCCTCGATTATTCTCAGCCATCTCTCTAGTTTCTTTCCGAAGTCTTCTACAAGTTCGCTCAATCTCTAAGTCAAGTGGCTCTAAGATAGGTCTGTTACTTCGTAGCATGCACTACAAAGACAACTCCCTGCAAAATTCAACACAACGAAGGAACAACAGTGGTGAAATCGTATAAACAGTAGTAACAGTAAAAATAAAAAAAAATATTATGGCTAAATTATAGTCAACTAATCTCCTATGATATTACTTAAACTAGTCCCCGGCAACGGCGCCAAAAACTTGATCGCTTTTATTTTAAACAGTTATTTTCAGTGTAGCGATTTATGTACCGCAAGTGCACGGTGTCAAGTTTTAATATAATGGTTTAAGAGTAAGGAGTGTCGTACCCACAGGGACTAGTAGCAATTACCACGTTCGATTAGAATTACTATATTTAACCTACGATTATGGAATGATTATTAAACTAAATTGACTTAAGCACAAAAATCAACCTAAACAGCAGTGATGAATAATTGAAGAGAATTTATAAACGAATTATCAAGACGTCGGTTCACCCATGTAATCCCCCAAAAGTTGTCTATTAATTAAGATTCAATGTTCTATGTTCTAGGGTGACGAGTTTTCCTATTTCATTCGTTATACATTGGTCCGGTTATAACAAGTCTAGCATTAACCTACAATAAATCACTCCCGTGTCTTTATTGAATGATTAATACCGAAAAATGCTTTGTGAAAACTACTAGCCTTCGATTTTGGTAAATCTATTGCTATCACACGTGTGCTAGATTTTACTTGGTCCGTCTCAACCTAAAACCCACGGCCTAATTTACTACGTCGTATCGTAATCTCCTATGGTCAATTCAATTACGATTACCAATATCATGCAAAAGGTAGCTAATCTTTTACAAGCATTAACAACATAAATTATGCGCAAAGATCATAGAAATTAAATCAAAACCGTTAATTAACTCAAGGGTTCAAACATGGGATCCCCTATGTCTTGACAAAGAATTTAGCCAACAACCATAATCAAATTATAATGCATAAACATGTCTTTAAACAAATTCAACATCAAAAATCTAATATAAAAATTAATAAGTTCAGAAATACTAAGATAACGAGGATGTCGCTCCGTGCGTCGCTCCGTTCTTCCGTTCCTTGTGTTGCTCTTGCTCTTCAATGAATTTTGGTGGTGCCTTAGATGGAGGAGAGGCTGCTAGGTCTGTCAAAAAGTGGGCAAAAGTCCCCCCAAAATCGTCCCTTAGTCTGATATATAGGGTTAACATGTGTAGCAAGGAATCCCCTTTGAACCAAACATGGAAAGTCTTTATTTTTCCAAAAACTCTTATTCCGCGATCGATCTTCGTTCTTCCGCGATCAATCTTCATTCTCTACTGGACGTTGATAGCCAAAATAAGGAAATCCACGATCGATCTTGGTTCCCTCGCGATCGATCGCGAGTCTTCACTGTACATTGGCGATCGATCTCGAATTCTTGCCGACCGATCGCCAATGTCATCTGTTCAGCATTACTCTTTAAAGCTCGGCGATCGATCGCGATGTCATTGCCGATCGATCGCGAGCTGTATAAAAATTTCTCCTTCGAGATTTCAGTCCATTTTCTCACGTCTTCGCTCGGTTTGGTCCTTTTTCAACATTATTTGCTTATTTCCTCCATTTTTATCCCATTGGACCTAGATTCCTGAAATACACAAAAATATACCAAAAAGCGTAAAATCATCCAGGAATCAATACAAAAATCAATACAAAAACATAGCAAAATAAGTGTAAAATTCACACTGATCAACACCTCAAGCTCATGGGTCACCAAGATACCATGAAGTTCATCAATATCATATGATGCACTATCTCCTTTGTTGGATTCGATGATAGCCGTTCTTTTGGCATCTCATTCTTTAGGCAAAACTCTAAGAGCTCTTCTCCATAGTTGTTTCGGATGATACTTTTTACCAAGTTGGGCAAGCTCATTGATGATTTGAGTGAGCCTTCTAAACATTGAATCAATATTTTCTCCGGACTCCATCTCAAAAGTTTCGTATTTGAGTTGTAGAAGATCGATCTTTGTTTCCTTTATTTGATTGGTTCCCTCATGACAAATTTGAAGTTTGTCACAAATCTCCTTGGCAGTTGATCACATTGAAATCCTGTTATACTCGTTCATGTCTAAATCACAATGCAAAATATTAATAGCTTTAGGATTTTGAGAAATTAAGATCATATCCGCCCTTGTAAAATCATCAATTTCTTTGGGAACATTCACTCCATCAACTTCCTTCAAAGGAATATGTGGACCTTTCACAATAATCTGCCATTGGTCATAATCTACGGATTGAATATATAGAGAAATTCTATTATTCTAATATCCGTAGTTATTTCCCGTGAAGAGCGGAGGTCGATTGGTCGATTGACCTTGAGCAAACTCACTTGCTAGATTAGCCATAAAAATTTTGGTTTAAAAACAAAAAACAAGTGGCTCTGATACCACTTGTTGGAACCGAAGAGGGTGGGTGAATGAGGTTCCTTGGCTACTTTAGCGATTTAAAGTGATTTTACAAAAGTTGAGTTTGCATTGCAGAAGACTTGATGTCAAGTGAACAATGAATAATATGAAATAATAAAGTAAATGCGAAATATAAATAAAGTAGTAAAGAACACAAGTATTTTTTATAGAAGTTCGGCGATAAATCGCCTACGTCTCCTCTTCCCGGTTAGAAATCGTTTAACCGAGGTTCCACTATAACAACTTCTTCTTGGCCTTAAGGGCTCCAAGAATAGCCACACACAACTTCTTCTTGGCCTTGAGGGCTCCAAGGATAGCCACAACCTTGCACCAACTTCACTTGTCGGCGACTTATACAATTTTACAACTTGCGTTAATGTTGGAGGACCTTTACAATTATTCACAACTTGTGTGCTACAACAAATGACACCTTCACGGTGTAACCAAATGAGGAACAAAGCTCTCACACAAGGATAAGAAACAAACTCTCAATACAAGATTTGCTATGATAGCTTGAGTTGGATTGAGTATAGCTTGCTTGTGTTGTATCTTGTTGTTTCTTGGCTTCAACTTGAGCTCAATTGTCCATATTTATAGTGTAGGAGGCTCCCAATTGTCATACTAGTTGTTAGCAACATTTAAGGCACAAATCGCTCCTGCATCGCCTCAGCCCAACGGTCAAATTATTTTTAGAAATTTGCACAGATCTCCTCAGGCTATCGCACCAAAAAATCAAGGCCGTGCTTCAAAATGAACAGTAACTATGCATCGCCTCGGGCGAAAGGGCCATCGCCTCAGGCGTTCCTGCCGAACGCCTCAAGCGTTCTTACCAATGCCTCGGGCGATCAGCACCTGCGCGCACGCCTCGCCATCGCCTGGGTCGATAAGCGCGGCGATGCACTTGCATGGCACCCATCGCCTGGGGCGATCTGCCTGAAAATTTTCTTACTCTTTTCTACATTCCAACACTTTGTCAATATTCAATATCCTTGATTTGATCAAAAATAATGTTGCATACTCAACACAAATCATTAGTACAAAAAAATCACTGGTTTTGTAATCATCAAAACAAAAATATATTTTGATAATTTTATTTAAATTAGATAAATGAGAATTGTAACGTTAAGACGCAACAACTTAGATCTCAATAACATCAACCACATTCTTCATCTACCTAAAACTTAGAATTCAGTTTGCTCTTATTCTTCTAATTTGTTCTCCCTTTTATTTGGAAGGGATATGGGTGAGTAACATGTGAATCAGTCAATAAGTGGTGGAATACTCCTCAGTTTTAAAACAATTTTGAAACAATAATCATTTACACGAGGTAGAAAATATTCTAAAAATAAGAATCAGAGATCATAGCTAGTATCAAATATCAAGTGCACCGAATCAGATTATGTTTCTCATGGCTAAACTGATGTCAATCTACTATGTTACTCCTCTAAGGATGATGCCAAAAAATCAGAAATCATGAATCAGAAGTAGTTAGTAACCAAAATAAATTTTCCGACAACTTAGTTCATATTTAATCAGAGCCGAAACAATTATTATATTTGTCAGAAATATAGAAAACTCATTCTTTGAAATCCTATCAGTTTAACTGGTCGGTTTTGACAAAAATACAAAATTTTAAACATAATCCTACTCACCCCGATACCCTCAAATCCATACTGTGCAAAACCAGGTAGGATCATCCTTACACTAAGGATATGTTTGAAGTGATTGTTGAAAGTGGCAAGATATTGTTTCCTTTTATTCTAGTATATTTTACCATTCAAAGTGTAATCTATTTTGATTTGATTTGATTAGCTTAACTTATGTTGTATTCGTTGGAGCATAGATGTAGGATTTTCTTTTGTTATTCAATCTCTTTTATATATAAATTACGAAGTTAATGAAGAAGAGATAGAATGAAAGAGTAAGTTTTCTAGTAGTATTAGTAGCTTTGAAAGAAAAAAATGGAAGATGTTATCTTTTTTTGCTACTACTTATTCTAGAGTTCTCGAACCCGAGACCTCATGGATTTGTTTAAGCGAACGGTGCAACTCTACAATATTCATGGGGGAGGGTGGTTAGCCACTTGAGCTAGAAGCTCTTTGCATGAAATATGTTAATTACATTTACAAACTATTGTTGAAATGTGATTTATTCTGATTCATGTAGTATAGTACATATACTAAAAATATGATCAAAAGTAAAAATCTTAGTTTTATTCTGATCCCCAGCATTTCTCAACTCGAATGTCAAGTCCTACACTCATCTTCCTCAAATTTCAAATGTGCAAAAGCCAGTCACCAAGAACAACAGACAAAAGCCCACCCTGGTAGGATTCAAACCTGCGAATAGTGGGACTACCCGTTGCCTTATATTGATTGCGGTTGTATATCGATAGAGTTCATGTATTACAACTTTATTTTTTATAATGCACCCAAATCTCTCCCAATATTGAAAATTATTTATTTATTTAATTTTTCATGCAGCAGGTACATTCTCGATACATTGGCTATACTGGAGTACAATAAGTTCCCTGTTTGGAGATCGATCAAAGAGTGGCGCTTGAACTGCTTTATGGTTTAAAAGATTTGAGTTCTACCGTTACGATCAACAGTAATTGCTCCTACAACTGGTATCGGAACTAATATCACTTGTTCTATTCTCATGGATTACAATGAGTATAAGTATTGTGAGAGAACTATTAGAGTGCAAAAATTGGTCATGTTTGAATATCGATCGAAACGTGATATTTGGGCTGTTATACGGTTTAAACTATTTGATTTGAACTGCTGCCACTAGCTATAACATTTTATAAAACGACAAGCATTTGATCACAATTGGTTGATGTTTTTAAACCGTAATAATCTTGAAACATAATGACCATGCATCTAATTTGCTGAGCTAAGCAACACGTAGGCGGTTAATTGAACCCTTCCAACATAAACTTAATCACAATTGGTTGATGATTAAAGAATTTGACTTGTATTTATCCTTAAAGTTGAAGGGTTACTTATATTTTTCCACAAATTAAACTGCCAATGTTAGCATTACTTAAGTTGACGGGCGACTAGAAAATAGCCATCTTGAACATTCTTCAACGAGCAGTACTTATTCCTCATTGACTGATTACAAATCATATATTTTAACAGATAACAAGTAAGGTTTTTATCGTCTGATAACTCAAATTCTAGTTTTTAGCATAATAATTTCGATTTTTTTTTTGCACTGTTAGTATTTTTTGCCGGAATACCGACATGCTATTGAATATTGTTACTGTGGCACCAATCGTGTTGATTTGGCATTGAATATTACTAATGTGTCCGGCACCATTTCACTGAAAAAAACATTGCAATTTTAGTCTTTTTTGCCGGAATACCGACATGGCATTGAATATTGTTAATGTGGCACCAATCGTGTTGATTTGGATTGAATATTACTAATGTGTCCGGCACCATTTCACTGAAAAAACATTGCAATTTTAGTCTTTTTTGCCAGAATACCGACATGCCATTGAATATTGTCAATGTGGCACCAATCGTATTGATTTATCAATGAATTTTACTAATGTGTTCGACACTATTTCACTGAAAAAAATATTAGCACCAAGATTGAATTTGGCTAATAATAGGATAAAAATAAAATTTATGTGGATGTATTGTTAGCATATATGCCCTGTAAGCCAAAAGTTGGCATATTGGGCTTTATGCACCCAAAGCCCATTAGTTACTTAATGACCCTATAAATATGTCATTCTAGTTGAGAGACTTAATTCATTCCATACGATTCCATTCACTCTCATAGAAATGCCAACGCCAAACTAGCATTGGTGTTGGCTTGTAGATCTGGTCAGGTTGATTGGACTCGAGGGACTACCGCAATCAGATTCACGTCGGTGAACGGTAATCTCTTTTCGTGCATTTATATTTGATATTTGCATGTTTATATATGAATCAAGCACGATAGTCCGGCCATGGGTCAGATCTGTTTATTGTATTATTTCCGCTGCGATTGGATCTGGCGCCGGGGTACGGAAACCCAACAGTGGTATCAGAGCCAGGTTACGCTTTGATTCATGTATTTGATAATTGATTTTTATTAGATCGTTTCACGTCGATTCTAATCGTGTTTGAGATTTCAGAAATTAAGGAATCCAGAAAACATAGAAAACTGGATTAAAATTAGTTTTAATCCGGATTCAAAACCCATCACCGGAAACTGTTTCCAGCATCTCCATCACCGGTACGCCGCCAGCTAGCACCACGCACGGAGGAGCCTCATGACGGCGCAGCGGCGGAGAATTGTTCTCCCCGCGCAGCCCGTACAGGGAAAGCGGCCAAGCGCGCAGGGAGAATTCTCGAACGAGTTGGTCGATCTGCGCGAGAACGGCGAGGAGGTTGCATGACGTGAAGGGGAGGAAACAGATCATTGTTCTCTCTACACAGAAGCGGCGGCGGCGCGAGCTAGGGTTCTGAACCCTAGCCGCCGATGTGTTTATCGTGTGTAAACCCTAGCTTTTGCCGTGAAAATCGTGTGATAGTGGAGATGAACAGTAATTTCGGAATATTAAAAAAAAATTATTTTCAAAATCCGAAAATTGTGTAATTTTGGATTTAAATTGATTTTTTAATTTTGGATCCAAGTTGTTTGGAGCCAATAAATTATTTTGGGTCATTTTTGATGTTTTATCCGGATATTATTTTTGAAATAATAAATCATAATACTTAATTTATTAAAAATGTGATTTTTAATTTATTAAGTATAAAATGGAGATTTTACAATAGTTAAAATTTAATTAATTGAAATTGAATGAAAATGTTTCGTTTAATTTGTTAATTTTATTTTTGGCTAATATTATGATTTGAAGTAAAATAGTGATTTTACCAATTAATTGATAATTTAATTAATTAGAAATTAAATGAAAGTGTTTCATTTAGTTTGTTAATTTTATTTTTCGATTAATATAATTAATAGGTAAAATAGTGATTTTACCAATTAATTAAAAAATTAATTAAGTAGAAATTAAATAAAATGGTTTTATTTAATTTGTTAATTTTATTTTCAATTAATGATGCGATTAGTGGGAAACGATAGGATAAATTAATTATTGTGATCTAATTACATGTGATGTGATTAGTACAATTACATATGATGTAATTGTTTAGTTTAATGTTTTAATTACATATGATGTGATTGCATGATGAATGATTACGGGCCTTGACCAATGTGTTTAGGTGAATGTTTAGGTTTTATTGTTTCATTATTATTGTGTTTTTTGGTTATCGGGCCTGCGAGTCTGCTCTCTCTATTTTCCGATGTATCCCACCCCAGATTTGTATCCCTATTCTCTTGTTTGCACGATTTAAATGTAGTGGGAGATCGAGATTGAAGATGAAGAATCAAGAATCAAGACATGTATAATGGAAGCAAAAATGTAATAGGATTGCATTACATATATGCATCACCTTAGACAGACTTGTGATCCACGTATGGCTCACGTGGATCAATTAGGAAAAGGCCGTAATCGTCCATTTTTATTATGCATATGATGTATGATAAATGTTTGTTTGTATGTTTTATTAGTACATATGACTGCATGAATAAAACATAGTTGCATGAATCCGGCAAACAAACAAACAAGTACTGGATGAGATTTGAAAATTGTTAAATCCCTCTTTTGAATATGATTCAAAAAATTTAATATCAAATTGTAAAGGGAGCTCAAATGAGTTTGTTGCTTCCTATCTTCCATCAACAGTTAAGCCATGAGACGCTACTTGTGTCAGGTGTTGTCTCACCCTCGTGGGGGACATCTGGCATGAGAAAACTGTGTGTTTAACTGCCACTTAATTATGGATAGGGTTCTGTTAACCTTTAAGATTGCTCACCCTCGTGGGGTCTTATTGGCGAACATTACCATCCGTGGGATGAGTTAGTTTGACGTGAGAATGCATAATTGGCCTGCCTCCGTAGGGTTATGTCAATCACGAGACGAATATCTTGGGGGTTGCATATGATGCAATTGTGAGCTACCTTTAGTATCATGAGGTCGGCTGGACCCTCGTTTGGGGCTATCATGAGCTAGTTGGACTCCAAGCCCACTAAGAAAATACGATTTTCCGTTCATTTGTCATGAGGGTGACGAATTCGAAAAATTTAGTGGGAGCATTCAATAACTAAAGTCCATAGTTTTTGAATTAATTAATAATCAAACTGTTTGCATGTATTTTCTGTTTATTCTCAGTATTGTGATTGCCGTGAATCCGATTGCATCAATTCTCGATATAACAAAGTAACCGCACCAAATTATTCTGATTGACTATTAATTTTAAAATAGTGCTTGCTTCTAAAAGGTTGCTATATACCTTTGGTGGGAGCCTCCTGTTGAAGTGTCTCCCCCTTCGTCTCATGAAGAGATCGCCACACTCTAGAAATGGTGGGACGACGATCTCTCGGCTAGGTGCTATATGATAGCATCTATGTCACTAATGAGTTTCAACATAGATATGAGTAACACGCTCATATTGCTGATATTTTCCAACACCTACAAATGTTGTTTGGTGAACGGACGCGATTACTGAGACTCGCGATTTCAAAAGAGCTATTTTCATTTCACATGCAAGAAGGGACTTCGGTCTATGAGCATGGTGTAAGAAAAATATCTCTTCTTGAGAAAATGGAAAAATATGAATGTGACAAATCCTCATTAACTGGCTGTAGATTTGATCTTATAGTCAAAATGTTGGAAACTCATGAGTCCTTGATTCAAAAGGAGAAACGTGTTCTTCTTGTCGAATCTTCTACCAATGGTAGGAAGAGTTCAAGGATAAAGAAGAGGAAGGGAAATGGTTCTCAACCTCAAAAGCCGAAAAAGGATATAGTAGCAACTAAGAAAGGAGAGGCATCTATGTTTTCACTGCTGGTCACTGGCGCAAAATTGTGAGGAATACCTAGGCTAGAAGCGTTCTAAAAAGGGTATATTTTATATTAAAATTAAATGTTTCTATTGGTTCTGCTTCTTTTGGTATATGATGCCAGTTGTGCTCGCATTTTTGCAAAGAGTTGCATGTGATGTGAAGAAGTATAGAGCCCTAGGAAGGTGAAACCTACATGAGGCTAAGCATTGTAGCAATAGTTGTTGCAAAGGCTGTTTGAAACATTTATTTAATATAAAATCTTGAACTGGTTAGGAACTGGTTTGAGCAATTATTTATTTGTTCTAGATTTAATCATGAACATTGTTCCTATTTTGATAGAGAATTATATTCTTTTAAATATGCGAATGTGATTTGCAGTATTTTTAAGAATGCATGTTTTATTGAATCTGGTGAACTTATGAATGATTAGTATGATTATATTCAAAGAATATAAAAAGAATGATAACTTAAATCCAACATAAATTTAGCATGTGCTGAATGTCCATTGAATTTGATTCATATGGACGTATGTGGAGCACTAAATGTTAGTGCAAGATGATGTTGAGTTATCTTAAAGAGAATGTGATTCTCTCTGAGTAACTCTCTAAAGTTACATATTTGTTGAATATAATTCATACCAATGCAGTGACCAAAACTCCATATACGATATGGACTGAAAATAATCCAAATTTTTATTTTGAGATTGTTCTGCTTATGTGAAGCATCCAGTGGGAGATGAGTTGGATAGTTTATCCATCTTATGTTATTTTGTGGAAATTATATTATCAATTGCAGGCAAAGAGTTTGTTTCGCAAGTGCAATCTTTCTAGAGAAAATGTTTCTATTAGAAAGGATGACAAAATAATATAACTTGAAAGGGTTCAAGAACCAAAAACCACTAGAAAAGTGAAAACGGTGAAATTAATTTAGTTAATCACAACCTTTGATTTACACACACCAAGGAGATTTGAAAATGTTTCAAGAGCTCCTGATAGAATGAATCTACTCCTTGAAAGTAGTCAAGAAATAGACCATGGATATGATCCTTGGACTTTCAAAGAGGCGATGTCAGATACTGATTCGGGACATTGGCAAGATGCCATGAAATCTGAAATGGACTCCATGTACTCCAATAAGGTATGGGCCTTAGTAGATCATCTTTGGGAATTGTTCCCATTGGCTGCATGGATTTATAAGTGAAAGCTTGGAGTGGATGGGAAGGTAGTGACCTTCAAAGCTTGACTGGTGAGAAACGATTATTCTCATAGGCAAAGAGTTGTTTATGAGAAAATTTTCATCGGTTATGATGCTATAGTCTATTTAGATTTTATTAGTTATATCTTTATATTATGAATATGAGATATGAGTAATGGATGTGAACACAACATTTCTCAGTGGTGGCATTGAGGTAGAAATGTAGCAGCCAGATGTGTTTACAACTTCTTGGAGTGAATAAAAGGTTTGCAAACTCCAGAGGTCCATTTACGGGCCTAAGAAGGCATCCCGAAGTTTGAACCTTCGTTTTGATAACATCATCAAAGTGTTTGGTTTTGTTAAAAATCCGGAAGTGACATGTGTGTGCAAAAAGGTTAGTGGGAGCATGGTTATATTTGTGATGCTTTAAGTCGATTATATCATGCTCATTGTGAATGGTAAGCGTGATTATCTACTAATTTATCCATGTAAGATTGGGAGAAGCGTCATACGTGCTTAGCATACGGATCTATAGGGATATATCTAAAGGATGCTTGAGATCTCTCAATCTACGTACATAAACACTGCGCTAAAAGGGTTTAGTATAGAATAGTCGAAAAATGAGTTACTTCATAATATGTCATAGTATTAATCTCTCGAGTCAATGGGTCTTAAGATTGATGAGGAGAGAGAAAAGATGACATTGGTATCTTATATTTCTACTTTTAATAGCATACTGTATGCTATGGTATGTACTTGGCCTGATGTATGTTCTTAGAGTAATGAGCAAACATCAGACAGATCCCGGTGAAGGTCACTGAAAAAACTGTGAAAATAATCCTCAAGTTCTTATGAAGAACTTATGATATGTTCATGGTTTTTGGATCTGTAAGTGGAGAAATAAAAGTTGAAGGCTAAGCTGATGCTGGTTTTTAAATTGTATGTAGATGATACCATATCGATGTTCGGATTTGCATTTAAGCTCAATGATGGTGATGTCTCTTGGAAACGTTCCGAGCAAGACACCACATTGGATTCCACCACTGAAGCTGAATACATTGCAGCATATGATGCAGCAAAGAGGCAGTTTGGATATGAAATTTCATCCAAGAGTTTGGTGTAATTTCTAGTGCGGTTGACACAGTCCCTGGTACTGTGACAACATTTGAGCTATTATGAATAGCCAAGATCTTATCAGTATCCAAACTTATATTGAGAAAATACCATCTACTGAGAGAGATGGTAGACGCGCCATTATTATCGCGAGAATCGCTTCAACAAAAAAATATAGTGAATCCACTGACAAAGCCTTTACAAGGATTGGTGTCTGTTAGACATCTTGGGAAGATGGTCAAAGACACATGAGTAGTTGGCTTTGGGAAAGTGAAAGATATTTTTTTTATACATGATTAAGTAAATCAATAGTTGATTGATTGTACTTGTAATCTTATTATGACAAATCTTTGTTTGAATATTAATATATATGGCACTTCTTCATCTGTTTACCCATACATCTTGATGTGTTGATGAAGTCCTTGAGATTGCTATAGTCCATAGATGTGGTTACGCATATGATGGTGACCATGAAATACATTCTTGACTGGATTTCTAAATGTTCCTGGTCGATGAGCCTTCGAGAATGGGATATCGATATATGCTCGTTAGAGACTGGTATTCATGATGTGTCTAGTGTAGTGCGCCGCGTTTCATCGGCGTTCGGCTTGGAGAAGTCAGCACACATGAATAGGTGCTCATTAGGAATGAGTTCACTGAACGACCCTACTCGGAATTCTATAAGTGGTTACCATTTGTCGAGTATAGAATTTCTAGTCATAGTTGTGCACCATTACTCCTAATGACCCGAGGCGTCATTGAGGTCTTGATAGATAGCTGTGTACTTTGATTTAATGACTGATCACATGTGGGTCATAAAGTCATTATTTTGGGTATTCAGTGATGCTGTCAGAGACCTATGATTGTCGTTGGGGATTCACCACTGGTCTTGATGAACCAGGATGTCCTATGTGTTTTTCTATATATGATTCGAGGAATCTCTGGCCAGAGTGGGTAGTGCTTGTGAAAAATGAGTTTTTCATATACGCGCACAAGGAATCATATAACGTGAAACAAATACATAGTTATTGAAATCATAATGGGTCTCGATCAACCAATGCCCTTGATTCAATCGGGACATATTGAGTGAAAGGAATGTACTGCACGCTAACTATGGCTGACAGGTTCTCGTACGTTGCTAGTCATTTGTATCTAGGTCTTCGTGAAGCGCAGATGCTAGGCGCTACCCACGATCGGTAGGTTGTTGCTGAAATTGTATTTCGGTCATTGTCTATTAAAGGAGTTTAATTGACAATGTGGCATTCAGGGTAAGCCCAAAGAAGTTGTTTGACTTCTAAAATCACAAAGGTTGTGATCCTACTGCTATGATACACTTGAGCCTCGCTGGGTCACAATCAACCGGCCGCCGATCTATCGATGAGAATTGAGACTTAAATGTTAAGTGCTCAAGATTGTGTGATTGATATTCAAGATATGAGTTTAATTTTTGATAGCTCCTCACTTTAGTGGAGTTTCTATGTTTGGAAAGGTTCCATCTATAGAAAGTTCTAAAATTAAAAAGTATGCTATATTTATCTCATAATTATGTACGTCATTTGTACATCAAGTAATTCAATTGGATTGACGTACTTGGATTATGAGTTTAGTGCTCATGTGTTGGCTTTTGGGCAAGTGGGAGATTGTTAGCATATATGCCCTGTAAGCCAAAAGTTGGTCTATTGGGCTTTATGCACCCAAAGCCCATTAGTTACTTAATGACCCTATAAATATGTCATTCTAGTTGAGAGACTTAATTCATTCCATACGATTCCATTCACTCATAGAAATGCCAACGCCAAACTAGCACTGGTGTTCGCTTGTAGATCTGGTCAGGTTGATTGGACTCGATGGACTACCGCTATCAGATTCACGTCGGTGAACGGTAATCTCTTTTCGTGCATTTATATTTGATATTTGCATCTTTATATATGAATCAGGCGCGATCGTCTGTCCCTGGGTCAGATCTGTTTATTATATTATTTCCGTTGTGTTTGGATCTGGCGCCGGGGTACGAAAACCCAACATGTATTACATATTTAAAAGAAGGATTGATTATATATTTGAAAAGGTAATATATTATTCATAATCACCAAGTCTGAGTGACATCCTATATCTCAAATTAGAATATATTTCGAATTTGAGACTCATTAATATATTTCAAATGATTAAAAAATATGTGATTAAAGCATTTTATTAGGCATAGGGTAATTAATGCAAGATATATACGTGGCTTTATTCAATTCACCAATTGAATTTTCAAAGATGGTGATTGATAGCATTAGCAACAACTTAGTGCTCAAATACCTCACGAAAGTCCTATACGTGTCTTCCAAAACTATGCATGATATAGTTTACGTTGCATCGTTTATATCGTTGAATTTTTGTTTAATAATTGAACCAAATTACGTGATCAATTTTGCTACTCTTTTTTATTTAAAAAATAAAAAAAATGTGGATGTTTGAGTGAGCAATATCTGGTTTTGTTACCCAAATCATATGATACAGGTGTGCAGGCGGTGTGCAGGCGGTGTGCAGATATATGATTGCCTCAATGTTCAAAAAATTTGAGTGGCGGTGTGCAGATATATGATTGCCTCAATGTTCAAAAAATTTGAGTGCGGCACATATATAAAAGTTAAACATATGTAACACATATTATATTTGGCAAACTTACATTATTTTTATATTATTTACAGTACAATTCAAATCTTTTATTCGCTAATATAGATATTATTGTTCTCCGAAAAAGATACTTTAGAGAATGAAAAATGAAAATGAATTATTAATATTTGATCATAAGATATTGAAATTCAAAAGCTGAAACCAAGTATACCTCTGTGTTTCCAGATGTTTTGTAATAGTATGGATTTTATTAAAAATGACTATATTATTTTCGGAGAATTAAGAATGTCTAACATTTAAGTTTGCGACTTAGTAAAACCTAGTACGTGATTTAATACAATTTAGTCGTAAAGCGTCGCATGCGCACTCAGTGTACCATATTACGAACAGAACGTCAGTGCGCGATTTAATAAACCTTAGTGCATCTTAACGAGCCGCACAATCACTGTAGCATCAAACGCTTGTCGCTTTACCAAAAGCTATAGCTGATGGTAACGGTCAACTCAAATATTTTAAACCGTACAGGAGCACAATCAACACGTTTCGATCGATCACATAATAAGACAATTGTTGTACCTCGACAATGCCCCTCCAAATAATTACACTCCTTGTAACACATGAGAATCGTACACATGACATTGGCTCTGATACCAATTATACGATCAAGTGATTGCCGCTTTACCAAAAGTTATAGTTGATGGTAACGATGCAACTCAAATATTTTAAATCATACATCAGCACAAGCATCACGTTGCGATCGATCACACAGCAATGACAATTGTTGTACCCCAACAAGCATTCAATGCACCAATTTGCGGCCGGAGTGCCAATGTATGAAGGGTTGTAGGCGGATTATGTGACTTAGATTGTTAGTGGGTATTCGTGGCTCGATTGTCATTTCATTATATTTAAAGTAATTTTGAGTTATTATAAATTTTTTATTATAAAATAATTGTAAAAATTAAGATACAAATAGTCTTGGATATCAAATGCATGCAGGCGTGGCGCATTATGTGATTTTGCAGCAGAGTCGTGGAACGAATGTCTTACTTTAAATTAACTTAGCCACGAAATTTGTACATATATAGTAAATTTAAAATAAAATATAATTTTATATACAATTTATTTATATGGAATATAATGTGTTGGTGTAAAAAAAAAATTTTAAATTTTGTTATATTTTTTCTCATAATAATCCAATATGTAAATATATATAATTATTGTATGTATAAAATTGTAAATATTAAAAACTAATATGATATTATTAATTAGATGAAATAAGTGTTTTATAAAATTAGAAAAAATTCAAAATATTTATTGTGATTTTTTATATAGGAGTATTTTAAGAACGCATAAACGTATCAAAAGACCAAATTAGTTTTTCTTGGTTGCTCCCACTTTATGATAATAATAATAATAATAATAATAATAATAATAGATATTTAATATGTACTTATATATGCATATTCCTCTTCTTTTTCAGTAGTTTGTTTAAAATAATAATAATAATCTTAAATCCATACTTTATTACAAATAACCACTTTTGGTATTAAAGTGTAATCACTGTAATCACAAGATGATACATATCATCCATAATCTAAAAAAATTAAAAATATAATATAAAACACCATAGAATTTAAAAGAAAAAATATTCAAATTGGTTTTGTAAGTTTGTTTTCGATTTTCAGAGGAAAAATATCCAAATTATTCTGTTTATATCATTATTTTAAGTAATTGTCAAAATATCTTACAGCAATTCTCTTTAAAATTTTAATTTCATATTAATCTCTAAATTTTTACACAGAAATTATTTAACAAAAAAAAAAACTAAGTTACGCAAATAGAATATATACAATTGATTATTAAAAATAATAATATTACACTGTAGCTGGTCAAATTCAGTAAACTATGACAATATCCAGTGCACTGTTTCAAAACTATAATAATAAATTTCTTAACGAATGAATGCTCTAGGCATTGTTTAACGGCCGGGTTAATTCGGACCTGACCTAAAATCGAATCGGTTAGCCCGGTTCGAAACTGAAACCTAGCTAACCGGTTTCGAACCGGTAGGATACCGGTCTGGATCGATTCTACAGTTCCGGATCCGGACGAAACGGATCCGGTTCCGGGCTGAACCGGAACCGGTCCTTTATTTTTTAAAAAAAAAATGTATTTTTTTATTTAGATAAATATAACCTCGATTTTTCGAAATAAAATAAAATACACTGTTCCGGGTTGTAACTGATCCAACCCAAAATCGGATCGGTATGGTTCCTTAACGAATAGAACCGGTTCGGAATTATCGGATCCAGAACCGGCAGGTTCCGAAACGGACAGGATCTTATCAATCCGTTAGCCAGCCCCAGCTTTAGGAAGTTCTTCGCCACGTCAGCATAAGTAAGTTAGTTTAATATAAAAAGGGTTTGCGGTGGAAAAATTTGTGTACATTGAACAATATGAAACCATATGTGATTGTGTTAATTGTTTTTGGTGTTTTTGGTTCTGTGGTAGCTACTCTAGCTTTGCTTAGACTTTTTTTTGCAGGCGGCAAGAATATGTTTACAAGTTCCAGCGGTGGTGGTCTTAAACACGGCGGTGGGGAGATCGGTGGCGGTGGTGAGGATGGAGGGGACGGTTTTGATGGCGGTGGTGAGGCTGGAGGGGACGGTTTTGATGGCGGTGGACATGATGGAGGTTTCGGTGGTCATGATGGAGGTTTCGGTGGTCATGGCGATGGTGGAGGTGGTGGTGGAGGTGGAGGAGGAGGTGGTGGTTGTGGTGGAGGTGGAGGTGGAGGTGGAGGTGGAGTTGGAGGTGTAGGTGGAGTTGTTTGAGATAAAAGAACTTTGGAACGAGGCTTCAACTTTTTAGCGACAAACATGTTCTTGTAAATTTATTTTTGTTTTAATATAGTTTTTTTGTTTGTTTTAATATAGTTTTTTTGTTTGTTTTCATATAGTTTTTTTGTTTGTTTTGATACTGTTTATTTGTATCCTTTATTGAAAAATTTTTTTGGCACCCTCTTGCATAGATAACTTTTGTGAGATTGCTATAGTTAATATTTGTTGGGAGTGGTGGGGTGCTTAGAGTGTGCTTAGATGGGTGAATAAACACCTTTAAAACATTTTACGACAGTTACAATAGCTAAATGTTCAAATTAAGTATCGAGAGCTTATATCGAATTTGGTTTCTAAACCGTGTTGAAAACACATACTCTAATAACTGATTAACTATTTTGTAAATCAATTGAAAAGTATGCAACTTGACTAAGTAAAAACAGTTTGGTTGAAAGATATTATCATATACTTTGTAAGCAACATTTTTTGCATTTTATCGAACATGTAAAATTCTTCAACAATGCATTCTAAAACAACTAGACAAGTAAATGCACACGAATTCGTTTATGGAGTTTGAAGGTAGCGGAACCCTTCTACATCTTTCATTCTTCTTCGAATGTAAGGATATATTAGAAGACTTTGATTTATAAACTCTTTGTACAAACACACTTAGATCAAGGTCATACTTATAGGCTAAACTCCTAACAACACAACAAGTCATATTCTTTTAAGTCTACCATATCAACCAGTGATAAATCTATAACAAGAATATTCGCTCTCATTTAAATTCACATGTATAATGAATCGAGTGAATCAAGATGACACGATTGATCTTTTAAGCTTGGTAAGATGTCCTCGGAATCTAAGGGTATGCCCTTATATAAGCTGGCTCATCTTCTTCACACCCCATTATAAATCCACATATGGGTCTTCCTTTTATGCCACATGGATTCTCGTTGAATCGATTGATTTGAGCTTCCAAGTATTGTATTTATGGATTTCAACAATTTTGACTGTAGAAACAATAATATTTCTGTTGGGAAATGTTTTGTATGATAGAGATATTGCAACGACCATATTCGTGTTTCTGGCCATTTTTTGTGAATCATATGATTTTCCACTTCAGTAGGGTTGATCTTACTGACTGATTAATCACTAGTTGTATTGAAGTGAATTAATCATGCAAGAAGGAGATGAATGAGGATGTCATGATTGAAATGGGATCACTATGAATGTCGTGTGTGGACATGTGACCATTGTGGACGTCACGGGTTGACGTGGGACTATCGTGAATGTCATGGGTGAGTATGAGACAATGTTGTTACTCTCTGGTAAATAATGATAGAAAATCATGTGGTGATTAATGAGAAGTTAGACACAATGTGACATACAATGTAATAATGCCATTATGAGAATACATGTTATATATGAACATTCACGATTAAATGATTGATCATTTCAGAAATCAAAGTGGTGACTGAGATGCATGTAAATGATGACATATGCATGTAGTAATACTAGTAACTATTTATCACCAAATAATAGTCAGGTGGTGATGTGTGAGGAGACTGGTATCTAAGAATTCTTGAAGTGGAATAACATTAAATTGTTGAATTAAGAATTGAAAGGAGTCACACTGTTGAATTGTGAAAACGATCTCGTATTAATGTAATCACATAGGCATATGATGGTATGTGTAACATGAGATATGCAGGGATGCATGTAGCTTCTGACGCATGAATATTCATGTTTAATGACTGAGGCACAATGAATTTCAATAGCGCATAAATGACAGGTGCGTGATGATGTTATGCGTTTATGATGAGTGCCAATGATTTTGTTCCAGTACTTATTTTGCCCCAGACGATGACTGGGTGATGAGTTTTGGAAATGCCGATGCTTTGGAACATATAAGTATTATGATGAGCATGATATTATGATGCTGATGTACACTGTTGGTGATTGCAGTCACCCAGGTATGAGATTAATTTTGCAATGATAATATTGCTACGGTGTTACGGAATTGACCTGCGAAGAAAGAATTTTATTCTTGAAAGTGAATAATTGTTGATGAAATGAAACTCAAATAATGTTATAATATCTGCGTGAAATATATATTGTAGATTATGTTGGCTAATTACATTGCATGAGGCAAATAACTGAGTATGAAATAGAAGAATAATTAATATCGTGGATTGTGATATCCTCGAAATAATTAATTGTAATTTGGGCATTAATTACGTTTATATGATTAATTATGGTAGTAATTGATTTATGTGTTAGAATTAATTATCTTGATGAAATGCTTGGTCACATGGAAGGAGTGACCCGGGAGTGCATTTCAGGGTGCATGTTGTGCATGTTGGGAGAATTGAGTATTATCATGATTTATTTGTTATGGTTGGCAATTAATTGGAAAGCATGAGTTTAATTGGTATTTTGGTGCATTTTGGTATAATGCTTTTAAATATCTTGTTGTGATGTTTTATACACCATGGTAATTGTGGGAGTGCATTTTAATTAAAACAAACCCACTTATACCCCTCAACCCTCCACTATACCCATCACTTTCTATTTCCCCCAAATCAACCACCCAAACCCTCATTCTCTCCTATTTTTGTTTTTGGCTCCAAGGTGGAAGAGAAACCTTTGCAAAATCTCATTTGGTGTGATTCTTGGTAAGATTTGAGGTCTAGGAAGGGTATATCTCCTTAAAACTTAATTACCTTAATTAAATAGAGAAGTATGATAACTAAGAGGTATTATGAATGAGTGTCATTTTGTATTCGGACCCAGTTTTGAAGTAAATCGAATGAGACTAATTATTATGTTTAAACCATAATTGTTGAATCGAAGAATTAATTGTAATAATGATGATAATTACTGATTTGAGTTTTTGGGGCATTATTATCCGCTGCGGGAATGAGTGGAGTCTAGGGAACTTTGGTTTGAGGTTCGAAATATATTGAGTGGATGAGAGTTAATTCATTGAACAATACTGGTATTAAAGAGTTTTGGATCGAGTATTGGAGACTCGAGTTTTTGGAGCCTTTGTACTATATATATATATCAAATGGACTTGGTGTTCACTCATTACCTCCCGGCTCACTCTCTCTCATCTCTCTCTCGCCTCTCTCTTCCCCCATTCTCCCCCATTTCTCCCCCTTGAAGAAGAAATCAACAGAATGCTCGATTCTTGTGGGGTTTTTCAGCGAATAATTGGGTAATCTTCTTCCCCACTCTTTTATCTTTGTTTTGATAGTAATTTTGTAAAGTTTGATGATATATAGAGATGGGATTGGGTTTCGGATTTTTTAGAGATTTTTGGTTGTTGTGTTATGTGAAGTATTTATTGTGTTTGTGTTGAGGATTTGGGGAGTATTGAGTGTTGGGGTGGTTGTTTTGGGAGTTTTTTGCTCGAAAAACGTCATTTTTGGCTGAAACAGGTTTGAGCGATCTATCGCTAAAGCTGGAGCGATCGACCCCAAGTCGTTGGTAAATTTTTGAAGACGATGAACAGTTAGAGCGATCGATCATTTGAAGCTTGGCGATAGATTGGCGAGGCTGGCGGTCGATCTCCGAAGGCTCAGCGATTGGTCGCCAAGGTCAGTAGCCAAATCCGTCGAGTGGCGATCGATCGTCTGGACTGATTTTTGAAAAATTATTTTGTATTGCGATTTTGACATATGTTTCCAAATCTTTTATACGATTAATCATAATGATTTGATGATATTTATGGAGGTTGAGTACATATCTAAGTATGTAATTCTATGCACGTGATTGATTGTGAATTATGAAAATTGTGTAGCGCATAATTCACCAGGTCTCGGGGCAAAAGCAATGTTTGGCTCTTACTACTGGATTGTAAGGTACCCAGTGACGCACGAGCATGTATGCGCAATATTAATAATGAATTTTGACTCATAGAATTATGGAAATTGGTTATGTGATAAGATTAATGAATTGAGACTTCATGTTAGAATTGTAAATATTATTGTACGAGAGGATTTGTGATAGAACCATGAAATTATATTATGGTGCATGATGAACTATTGTGAGGCCGCTATTGAGCGTGCGTTGGTTATGGATTATGATGCCGCCGCTATTGAGTGGGCGATGGATAATGGTGACGCCGTTATTGAGCGAGCAATCTGATATGAGAAGAATGTAAAATGATGAGATTATGTGACTAATCGGTAATTGATACATAAGTGATCTCAGTAATTATTGTGGCGATAAATTACTCATTACTATAGAACTGATGATTATGAATGCCATTGCGGTAAATCATTGTTGATGATTTAATTAATTTTGGAGTTGATGGTTCTAGATATTGAGAACATGAATAGCTTGGAACTTGTCACGTGGTTGTGGTATACTCAAGGAGTATTTGTTTAAATTACAACATTATATTCTGTAAATTATAAATTGTGTATACGATAATATTGAAATTATGTTGTTGGTATGCTCACTCTATGTGGGTGCTGTTTATGTTGAAAGAGGTGGACATGTACGACATTGATTTGGGGAAATGAGTTCGGCCGTTGCGTGGGGATGCTACGGGAGCGAGGTAATAGTGTTGGTATGGAGTATTGTCATCCATACAAATAGATATACAACTATTTGTTCAATGCTCATCTGTGAGCATTCTGTCATGTATAATGGTTTGTATAATTAGGCTTGTTTATAAGAATATTGCATTCAATTTAAAAGAGATTAAATATTTCATAATGAATTGGGAATATGATTAGCGCATTACAAAGTGTATACTTATGTGTATTGAATTGATATTGGGAATTGGGTTTACGTGGGATTATGTCAAAATTTTTATAGAAGTTATGCTTGAATTATGAAGTGATGTCATGAGAGTCCCCTAATAATACACATGTATACACTAATGACGAGATTATGACTAGGGGTCTTTACATAAAATATGTAGTACCATTTCAACTTTAATGTGATATCATTTAGACATGCATTTTTTTCCGAAGAGATGTGTAATACTCCTCCACAAGCCTCTTATAAAATTTCTACTTTAAAAAAAAAATTAATTTTAATATTATCTTAGATAAGAGTCCATTAATTTGAATAATATATGAGAAAGGAAAATCCAAAATTATGATAAATTGTATTGCCTCTCGTGTTATCTAAATAAATTAAATCCATCATCCTTGTAATTTTAAGTCTGAAGCTAAATCTTTACGGATAAATTTTTAATGATATACATATTTTTATCTACATATATAGTATCATCTCAAAATTATAACCGTCCTTTTACATCTAATAAATTTATGTTTATTTATTTTTTGTTTTAGTAAAACAATTAAATATTTGTACTATTAGAGACCGTTGTAAAAACCGATAATAAAAAGAAAATAATAATTTTTTTAATAACTTGCAACTTAAATGATTGTAAGTTGAAAATAATTTTATTAATAAATGCATAAAAAAATTGTATTACATTGAAGCTTTGTTGACAATGAAATTAACGACAAATTTAATTCATTTATTTTATAAGATATTTTCGTCAGTTAACATAATAAAGGTGTTTTAAATAAATAAATTACATAAAAATGGTATTATGAAAAAAATTATGTTAATGGAGGAAAGAGAAAATGTAAAATTATGGAATGACATAAAAGAGAAAAAATGGAAAAATAAGTGTGATTTCATAAAGAGACGGATGTTTTTTGGTCATTTAGGATTTTAGGGAGTTAAAATATAAAAAAAAAAGTTTGAATTATGGAGTTTAAATTAACTTATACCTAAGAGAAAGTCGCTCGAGATACCACAATATCAACTTAACGCAAGAAAAAAAACTTATACTGAGTTGAGACCAATTTACCGTCAAAGCACCACATACCTCCACTGTGAGTGACTTCATATATTTTATCGAGATAATTTTTGTTACTTACAATATTGAATTTTAGTCAATAATCATTAGGATAGGTCTTTGATTTCTCCGTACATATTATTTTATATTGAACCGTTTTTAACCGTAGAAATTTATGGAGGCCAAATTATTTACTTTTAATAATTTAACCAAATTACGTACTCAATTTTGCTACGTTACTTAGTGTGAATGAGCAAATTTTGAATTATATTAGTTATATTTAAAGTAATTTTGAATTATTATAATTTTTTAATATAAAATAATTATAAAAATAGTCTTGGATATCAACTGAATGCAGGCGTGGCGCATTGTCTGATGTTAACATCTACGAGAGGAAAATATTTATTTGCAGCAGAGTCGTGGGAACTGGAAACTACTATATGTAATAATATATTAATAGATTAAATAGTTATAACAATTATCCTAATCAAACACGACAATATAATACATAGAAACCAACATATATGAACACCAAATTAATATAATGACTCTGACACAACGAGTAACCAGCAAATACGAAATCATAATCATCGAAAACCATAAGACATTGACCACAAAAATACAGATGCATTATTAGCCTATTAAAGTCTCATCGTCTTAATTTCTTTTTAACTAGCAATTTTTTGACATGAGATTTGTACCTATATATTACATTTAATGTATATTACATTTAATTTTAATTTTTTCTTTATATAGAGTATATTGTATTAGTGTAATTTCTTTATTAAAAATTTATTATTTTTAAAATTTTTAAAAATATTATAAATCACCATAGATTTTAAGAAGAAAAAATATCTAAATTGGTCTTACGTTTGTTTGTTTTGGTTTTTCAAAGGAAAATATCCAAATTATAGCAATCACTTTTAAAATTTTAATTTTCATAAAATCTCTATAAAAATTTATAGAAAAATTGTTTCACAAAAAAAAGTAATTTATTCAAATAGAATACATGTTAAAATCCATATGCCAAGAGGAAAAACTCACCGATGAGCAATGAAACAGTAGAGAAAATAGAACACATTCATATTGGGGAATTTTCTGTATATTCAACCAAACAGTAATCCTTTTTCTACTTGCTACATCATCCGATCACCTATATATATACCATTATAAAAAGGGAATAAAAATAAAGAACAAATACAGATTATTCACAAACATGCTATTGATAAATCCTAACCAACTAACAGACTTTCTTTGTTGTTGTGAGTGAGAGAAAGTCACGCTTTTATTCCTTCATAGCAGAGCATGTGCATGTTTTGCCTATATTTTGTTTTGATGACCTCCAGCCTTCATATATGTATTTCCTTGCTTTTCTGATACTCCCCCTCAAGATGGCTGTAAATGTTCAATATACCCATCTTGGACGTCAACCAACTGAATCTCTGACTTGATAGCGCCTTAGTGTATGCATCTGCTAATTGATATTTGGATGATATGTACATGGTCTTAACTGTTCCAGCCAACACTTTTTCTCTAACAAAATGACAATCCAATTCGATGTGCTTGGTCCTTTCATGGAATATTGGATTTTTTATTAAGTGTATGGCCGATTGATTGTCACAAAACAACGATATTGGTTGTTTAATATCTATGCCAAAGTCTGTCATAATCTTTTGCAACCAAATAATCTCCGAAGTTGCATGAGCCAATGTTCTATATTCTGCTTCTGCCGAAGATCTTGAAATGGTATTTTTTTCTTGGATTTCCAACTAATCAGAGAACTTCCAAGAAAGATGCAGAACCCTGTAACTGATCTTCTAGTGTCTGGACAAGCTGCCCAGTCCGAATCACTATATCCTTTGAGTTCCAACGGCGCATTGGCTGAATAAAAGAGTCCCTGTCCGATTGTTCCCTTTAAGTATTTTAGAATTCTGAATGCACTTATGAGATGTTCCTTGCTTGGTTTACTCATGAATTGACTCAACACATTGACAACATAAGTAATGTCTGGCCTTGTTATTGAAAGATATATTAGCCTCCCAATCAGTCGTCTATAGCTGGAAGCATCAGTCAAATAATCCTTAGACAAACCTGTAAGTTTGTGATTTTGTTCAATGGGTGTAGTGCATGGTTTACACCCAAGCATGCCTGCATCCTCCAGAATTTCCATGGTGTACTTCCGTTGACAAAGATGATTTCCTTTTGAAGATCTTGCAATTTCCAAACCAAGAAAATATTTTAAATCTCCTAGGTCTCTGACTTTGAATTGGCTGTGTAGATATCTCTTTACTAAGTCGATGAGATTCAGTTTGTCACAAGCAATTAGGATGTCATCGGCGTATACTAACAACACTATGAATCCTGTGTCATCCTTTCTGGTGAATAACGAGTGATCAGATTGAGATTGTTGGAAACCAATGGACAATAGTGATGTAGTGAACCGGGAATTCCATTGCCGTGATGCTTGTTTTAAACCATAAAGAGACTTGTGTAATTTACACACAAGTTTTGAATCCTGATACCCCCCCTTTGGCTGGAATCCCGGAGGAAGACTCGTGTAGATTTCTTCGTCCAATATCCCATTAAGTAAAGCATTATGAATGTCTAACTGCTGAAGATGCCATTGAGAGATAGAAGCCAAGGCCAAGAGAAACCGAACAGTGGTAATCTTGACAACGGGACTGAATGTTTCTTTATAATCGAATCCTTCCCTTTGTGTATATCCCTTGCGGGCCTTGTGCTTGTCAATGGTCCCATCAGAATGTAATTTCAGTTTGAAAACATATTTGCAACCGATGGCTTTTTTTCCATGAGGTAGAGGCATAACAATTGGAATGGAGATATCAGAAGACGTGGAGTGCAAGAATATATGATGTGTGTTGAGGGGAGATATGAGTGTAGGATAAGTATTGATGCAGAGGATGAGCAGTAAGAGATGGAGGAGGAGTACTGATGGTATTGAGGCTGCAATGATAGTCATTTACATATGAGGGAATTGTCTTTGGACGAGTAGTTCGTCGCAGGGGATGAGGTGGTGATGTAGTGATTTGATCGATGGATGAAGGGTGAGGAAGTGAGGCAACCTCAGATGAATTTGGAGGAGATGATGGGGTGGGAGGAGTGACTTGTATGGGTTGAACAATTGGAATGGAGATATCAGAAGACGTGGAGGCAGGAGTGGATGAAATGAGTGGTGTATGAATATCATCAGAATCTCTTGGAGCTTGAGAGAAATGGAAGATATATTCAAAGAAGATGATATCTTGGGAAATGTGAGTGGCATGAGTTTCTAGATCATAGACTTTGTAGCCTTTAAAACCAGCCACATAACCAAGAAAAACACACTTGTGTGCTCGATGATCCAACTTAGTTCGATGAGGCTTGAGAGTAGAAATGTAACAAAGTGAGCCAAAGACTCGAAGGTGTGAGTATGAGGGCAAGGTACCATATAACATGGCAAAAGGGGTTTTATTGTTTAGGATGGGAGTGGGCATCCTATTGATGAGATAGACTGCTGTTAAACAGCATCGGCCCAAAAAAGAGGGGCATGGAAGCTTGAAACAATAAAGCTCGTGCCACATTAACAATATGTTGGTGTTTTCGTTCGACAATGTCGTTCTGTTGGGGGGTGTATATGCAAGACTTTTGATGTAAAATGCCTTGAGAATTGTAGTAGTCGGGCATTTGAAATTCAAGGCCGTTGTCTGTTCGAATTTGTTTAACTTTAGAATTATGTTGAGTTTGAACCAGAATGATGAAGTTTTGTAGGATAGTTCGAGCTTCGGATTTAGTTTTCATCAAATAAATTCAAGTGACCCGACTATAATCATCTATAATGGTGCGAAAATAATGATGTCCATGCATAGAAGGTTGAGAGTAAGGCCCCCAAATATCGCAATGGATTAAATCAAAAACTGAAAGTGAATTATTTGTGCGAGGGGAAAATGAGAGGTTCTTTTGTTTTGCTTTCTGGCAAATGTCACAGTGATCTGGAAAATAAAAACAAGATACATCAGAACTATATGATTGTATTAACTTTAATCTTTGATTGGACAAATGGCCTAAACGAAAATGCCATAAAGGAAAGTCTTGTGTCATCGCTTGATAGATCCTAGGAACTGGAGGACTCATGGCTGGAAGCGTTGTGGATTTGTTATTTGGAGGAGGCAATTCAAAATGATAGAGTCCCTTGCGGGATTTAGCTAGTCCAATCGTCATCCCTGAAGAAAGTTCCTGTATATAGCCAATATCGTTGACAAAAATGAGGCCGATAGATGGATCATTTGTTAATTTACTGACAGAGATCAGGTTAAGAGTGAAGGTAGGAACACAGAGAACATCGTGAAGAGTGATGTGAGCAGATAAATGCACAGTGCCTTTGTGAGTTGCTGTGATTTTAGAACCATATGGTAAGTGAATATATGTGTGAGGAAGTGATGCGGATGAAGAAAGCAAGTGAGGGGAACAGACCATGTGGTCAGTGGCCCCTGTGTCGATTATCCAAGTAACGTTGTGAGAGGAATTAGAGTGCGAAAGAGCTGAGAAGATGGAGGAGGAAATACCTGTCATGTTCGAATGATGGGAAGTAGAGGAGGAATGCTCGGGTTGAGGCATATATGTTGTACGAGGCAGCTGTGCAGAATCAACATGAAGAAGAGCTAAGAGCTGCTGAAGCTGATCCTGAGTAATAGAGGTCGATGCAACATTGTTTTCATCTTGGGGATCATGCAAAACAACATTATGTGCCAATGGAGAGGGTTTAGCCCTGTAATTTCCAGAATTACCAAATTTAGATTTGGTAAATATAAAATTCGGAGGAAAACCGATGAGACGATAACAATTTTCTTTTGTGTGCCATGGCCTCCCACAATTTTCACAAGTGATGTCCTTCTTTTTAGATGGCCCATTCTGGAAACTTGCAAGGGTTGTGGATTCAAAAGTGGGTGTAAGAGTAGCCTTCACTTGGCGTTGACATTCTTCTTGTAGGATCATGGCAAACGTTTGATCAAGAGAAGGTGTGAGACTCATGAGTAAAATCTGTCCCTTTGATGCTTTCATAAGAGTCGTTTAATCCCATGAGAAACTTGAAGATATAGTCAGTAGTTTGGACTTCTCCAACGGTGCGCAAGGCATGACAAGTACAGTGCCCACAAGTACAGCAAGGCAGGGGCCTATAGGTGCGAAGTTCCTCCCATAGAGAAGTTAAACGAGTGAAGAATTCATTGACAGTCATAGATCCTTGGACAAGAGAATGAACCTGTTGTTGTAATTGAAAAATTCGTATGTTATCAGGCTGGGAAAAACGGATGCGAAGTTTGTCCCAAACCTCTTTGGCGGAATTGATGTAGAGGAAGTTCGATGCAATATCCTTTGAGACCGAATTAAGGATCCATGAAAGAAGGAGATTGTTGCATCGCACCCAAGGGATATATAGAGGGGCTGTTAATTCGGGAGTGAGAATGCTGCCGTCCAGGAACCCAAGCTTGTTCTTAATGGAGACGGCGAGGGTGAAAGCGCGATGCCAGGTGATAAAATTGGGTCCTGTTAATGGTGGTGAGATAACGACGGTAGTGATGGTGTCACTAGGATGAAGATAATATGGTTGACTCGAGTCTTCAGTGGGTGTGTTATAGATTCTATGATTAGAGTTTTGTGATGAAGATGATCCCTCTGTGCTAAAAGCAGGCATGAGGAAAGAAGATGATAAAAAGAAACTGGAAAAGGAAATTAATCGAAGAAGAGAAAGGAATTCATATGGAATGGCTCTGATACCATGTTAAAATCCATATGCCAAGAGGAAAAACTCATCGATGAGCAATGAAACAGTAGAGAAAATAGAACACATTCATATTGGGGAATTTTCTGTATATTCAACCAAACAGTAATCATTTTTCTACTTGCTACATCATCCGATCACTTATATATATACCATTAGAAAAAGGGAATAAAAATAAAGAACAAATACAGATTATTCACAAATATGCTACTGATAAATCCTAACCAACTAACAGATTTCCTTTGCTGTTGTAAGTGAGATGTAAGTGAGAGAAAGTCACGCTTTTATTCCTTCTTAGCAGAGAATGTGCATGTTTTGCCTATATTTTGTTTTGATGACCTCCAGCCTTCATGTATATATTTTCCTTGCTTTTCTGATAATATATACATTTGATTATTAAAAATAATAATATTACACTGTAGCTAGTCAAAATCTGTGAACTATGACAATATCCACACATGCAATAAAAGTTTACCTAGGAAATTTCTTAACGAATATAAAAAATTTCTTAACGAACGAATAGTTTAAGGAAGTTCTTCGCCACATCATCATAAGTAAACCAGTTAATATAAAAAGGGTTTGCGGTGGAAGAATTTGTGTACATTGAACAAGATGAAACCATATGTGATTGTGTTCGTTGTTTTTGGTTCTGTGGTAGCTTTCCTAGTTTTGCTTAGACTTCTTTTTACAGGCAGCAATATGTTTTCAAGTTATAAAGGTGGTCGTCGTGGAGACGGCGGTGGGGAATTTGGTGGTGGTGGCCGTCGTGATGATGGAGGGGACGGTTTTGATGGTGGGGGAGGTGGTTATGATGGAGGTAACGGTGGTGATGGCGGTGGTGGAGGTGGAGGTGGTGGTGATGGCGGTGGTGGAGGAGGTGGAGGAGGTGGTGGTGGTTTTGGTGGTGGAGGATTTTGAGATAAATGGAACTTTGGAAGGAGCCTTGATCTTTTTTTGCTGCAAACATGTTCTTGTAAATTTAATTTTGTTTTAATATATATATATATAGATAACGTGTATTTGGCATCTTTTTTTTTCTTTTTTTTAAGGATATTTGACATCTTTTATTTGTATCCTTTATTGATAATTTTATTTTGACGCCATCTTGAATAGATAAAACTTTAATTTTGTGAGATTGCTACAGTTAATGTTGTTGGGAGTGGTTGGTTGCGGAAGGGGGTGAATAAATACTCTTTAATTTTTTTATGATAGAGCTACAATATGTACAAACTCAAATCGAGTATCGAGAGATTATATCGAGTTTTGTTTTTAAATGAGCAGAAAATGCTTGGCATAACCAACTCTAGAAATCGATTAACCATTTTGTAAATCATTTGAAAAGTATGTATGTTGACTATGTAAACACTAATTTGGTTGAATCATTTTATAAAACACTTTGCAAGCAACATTTTGGTTTTATCAAACATATAAAATGTTTCTAACAATGCATTCCAAACTAGACAAGTAAATGCAATGCGCACGAATTTGTTTATGAATGTTCGAAGATGGTGTATCTCTACAAATCTCCCATTCTTCCATCGAATGGAAGGATACCCTAGAAGACTTTGATTTATACAATCTTTTATACAAATCTACTTAGACGAATGTTACATTTATGGTCTAACCTCCTAGCAACACAACAAGACATATTCTTGTAAGTCTATATGCAAAGACATCTCGACTAGTTGTCATATATCACAAATTGTTACAAATATATCACTCAAATAAAGATGACATGATTGATCCTTGGAATGATCTGATATAAACTTGGCAAGAGGTGCCTAAGAATCTACGGTACGTTCTCATATAAGCTGGTTAATCTTTTTCATTCCCCATTTTGAATCCTCACACGGTTCTTCTTTTTTATCTGACTTGAAGTCTTGTTGAATCGACTGATTTAAGATTCCAAGTCTTGTATTTATGGTTTTCAACAATTATTGAAATAAAGAATATGTCTGTTGGAAAATGTTCTCTATGGTTTCTGATATTGCAACAATCATATTCTTGTTTCTGGCCATTTTCCGTAACCTAGCTGATTTTCCAATTCAGCATGGTTGACCTCGTTGATTTGCCTTTTAGTCCGTTGGGTTGACTTTCAGCAAGCTGGTTTTACTCCGCTGGTTCGACTTATATTCCGCTGGTTTAGCTTCAGTGTACTCCGCTGAACCTTGCTGGTTCGTTCTACTGTAATGTTCTATTGCATATAGCTCTTGATTCGCTAATTTATGGGCAAAGTGATCAACATAAAAGTTATAGTTATTTGTATTAGCTTTCCACACAATCAAGAATAGCTCAATTTTTAGTATATATGAGAGAAATATGTTCGAAATACCATACCATACCATACATCTGCTGATATGTTTCTGAATATTGCAGCAGAACTCGTGAATTTCATGCAATTTTTCATCATCCTAGGTTTTGATTCAGACTTCGACTTTTGAAAATAACTTGTAGAACTTCACCTTGTCTTTCCAACACATGTTGAATCGATCCATTCCAATAACTGAGCTAGGAGAGATAGCCAAAATACCAGAACTGGTCCACTCAGCTGATTGCTGCAACCATTCAATTCAGCTGAATTTTTCAAACTCATTTTCTCATAGTTAGCATGTGAATCTAGTCTTTTGGCCTGAGATATGAGTTCTAGTATTTTGCCTTGGCTATTCAACCAATCTATAATCACCTAATTTCGTTGTCGTATCAATGATATATGATCGTTATAGTGAGCTGCGCCAGAAATCCAACAGTGTAGAACTTGTCCAAACATCACACCAAGCTTCAAACCAATTCATTGCTATCATCAAGCTCTAAATCATTTTTTATTCACTGCACACTTTATGATATATGTTAGCAATTTACTAACAAGTTTTGTTATCATCAAATTAAAGATTGCTAGCATTTCTGGAACTCAACAATCTCTTTTTTTTATGATCACAAAACTTGGATAAAAATATTAATGTTAAAGGTCAAGTATTGAATAAGTAGAAAACCATATTTTTAGTGACATGTTTCTCCCCCATTCTTGTGAGAATAAAAGAGGAAGAAACTACATGTTAATTTTAAACCTCCCCTTAAAATTTTAATAAAATCTCCACCTTTGTTGTTGAATGTATGCATAAAAATGGAGGAATTTCTAACTATTGAAAATATTTGTATGGAAATTGTTTTTCCCAAAAACGGATTCCACTTAAAAAAAAATTATTATTGTTTTAATGTAAATAATTATATTTTATGATTTAAAAATCAATTAGTTTTAATTGTTTTTTAATATGAAGTAACATTTAATAATTTGAAACTCAAATTATTTTATTAAATATTAAAGTACAAAATATTTAAATAATCGATAAAAAATAACAATTGATTGAATTATTCTTAACATTTATTTAAAATAGTGTTGGGGATGTGTTTGCCAAGCAAATCCTTATGTGTACTCGTGGACGAATGAGCGGTCAACTGACATATATTGGCTTAAGAGCAAGGCTCATTGACACCTATAGAGTGCAGCATTTGTTGTCAACCTGCCACTTAGTATGGTTATTGCGCTACCACTATAAGGAAAAATAATATTGCACCTCTCCTACCAGCTATATCTTTTAGCCTAGTGGTAAGCACTTGATCCTACAATTGATATCAGAGCGGGGTCATGGATTCGAGTCGCCCAGGAAGTTATTGGGGGGATTCTTGGAGCTGTGCTTGCTCAGTAAGTCCTTATGTGCATTCGTGGACGAAGATACAGTCATGTGTCGTCTATTGGTTTAACAGCCTAGCATATCGGCACCTATATATGGTGCCGATATGCTAGGCTGTTAAACTAATAGACGACACATGACTGCATCCATGTCGCTTAATACAGAGATTTGCTCTGCCACGATAAGGAAATAAAGTTGCACCTTTGCTACAACCTATAGCTTTTAGCCTAATGGTGAGCACTTGATCCTACAACTGGTATTAGGATCGAATGCGTGTTTAGAAGGGGGTTGAATAAACATAGATTCAAATTGAAATTTCTCGACTAACGGCAAACTTGCTAAGTGTTGCAATAGAGTCTCAATCCAATGCAAGTCGATGGACTACTAAAATAAGTAGTGTGGAAAGAGTCTTCCAATCTTGAGAAATGAAAACTGATAGCAAAGTATAAGCAACAAGTAAAATGCAGAAAGTAAATGACATAGAGCTTGTTTTAGGAAGTTCGAAGCACAATGCTTCTACATCTCCCATTCTGCCTTTGCATGAATGATTCACTAGAAAACTTTGGTTTACACTAAAAAATGTACAACCCAATGTGGCTAAAACCACACAGATAGCCTAAACTCATAGTTTACACAGATTCACAAAGCTCTCTAAGATTCAGAACTAAGTCTGAATATTACAATGATTTCCTAACACTTTGTATCTCAAAAGATAGATATAACAGTGGAATATTTGAATAATACTCTTTGAGCAGTAGACTTTGACTTAGATCTTCAAGATCACGTGGAAAGCTTTTGGCTGCTCTTTAATGATATTGAATCTTGAAATAAAGTGTTTGACGATGATTACATAGAGCTTTTCGAAATTGTTGAATGTTCAAGAGTGAAGTAGAGATTTTCTTCAATCAGTCTCTGATGCATTTATAGCTCCGAAAGTTCAACGGAAACTCTTCTAAATAAGGATAAAGATATGTTGAATCATCATTCAAATAAGCGTCCAACATTCATTTTTGTATTCTTTCCAAATTAGTTAACAATGGCTAGTTTCCTGACAAGTTTAGTGGCGCTGATAGAGTCGTACTATTTGCAGTATGTGTCAGGTTAACTCTGCTGGATTTCAAATCATCTTTGTCTTTTGGACTAACATCTGTTGATTGACATCTGATGACTTGCATATGCTGACTGTCATCTGCTGACTTCCCAAACTGACATAGTCTACTGGACAGATGTCTATTGATATCTTGATAGCTGTAGTATGATGAAGTAAAGTTACTGGCCAAGTCTATTGGATTCATTCGGTAGACTTTGCTTACGATTACTCTTTGATAAGGAGCGATAAAATCTATAGGTGGTAGACTATTTTAACGAGTCTATTGAAAATCGGACTCTACTAGAATAAGATCTGTGGCGGTTTCTTTGTAATCACAAAAACATAGAAATATTTCAACAATAAACTTGGCCTAAAATCTTCGAATCTTCAACTCTAACCGATAGACAGTAGACTAGTTCTGAAAAAGTTTTTAAATAATAAAAAATGCAATACATGATAGATCACCAGATTACGAGTAGTAAGCAACGTAGAAGACAAAGTACATCATTTTTATATAAAATGATTTTTGTTAGAAACCGTAGTCTATTACAAATAAGCGATAACATAGGAACATGATTCTTACAGGAACAACGGAAATACAAGCAATAAAAGTAGCCCTAGATTTTTCTAAGTCTTATGTTTCTTGTCTTCAAAGTCTATTATCTTATGTGTCTCTTGCCTTCCTCCTTTTTGTCAATACATGCAAAAAAGACTACTGAAGCATATACTACAATATGGCAGAAAACATGGATAAAAATAAACAAGGGAGAAAAGAAATAAAACATCAGGAAAAAAGGAAAGAAAAGTAGTGACGAGCATGCCGGAAAGATACGACACAACTCAACGTCTTCGGACAGTGTTAGACATCTGATTGACCCACGTAGGGTCAGATTAGATATGCGATTAGCCCACGAAGAGAAAGATCTTAGAGTGTTAATGTTTAGTATTAAGCGAAAATCCGAAGTTTCTAGGAACTGAAACATTTTCAAGTGAAAACAAATTTGACTATCATTTGAGAAAGATTAGCAAACAAGATTAAGATATTCAGTTCAATAGAGAAGGATAATTATAGCCGGGGATATGGGAGATAAAAGGTTATCAGGGTAGATGAAAGGTCATCAACTGTAGATGAAAAGACACGTTGATAGGTGTCACTCACCCCTGCGCAAAAATAAAGATAAGCATGCATTGGAAATAGAGATTTAACTAAGTATAGTTTAAATTTGAAATACGATAATAAAATAACAAAAAAAAAGACAACAAGTGTTTTGTCCTATCAAAAGAACATGGAGGTGAAGTAGAGGTAGATGGCGAAGGTCTTGGATTTTGGGACCTCTGCCAACCTTGAGTTCTCTGTTGTTGTGGAGGGCCTCTACTGGTTGAGGGTCTACTTGATGATGCTGGTTGTCTACTGGATTGACCTTGAGTCGGCAGGCTTTCCAGCATTTTGCAAAATGGCGTGGATGTCATCAAGTTGAGAAGCAAAGGTCATCTGCATAGAAGCTAGCTGATCCGAGAAAGCAACATACATTGTCTCAATCTTTTGACCCAATTGCAGTCTAGTCTGATCAAATTTTGAGGATAGCTCAGTACCAGAGTCCAGAACAACCTGCTGAAAGTGGGCTAATTTGGCAAATAACTCCTTAACATCACGTCCAAGCTGTTTAAATTCAAAGTTGACATGTGTCTTGAAGTTGCCAATGACATTGCCAACATCTTTCTCAGCATGCTTGAGATTTTTCAGTTCACCCGCCAAGCAATTGATAGAGTCAGGCATACGAGATAATTGTCCGTCAAGATCAGCAATGGAGATCTCTACTGGTTCCTGGTATGGGGAGTCTGGAAGCAGATATCCTAGTAAATCATCAGTAGATATTGGTTCAAGTGTAGGATCAGTAGACACAATAGCCTCCTGATTTTGAATACATCTTCTTGAATGCTAGTAGAGACAGGAATCTCACAGGCAGTAGACACTGTGAGCTCCACAACATGAAGTACAACAACAA
Organism: Haberlea rhodopensis; assembly: GCA_907163345.1. Classification (NCBI taxonomy): domain Eukaryota; kingdom Viridiplantae; phylum Streptophyta; class Magnoliopsida; order Lamiales; family Gesneriaceae; genus Haberlea; species Haberlea rhodopensis. Next base: position 657,174 of record CAJQUN010000149.1, read on the forward strand.
TATCATCAGTAGATACCATAGGTTGGTGTTCAAAAATAGGGTTGGCATCAAATTATGGTGCAAATGTCGGATCAACAGCAAAAGAACTCGGTAGAGTCGAGTCAAAATCTGAAGCGGTAGATGCTAAAGGAATAATTGCAAAGGCATTTATCTGTGGTGGTTGATCAATCCTTCCCTATACAAAAGCTTCATCTTGTGATATTCCCGAAATAATTATATGCAAATTGGGCATTAATTATGTTTATGTGATTATTTATGGTGTTAATTAATTTAGTGTTGGAATTATTTAATCTTGGTGAAATGCTTAGTCACATGGTATGCGTGACCCGGTGGTGCATTTCAGGGTGCATGTTATGCATGTTGGGGAATTGGGGGTTATCATGGTTTTATTGTGATTATTGATAATTATATGGTCAAGCATGGATTTAATTGGAATTTTGGTGTATTTTGGTAAAATGCTTATAAAATATCATGTTGGGATATTTTATACATCATGTTAATTAATGGGGTACATGTTTACTTATAACCCCTTATTACCCCATTACCCCACTCTACACATCACTTTACCAATTCCCCCCAAATCATTCCTCCAAACCCTATTCCCTACCATTTTCGAGTTTGACTTCAAAGTGGAGGAGAAATCCTTACAAAAGCTTTGTTTGTGAGATTATTGGTAGGATTTGGAGTCCTTTTGAGGTATGGATACCTCATTGGTGTTTAATGGTGTTTGGTTTGGATTTGAAATGGTTTTGGTTGTTTTAAAATGGGTTGTTTTGGTTGGTATTATTTTTGGTTGGGTGTTGGATTTTTTTGTTATTATTAGTGTTTATATTGAAGGTTTATGGTGTTTGATGTTGTTGTTGGATTGGTATTTGAGTTGGAATGGATTGGGAAGGTATAAGGTTGAAAAATTATGATTTTTCATGTTGCAGGTCGCGGCGATCGATCGCCCAAAACGGAGCGATCGATCGCCCAAAACGGAGCGATCGATCGCGCGCAGGCAGTGGCAAAATATAGCACTTGGCGATCGATCGCCACATTTGGGCGATCGATCGGTGGAGCTGGCGATCGATCGCGTCAAATGTGGCGATCGATCGCCGAGAGCAGAAAAACTTGGCAACGGGCAGTGTGATCTCGCGATCGATCGGGGCCTTACGGCGATCGATCGCGAGACACAAAAAAATGTGTTTTTGATTTTTTTGTGGATTCTTTTGGTATTGGACTATTATTGGCTCCTAATATTGGTTTGTTTGAATGTGTAGAACCATCCCAGGTGGCCACACAGCCTAGGAGATAATGTCCACACCACAACATCTTTTGGTACAAAGGTACGTAGTGAGGCGTACGGGCATCAGACGGTAAAACGTATTATTACGCATTGAATTGGTTATGCATTATGGTTGCACACATGGAATTAATTATGCATTGTGGTTGCATACATGGTCTTGGTTATGCATTATGGTTGCATACATGGTTTGGATATGCATTATGGTTGCATGTGTACATTGGATGCATTGGTGCATGTGATTGTGAGTCGAGATTATATTCCAGTGATGAAGAATACTTGCCGCCTTCATGTCGAAGCGATGATAGAATACTTGCCGTTGTCATATTATAGCGATGAAGAATATTTGCCGCAAATATGTCGAAGCGAAGGATCATGCCGCTGTCATATTACTATTGCGAGGGATATTATGCCGCTAATATGTCGAAGCGAGGGGTATTAATGCCGTTGTCATGTAAACGCGAGGGGTATTATGCCACTGATATAATAAGACTGGATATGGCTATTGGTATGCATGGAATGAGTGCATGTCATGACATACATTATTGGTATTATAATCCATTGATTATGATTGTGGTACAGGGACAACCAAGGGAGCTTTTAAATGTATTAAATACAGGAAGTGATTCGTATTTACGGTTTATGCATTTAAATTGCAATCATATTATTGTGAAATTGATTTATATCCACGCTCATGGTTTTGGGGTTGTTCCTGTAGGTACTTTTGGGCGGAAGGGCTAAGGCGGGTTGATGCAGTGAGCTAGTGAGGAGTGCTCTTGGTAGCAGGCACATTCTTTTGTATGGTCTCTACTCTAGGAGTAGTATAAAGCTATAGGATTAACATTCATTAGTTGGGAATGTAATTAATCCCTTTTGGAACTTTACTTTGGCATTGTAATCTTAACAGCTCAAGGCATCAACACGATTTTTTTTATATACTCTGTTTATGCATGATAGCTCTATTTACGCCTTTAATCCGCACTTAAGGAACTAGGGTCCTTACACATCTTCAGTCAATTGTATGACCTCAGAAACAATTGACTGAATGACATCCTCAAATTCATAATGTCCACTTCAGGCTGAGGAGGAAGAACATCTGGAGAAGGCAGTGGAGATACCTCAATGGCGACATCAGTAGACTCTTTAGTCTCTAAAGGTTGTTCCACAATAGGATGATCTACTAGAGGGCTGAGTATATGAGACTTGTCTACTGCTGCCTCTAAACACTCATCATTTGTCTTTCCAGTAAGTCTATTATATCCAGGACAATATAGGAGGAGGAAAGAATACCAAGCTCGACCTAAACATCATACAAAGTTTGATGTAGTGAAGTTAATTTTGCCTCCAAATATCATAACATGGCTGCATCGTTTATAGATGTTTTGGACATCGGATCAAATATTTTCCTCCTGGAGTCTACCAATTTATCCAGTTTCTTGATAGTATGCAGCTACCGGTAGACTTCTCTACATTCCATACCTTCAGGAACTTCCTGCGTTTGAAGTAGTTTTAGAATGTGATTCTCAGCCTTTGTTGATTTCTTCAAAATATTTCCAAACTTTTCAAGGCGGAATCGTTAGCGGATCTATGCCCATTCATCAAAAAATTCTAGTTTTTTTTTTGCACATGTGCTTCCACACGATCAGTGACTAAGTTTATCTCTGTGTGGACAGTAGACTTGATCAGTTCTTAAGTTTCTTTGCCCTTGCCAGGAATATTGATCAACGGATGGCAGTAGGGACGTTTAGTCTTTGGCTCCTTCAGATTGAGTTGGAAGGATCCTGGATGAAGTGTCAGGGTCGTGGAGTGTACTGGAGGCTCCACAGTTGTAGATGTAGCAGCAGGTTCATCAGTGGATAGAGCAGCAGGGATTTCAGTAGACACAATAGCAGTGAGGTATGGCGCAGTAGATGCAACTGGTGCAATAGATATAACAGTTGTGACCGAGGGTGCAACATATGCAATGGTGAAGATGGCTGAAGGGAGAGCGGTAGATGTAGTCTCTAAAATATCCGGCATGATATGTAAAGCAACAACAACCTTTGAAGTAGATACCTCAGCTGTAGAGGCTGCAATTGTAGAAGAAGCGGGTGCGGTAGATATCATCACATCTGTAGAAGGATCATCAACTGTCTTCTTAGATGCAATAGGCCTTCCCTTAGTTGTTCTTGGCTTCTTTGGTGTAGGAGGAAGAGCTGATTTTGCAGTGTCTGAGACAACATATTCAGAATAACTGACAACATGATGATGCTTCCTCTTGGTGACATCTTTATTGGATGGTGTTCCTTCTCCACTGGCAGAAGCGGTTGGTTTCCTGTGAGTCAACAAATATTTGGTATTGATGAACCGTGTAGGGTGCAAAGCAGTAACCTCCTCGACTGGCACATCCAAATTTGTAAGAAGTCTATTGAGTGGAAGGGCAAAACAAGATTGACCCTTAGCAGACTCGAGCATTCCACACAGTACTCTAAACAGGACATTTGACCAGTTGACTTCAATACCCTTGATTATAGCGCACATGACCTCAAACTTATCAGGATTAACAACGTCATAGGATCCTGCTTTGCATAGCAGACCTTTGGCAACTATGTCTGCAAGGACCCTGAAGTGATCCTTCGTAAGTGATTTCTTGAACAGATGAATCAAACGATTCCGGGAGTCAGAAAAATAAGAGAATAATCTCCTCTTTGATGTCGTCGGAGATGAAAAAGAAGTATGACATTGATATGTGTATTTTATACACTCATATTCCTTCATATTTTACATGGTTTATTGCTGGTTTTCGATTAGAATTACGTTTTTGGTATTGTTTTGTCACGTCTTGTAGGAATCCAGGTAACTACTTGGTTTGTGGACTAAAAGGGTGCAAAAAGCTGATTAAAATGATGTATTGATGTCAAGTTTCCAAGTTTTCCATCCTACAGACAGGCGTAAACATGCCTTCATTGGCCGTAATTACCCCAGAGATATGACAAATGTAATTTGTGAAAAAGTTAAATCAAACATAACTATGCCATTATCAGGCGTAAATACGCCAATGCTACGGCAAATGCATTTTTTGAAAAAAATAAATCAGGCGTAAACACGCCATTTTGAGGAGTAGCTACGCCAGTTGAGGCGTAATTACGCCAGATCTATGGCGTAAATACGCCAGTCACGTGGGAATCCAAATTTTTAACACATCATCGGTGTAGTTACGCCAGTATCATCGGCATAAATACGCCACCATAATTTTGGAATTTTTTCCCACCTTCCTTATCTGATCCACTCGGAGTTGAGGGATTTTGAAGGGAGTTTTTGGAGAAAAAAAAAAGACATTCACCATCATAAAAAGAACTAGGTTTTGAGGAGGAGGGAGAAGACGATGGCGCAGAGCAAAATGTGGAAAGTTCATCACGAGACGGATGCGTTCATCTGGGAACGAAGAATAGCTTATAAATCGTTTTGTATTTCTAACTTTTATTTGGTTTCATGGATTGTTTAAACATATCTATGTGTTTAATTCATTCTATAATGTACTAACTCTATTTTTCTAGGAGAACGGTGTAGCTTGTTTTGAAACTACGCTTATTATGAATTGCTTGATTTATTTGGATTTCCATATGGTTTATTTGTGTTTCCCTGTTCTTAATGCTTTTGATCTACTGACCATAGATTGAATGATGATATATTTGTGATCTATCACTCGAGATAGGGGGTTGTGAATATTATAGAAGGGATTCATATCGTGGAAGTTTATAGAGCTCGAGAGCCCTATAACTCAATAGAAGTCGTTAAAGGAATTACTGTGCAATTTCAATTGTTTGATATTTGATGTTAGATAGATATATCAAGATTGATGTTAGATGATCACTTCTACCTAACACTTGAGAGAGTGAGTAGAAAATAAATAAGAATTCTCGGCTAGTACACTAAGGAAATCCATAATATTGAGATCAAGGAATGATAAGTGTAGTGGATGAACAAGTGAAATCGAACTCCTATATTCGTCTCTAATTGATTTTTTCAACGCAAGATTTGATCAATGGTAGTTTAATTGATTTTTATTAATTGCATAAAACAACTCAACCATTCGATTATCTAGATAAAGCGAAGATTATTTTAATTCAATACTTAGATATAACTTTATAATTAATATCTCTGGGTTCGACATCTTTTTATACTAAACTTGGCATCGTACGCTTGCGGTAAGAAATTTCACGACAGACAGTCCTTGTTTCTCCGACCACTTCGCCGGTAGCATAGAATTCTGGCAACACATTTCTTTAAAATATGGGCTTCAGTTTCAATAAAGTCCACAATCCAGAGTTCTACAAACTCTTGAAGATGCCCACCATATCGGTGTCCGTCAAAGAGTGGATAGATTGAAAATCCACATGGATGGCGTTGTCGATGAAATCGCCTGAAAAATCTTGAGAGCAAATATTAGTAGTGTTTCTGTAAGTAGGGTTCTACGTAAAGGGAATAAAGGGTTTTCAAATTGGGAGAAGATGTGACATAATGTAGATGAACATTAACACATGTCACTCATCTACCAACTTAATTTGAAATTAATTCAAAATGAACGAACACAATTAATAGAGTACTTTCACCGTGTCAGATAAAAGGTAATTAACAAAAAATTGAAGTCTGACTTTTTAATTGGTAAGGGTACCGAAATGTAAGGTCTACCATTTAATTAGTATACCTGACTGCAGTAGACAGTTATTTTATCAGCATAGCGTCAAAATCGATAAACATGAAATTCCCCATGAACTATTATTCCCCCTAAATTCATGCAATAACTGAAATTTAAAATAAATTCCCCATAAATTCATCCAATAACTGAAATTTAAAATAACTTCCCCCTGAATTAAGAATAATTGGCATAATAAATATCATATTAAGATTATTCATTTAGTGATGTCAACTAAACCTAGTATATTTTGGAAGTATGAAAACTTAGAGTCCGATGGAGGTTTAAGAAGGATGTATGTTGCTTGTTGTTCAATAGATATATAGTCTAGTGGAATGTCCTTCATTAAATGATATCAGATAAAATGATGAAGTATGTCTATATGCTTAGTCCGAGAATGAAGGACAGGATTGTAAGTGATACAATAACATATGTATTACCCAGTGGACTCAATACCATAATATCAGTTGTTGTTGAATCCACAACAATTGAGCATAGCAGCTTCCAGCAGCAGTGTACTATGCTTCTTCAGTAGATGTTGCTTTGAATGCCTACTTCTTACTAAACCAGGAAATCAATTGATCTCCAAGGAATTGACAAGAATCATTGGTGCTCTTCCTATTAATCTTACATCCTGCATAATCAACATCTGAATATTCAATGAAATCAAACATTGAGTCTTTGGTATACAAGATACCAACATTTTCTATGCTTTCAAGATATTATAATATCCGTTTGACATCAGAGTAATGTGACTACTTAGGATTGGCTTGAAATCGATGACACATACAAACAACAAACATGTATATGGTCTATTGGTAGTTAAGTATAATAAGCAATAATATCACGATACAAAGTTACCTTAATTGGTATTCCCCTTCATGTAGATCTAATTTAGCATATGAGCTCATGGGGGTGGACGTTGTTGAGCATGTCCATACCATACTTCTTCAAATCATTAGTGCATTATATCGTCGTTAGTGTATGCATTCTTTATCAACGTCGGGAAACTCTCAAGTAAATATTACAATTTACAGTACGACTTCTATAAAAAAAGTTCGCCATAGTCTCCCGTAAATATTATTTCCAGTCAAATCACAATTCACATGTTGGTAGCGTTTATCGCACACGTCCAAATTAACCATTCTCAAGTAAATAGCAATAAATATGTAGTAGCATGAGTAGAGATCAATCTCACAAGTAAGGATGAATTCTTGTGTTGATTTTTGCAAAACAAATAAGAAAGAGGGGGGGTTTTTAAATCAATTAAACTAATACTATGAAAACTCTATGAATTAACTAGTAAGCAATATTAAACTAAGGTGATTTAAATTATGAGAAAGACGATTATTAGCTTTCGATCAACTTTACCTTGGAACTATAGATTCAATCATCGATTATAACAAAATGTTTAATTTTTATTTGAATATTTACTATCGGAGATTCAACGTTTTTGATGATATACATAATTAAATTTTAATGATATACATATTTTTATCTGCATATATAGTATCATCTTGAAATTATAATAAAAAACGTCCTTTTAAATATAATAACAAAATTTATGTTTATTTATTTTTTGTGTTAATAAAACAAGTAAGTTTTGTGCTATTAGATTATGGTAAAAACCGATAGTAAAAGGAAAAATAATAATATTTTTAATAATTTCCATTTAAATGATGAAAATAATGTTATTTATAAATGCATAAAAAATATGTATAACATTAAAGCTTTGTTGATGATGAAATTAACGAAAGTTTAATTCATTTATAAGATATCTTCGTAATTTAACATAATAAAGGCGTTTTAAATAAATAAATTACATAAAAATGGTATTATGAAAAAAATTATGTTAAATGAGGAAAGAGAAAATATGAAATTATGGGACGAAGAAAGAGAAAAAATGGAAGAACAAGTGTGATTTCATAAAGAAACGGATGTTTTTTGGTCATTTAGGATTTTAGGGAGTTAAAATAAAAAAAAAGTTTCAATTATAGAGTTTAAATTAACTTATACCGACGAGAAAGTCGCTCGAGCTACCACAACATAAGCATTCAAACCTTACAATTTAAGAACCAGATCATGCAAAATCAAAATAGTGGGATATTGTTAATTTGGCTTTCAATATTTTGATTGCGATGTATAGTTAATTAGAGTTCACTTTTCTTGATAGTGATTAATGTAATGACTTAAGTTTCATAGTTAATAGTATTATCAGATTCTCTCTTTCACTTTATTTTACGTTAATAAAATAAGTGATATCATATCACCTTAAATTAAAAAAAAAAAATCTTATACTGAGTTGAGACCAATTTACCGTCAGAGCACCACATACCTCCACTGTGAGTGACTTCATATATCTTAAAATTAGGATATATTTTATCGGGATAACTTTTGTTACTTACGATACTCAAATTTCAATCAATTCTACTTTATAAAAGATAACAACCATTAAGTTACGTCTTTGATATCTCTGTACATATATCTTACGTTGCACCGTTTTTACCGTAGAAATTTATGGATGACAAATTATTTATTTTTAATAATTTAACCAAATTACGTATCTCAATTTTGCTACGTTTTTTTAAAAAAAAAAACCAAATGTGGAAGTGTGAATGAGCAAATTTTGAGTTAAAATTATTAACTGAATGCAGGCGTGTCGCAGTGTCTGATGTAAAGGCTTTTTTTTAAAAATAATTCAGGAAAAAAAAAAATTTTCACAAATACATCAAATTGATTGAGAATTGCAAATATAGCTTAAACAGCCCTCACCGAGGGCGGCTACTCGCTTACTAAGTAGCCGCCTTCGCCGAAGGCGGCTACTCTCTTGGTTAGTAGCCGCCCTCAGCGAGGGCGGCTACACACTTGTTAGTAGCCGCCCTCGCTGAAGGCGGCTACTCGCCTTGTTAGTAGCCGCCTTCAGCGAAGGCGGCTGCTCCCTTAATTAGTAGCCGCCCTCGCTGAGGGCGGCTACTCGTTGGTTAGGAGGCGCCTCCTATATAGGCGCCTCATAACTTGACCCGTGTTTACCGCTTGTCGCGTGCTCTTTATGTCTATTCGTAGTGTTTGTCCGTTGTCGCGTGCTTCTTTATGTTTCGTCGTAGCATATATAGTCAACTTATATGTCACTTCATATCAATTTTATCGTGTATCTGACAAAAACATTAATCATATTGTATATAATATAAAATATTTGTAAATATTATACCCGTGAACTTTAACTTTTACGAAAATTGATATCTGAAAATGTGTATAAATAACATGAAGATAAAATATTTTCGACACCAGAATCCTTCAACAAATTTGCTCTTTCAATATTTTCGGTACATCAAAAGTTTGAATCAAAATATTTCTTAGTTTGTTCAAAATGGATTCGATTTCCGTACTGCCATATTTTGTTGGTAATATTATTATTGGAAACGGATCGGTTGAATATAGCATTCCACCAGTTAGACCGATTAGAATTTCACGTTCTATTATTTTATTTTATTTGATTCAACTAGCACATAGAAAGTTAAACATCGACCCAACGATGTTTAATATCAAATTGTCAACCAAATATTCATTCATGGAGAAATCGTCTTGGAATGAAATATTAAACAATATTGTAGATGATGATGTTCTACAATTTATAATGGAATGTCCCAATATGCAGATGTTGCATTTGTACGTCGATTTAGAGGCAAGAATCATGATTTTGGTCTTGAAGGGCCAGAATCAACTCTTCCATATGTCACTGAAGGATTGAGCAATATGGTGGTCCATGATCAACCTTCTACTTCGAGCGCTCGAGATGTTGAGCAACAACAAAATTATCCTTATTTCGAGCAAAGAAGTGGACCTTGGGATCAATATATAACCGGCTCTTCTGAAGAAAATCCTATATATTGGCCAAACACAGCAGAAGTTTGGGGATTACGAGAAGAAATTACACCAATTCATAATGTATTTGATCCTGATGTTGGTGGTTCGGAGCATACAATTATGTTGGCAGCAACTGACGCACCAGCCACACATGACGTACACGGAGATAGTCATCGAGATGTTTACATGAGTGATAGTGAACCCGATAATTCATCGAGTGATTCTGGAGAACACGGTACTGAGGCTTATGAGATGAATGATGAAGACGATGTTAATATCCATGCATGTCCCGGTGAAGAGACAACATCCCGCGAACCCCCTTATGGTCCGAGACATATGCAAGATGCACCATTTTTGTCAAGCACGATTGAAATGCCACCATTTTTTAATGCGGTCAACGAAGAGCAGGTTCCTGATTCGATTGATGTACCTTCTGGATCGCGAACTCGGTATTACAACCCGGAGGTCGGAGAGCTGTCCTTGAAAATGATTTTCAAGGATAAGAAAGATTTGATTGCATCTGTGAAAGATTACTCTGTTAGAGTTGTCAGGCGTGAGTATTGTGTTGTGGACAGCACACGTACTCTGTGGAAATTACGGTGCAAAAAGACTTCTCCTACCGTAAGGTGTAAATGGGGTCTTCGAGCGTCTTTGAAGCTCAAAATGGGTTTTTGGAAATTAACGAAGTATGGTGGTCCTCACACATGTATCTCGAGTAATGTTTGGATAGACCACTACAACTTGGACAGTAATATGGTGTTTGGGGGATGACACCGCCCATCGTATTATACCGCCCACCTATTTTGCCCACCGTATTGAGTAGCCACCCACCATGTGGGCGGCTACTCATCAAAGAGTAGCCGCCCACACGTTGGGCGGCTACTCTTCGAAGAGTAGCTGCCTAACATGTGGGCGGCTACTCATTGATGAGTAGCCGCCCACACGGTGGGCGGCTACTGCTTGTTGGGCGGCAATGAGTAGCCGCCCACACGGTGGGCGGCTACTCCTTGTTGAGCTGCCGCCCACTCGCTGAGCGATTTAAGGTAGTTTTGCAACCCATTTCATTTCGATGTATTTGTGAAAATTACTTTTTTCCTCAGAGTATTTTTAAAATAAATCCCTAATGTAAACATCTACGAGAGGAAAATATTTATTTGCAGCAGAGTCGTGGGAACTGGGAACTATTTGTCTTACTTTCTTTTTAAATAGCAATTTTTTGACACGAGATTGTTACCTATATATTAAATTTAATTTATAAAATTATTTTTTATTTATATAGAGTATATTGTATTAGTGTAATTTCTTTATTAAAATTTTATTATTTTTAAAATATTATAAAACACCATAGATTTTAAAAAGAAAACATATGTAAATTGGTCTTCTACGTGGAAAATAACCAAATTACAGCAATCATCTTTAAAATTCTAATTTTCATAAAATCTATAAATTTTTATAGAAAAATTGTTTGACAAAAAAATTTAATTTATGCAAATAGAATATATACATTTGATTATTAAAAATAATAATATTACACTGTAGCTGGTCAAAATCAGTGAACTATGACAATGTCCACACAAGCAATAAAACTCTACCTAGGAAATTTCTTAACGAATATCATAAGTAAACCAGTTAATATAAAAGGGTTTGCGGCGGAGGAATTTGTGTACATTGAACAAGATGAAACCATACGTGATTGTGTTCGTTGTTTTTGGTTCTGTGGTAGCTTTCCTAGTTTTGCTTAAACTTCTTTTTACAGGCAGCAAGAGTAGGTTTTCAAGTTATAAAGGAGGTGGTCGTGGAGACGGCGGTGGGGAATTTGGTGGTGGAGGCCGTCGTGATGATGGAGGGGACGGCTTTGATGGCGGTGGAGGTGGTTATGACGGAGGTAACGGTGGCGATGGCGGTGGTGGAGGTGGTGGTGGAGGAGGTGGTGGTGATGGCGGTGGAGGTGGAGGAGGAGGAGGAGGTGGTGGTGGTGGTGGTGGAGGAGTTTGAGATAAATGGAACTTTGGAACGAGACTTCCAACTTTTTTTGCTGCAAACATGTTCCTGTAAATTTAATTTTGTTTATATATATATATATATAGATATAGATACCGTGTATTTGCCATTTTCTTCTTTTGAATGATATTTGACATCTTTTATTTGTATCCTTTATTGTAATTTTATTTTGACGCCATCTTGCATAGATAAACTCATTTTGTGAGATTGCTATAGTTAATGTTGTTGGGAGCGGTTGGGTGCTGAAGGAGGTGAATAAACACTCTTTAAATTTTTTTTGTGATAGAGCTACAATATGTACAAACTCAATTCGAGCACCGAAAGATTATATCGAGTTTGGTTTCTAAATCGAGCAGAAAATACTTGGCATAACCAACTCTAAAATCGATTAATCATTTTGTAAGTCATTTGAAAAGTATGTATGTTGACTATATAAAAACAATTTGGTTGAATCATTTTATAAAACACTTTGCAAGCAACATTTTGGTTATCAAACATATAAAATGCTTCAACAATGCATCCCAAACTAGACAAGTAAATGCATTGCACACGAATTTGTTTATGGAAGTTCGCAGATGGTGTAGCTCTACAAATCTCCAATTCTTTCATCGAATGGAAGGATACCGTAGAAGAATTTGATTTATACAATCTTTATTACAAATCTACTTAGACCAATGTTACACTTATGGTCTAACCTCTTACCAACACAACAAGACATATTCTATTAAGTCTATATGCAAAGACACTCTCAACTAGTTGTGATAAATCACAAATTGTTACAAAAATATCACTCAAATAAAGATGACACGATTGATCCTTGAAATGATCTGATATAAACTTGGCAAGAGGTGCCTAAGAATCTGGGGTATGTTCTCATATAAGCCGGTTCATCTTTTTCATTCCCCATTTTGAATCCTCATCTGGGTCTTCTTTTTTATCTCACTTGAAGTCTTGTTGAATCGAATGATTTAAGACTCCAAGTCTTGTATTTATGGTTTTCAACAATTATTTGATCATTAGAAACAAGAATATGCATGTTGGGAAATGTTCTGTATTGTTTCTGATATTGGAACAATCATATTCTTGTTTCTGGCCATTTTTCGTAACCCAGCTGATTTACCAATTCAGCAAGGTTGACCTCGCTGATTGGACTTTTAGTCTGCTGGGTTGACTTTCAGCAAGCTGGTTTTACTTCTATTCCGCTGGTTTAGCTTCAATGTACTCCGATGAACCTTGCTGGTTCGTTCTACTGTAATGATCTCTTGCATATATTTCTTGATTCGTTAATTTCTGGGCAAAGTATTCCCTTTGCATTATCTTTCCACGCAATCAAGAATTGCTCAAATTTTAGTATATATGAGGAAAATGTGTTCGAAATACCATAACATACATCTGCTGATATGTTTCTGAATATTGCAGCAGAACTAGTGAATTCCATGCAATTTTTCATCATCCTAGGTTTAGATTCAGACTTCGACTTCTGAAAATAACTTGTAGAACTTCAACTTGTCTTTCCAACGCATGCTGAATCGATCCATTCCAATAACTAGGGTAGGAGATATAGCCAAAATATCAGAACTGGTCCACTCAGTTGATTGCTGCAACCATTCAATTTTTCAAACACATTTTCTCATAGTTAGCATGAGAATCTAGTCTCATGGACTACAATATTCAACCAATCTATAATCACCTCATTTCGTTGTCATATCAATGATATATGATTGTTATAGTGAGCTGCGCCAGAAATCCGGCAGTGTAGAACTTGTCCAAACATCACACCAAGCTTCAAACATTTCATTGCTAATCGTCAAGCTCTAAATCATTTTCTATTCACTGCACACTTGATGATATATGTTAACAATATAATAACAAGTTTTGTTATCATCAAATTAAAGATTGCTAGCATTTCTGGAACTCAACAATCTTCCTTTTTTTATGATCACAAAACTTGGACAAAAATATTAATGTTAAAGCTCAAGTATTGAATAACGTAGAAAGACATATTTTTAGTGACATATTTCTCCCCCTTCTTGTGAGAATAAAAGAGGAAGAAACTACATGTTAATTTTAAACCTCCCCTTAAAATTTTAATAAAATCTCCACCTTTGTTTTTGAATGTATGCATAAAAAATGAAGGGATGACTAACTAATGAAAATATTTGTATCCCAAAAACGGATTCCACTTTAAATTTTTTTATTATTGTTTTAATGTAAATAATTATATTTTATGATTTAAAAATTAATTAGTTTAATTGTTTTTTTTAATATGAATTAATATTTATAAATTACTTTGTTAATAATTTAAAACTCAAATTATTATATTAAATATTAAAGTACAATATATTTAAATAATTGATAAAAAATAACATTTGATTGCAGTATTCTTATACATTTATTAAAAAATAGTGTTGGGGTTGTGTTTGCCCAACAAATTCTTATGTGCACTCGTTGACGAATATGCGGTCATCTGTCATCTATTAGCTTAACAACAAGGCCAATTGACACCTATAGAGTATAGTCCATCATGTCAACATACCGCTTAGTACGGGCATTGCGCTGCCACTATAAGGAAATAAAATTGTACATATGCTACAAGCTATAGCTTTTAGCCTAGTGGTAAGCACTTGATCCTACAATTGATATCAGAGCGAGGTCATGGATTCGAGTCGCCCAGGAAGCACATTATTGGGGGGATTGTTGGGGCTGTGTTTGTCCAACAAGTCATTATGTACTCTTGTGGACGACAATGCGGTCATCTGTCGTCTATTGGCTTAACAGCCTGGCGCATTGGCACCTATAGGGTGCCACCCCTCATGTCACATGTCGCTTAGTACGGAGATATGCGCTGCCACGATAAGGAAATAAATTTGCGTCTCTGCTACCACCTAAAGCTTTCAGCCTAGTTGTGAGTGCTTGATCCTACAACTGGTATTAGGACCGAATGTGTGTTTAGAAGGGGGTGGAATAAACACAGATTCAAATTGAAATTTTTCGACTAACGACAGACTTTTTAAGTGCTGCAGTAGAGTCTCAATCCAATGCAAGTCGGTAGCCTACTAATAAGTAGTGCGGAAAAAGTATACCAATCTTGAGAAATGAAAAATGATAGCAAAGTTTAAGCAACAAGTAAAATGCAGTAAGTAAATGACACAGAGCTTGTTTCTGGAAGTTCGAAGCACAACACTTCTACGTCTCCCCTTCTTCACTAGAAAACTTTGATTTACGCTAAAAAATATACAACCCACTTAGGTAAAACTACAGAGATAGCCTAAACTCATAGTTTACACAGGTTCACAAAACTCACTAAGATTCATAACTAAGCCTGAATATTTCAATGATTTCCTAGCACTTTGTCTCTCAAAAGATAGATAAAACATTGGAATATTTGAGTATTTCTCTTTGAGCAGTAGACATTGACTTAAGATCACGTGGAAAGCTTTTGGCTGCTCTTTAATGATACTTAATCGTGCAATAAAGTGTTTGATGATGATTGCAGAGAGCTTTTCGGAATTGTCGAATGTTCAGGAGTGAAGTAAAGATTTTCTTCAATCAGTCTCTGATGCATTTATAGATCCGAAAGTTCAACGTCAACTTTTCTAAATAAGGATAGAGATACGCTAAATCAGCATTCAAATAAGTGTCCAACATTCTTTTGTCTTCTTTACAAATCCGTTAACAACCTTGTTTTCTGACGCGTTTAGTGGCGCTAATAGAGTTGTACTATTTGCAGTGTACTATGTATCAGATTAACTCTGCTGGATTTCAAATAATCTATCTTTTGGACTAATCTCTGTTGATTGACATCTGCTGACTGTCAATGCTGACTTCCCAAACTAAGATAGTCTACTGGACATATGTCTACTGATCTCTTGATAGCGGTAGTCTGATGAAGTAAAGTTACCGACCAAGTCTACTGGATTCATCCGGTAGACTTTGCTGACCATTACTCTTTGATAAGGAGCTGTAAACTCTATAGGTTAAGTAGTTGATTATTTAACGAGTCTACTGAAGATCGGACTCTACTAGAATAAGGTATGTGGCGATTTTCTTTGTAATCACCAAAACTTAGAAATATTTCAACAATTTCCTCCTTTTTCGTGATCGACAAAACTTGGCCTAAATCTCCGAATCTTCAACTCTGACCGTTAGACAGTAGATTGGTTCTGAAACATGTACAAATAATATAAAATGCAATACATGATAGATTAGCATATTACGAGTAGTAAGCAACGCAGAAGACAATTTTTAAAAGAACATCATTTTTAAATAAAATGATTTCTGTCACAAACCGTAGCCTATTACAAATAAGCGGTAAAGACATAGGACAAGAATTCTTAACGGAACAATGGAAATACAAGAAATAAAAGTAGTCCTAGATTTTTCTAAGTCTTATGTTTTTTGCCTGCAAAGTCTATTATCTTATGTGTCCCTTGTCTTCCCCCTTTTTTTCAATACATGCAAAAAAGACTACTGAAGCATAAACTAAAATATGGAAGAAAACGACGGATAAAAAAAAGGGGAGAAACAAATAAAACATCAGGAAAAAAATGTAGTGACAAGCATGCTGGAAAAGATACGGCACGGCTCAGCTTCTTCGGATAACGTTAGATATCCGATTGACCCAGGTAGGGTCAGATTAGATATGCGATTAACCCACGAAGAGAAAGATCTTAGAGTGTTGATGTATAGTAGTTGGCAAAAATCCGAAGTGTCTAGGAACTGAAACATTTCAAGTGAAAACAAATTCTACTATCATTTGAGAAAGATTAGCAAATAAGACGAAGATATTCAGTTCAATAGTGAAAGATAATGATAGCGGGTTAGGGGAGGTAAAAGGTCATCAGGGTATATGAAAGGTCATCTACTGTAGATGAAAGGAAATGTTGATAGGTGTCACTCACCCCTGAGCAAAAATAAAGATAATCATGCATTGGCAACAGAGATTTAACTAAATAAAGTTCAAAGTTGAAATACGACAATAAAATAACAAAACAAAATTTACCACCGGTGTTTTGTCCTATCAAAAGAACATGGAGGTGCAATAGAGGTAGTGTAAGACCTCGCTACTCGCTACCTTAACCCATTATTGGAGCATTATCACCTGTACTAGCGCATACAATCATGCCATTAAGGAATTCTATACATGCTTTGATAGCATTAACATGATATCAATAAAATTTTGGCATCAATTCTCTTAATATTCAATTCTCATATGCACCACATAACACACTAACATGCTCTCAATTCATTATGCAATTTCCTTAATTAATTGCATGCAACACATAAATGAAAGGATTGAATAAGTGAATGTGTATCTAATGTATAAGGAATACTACTCGACACCAACATTGGTACCTCAGTCCTGGGAGCATTTCCAATCAACAGCTCACCTCAATCCAGAACTAGTGATGTACATGTTCCACCAGTTCCAACAGAAACAGCCCCAAAACGGGGTGAGTATACCAATATCACCATCTCAATAACAGCCCCAAAACGGGGTGAGTATACCAATATCACCATCTCAATAACAACAATATCACAATTCATAATTAACAATTTACGGAATATAAAGCTGTAAATTTAAAGGGTACTCCTTGTATACTACCATCACCATATGGGATCTCCCATGATGTTCCTGTTCTCACAATAACCAAAATCATCAAACTCCAAAGTCAGTTAATCATTTCATTGATTAACTTTACCCCATGCTCAGACCGTCAACAAAATCAAATACATAATTAAATCATTACGCTAATGATTTACAGATATCACATATATCTCCACATTGATTTCACAGTTCTATCTCATCGCTCGCTCAACAGCGGCGACATTCTAACCTCTCGCACGCCCAAAAGCGGCGGCATCATAACCGATGCTCGCTCAACAGCGACAACATCACCCTCATTGCTCGCTCCATAGCGGCATCACATAATTCTCAATGCACATCATAATGATTGCAACAACAATATATTATCCATACACATGACAATAATATATCTAACTATGCTCATACGTTATCCGAACCTTATAATCCAGTAGCAAGAGTCAATACTTGCCTTTGCCCCGAAATCCAGTGAATTATTGCTAAACACAGTTAATAACTCACAAATAATTGTGTGCACACAATCACATACTCAAGCACGTATTCAACCTCCATAAACATCATCACATCATGATGATCAATCATTAAAAAGACCGGGGCAAAACATGCATCGATTCCACAACAAACCAATATTTTCACAAAATCTGGCCTCTCGATTGATCGAACATGAGCTCCTGATCGATCGAGAGCCACAGAAATTTTGGCAAAGAAATTCCCTTGCGCGCGATCGATCAGTGAGACTGCCCGATCGACCGCCAGGCACCCACGATCGATCGGTAGTCTTGCTCGATCGATCGCCTACAGTATTCATCGTCATCCATTTTTAGCTAACGTCGCGCGATCGATCAGCGCTCCCTTGCCGATCGATCGGCGAGCTCTGCACCAGCCCGAATATGGCTTTTTCGTGCAAGTACCCCCAAAATAACAATCCCAACACCTAATACACCATAAATCCTCAACAAAAACATCATAAATCCTCCTTAAACACAACAACCTAAAAATCTCTAAATTTTAGAAACTCAAACCCAACTCTAAACATGTACTCTACGACATTACAATCAAAACGAATGTAGATGCGAGGGGAATAAGATTACCAAATTTTCTTCGAGAAATTCCGCACCCAAGTCAAGCTTTGCTCGATTTTCTTCCAAGATAAAAGAGGGGAAAGGGGAGAGAGAAAAGGGAAGCGTGGGAGAGGAGAGAGAGGAGAGGGAGAGAAACAAGTGCAATGACTGAACACCGAGTCCACTTGGTATATATAGTACCAATGCTCCAAAATCCCGAGTCTCACATACTCGCACCAAAACTCATTAAAAATCATATGTGTTCAACAATTATCTCACACTCACTATTTTCATTACCAACCTCATTCCAAAGCTCCCCAGATTCCAGATCTCACTACCAATACAATTCCGAGGTTCAACACCTCAACGAGAATAAATCTCAACCTCTGGGTCCAAAGACCCCGATATCAGATTAAAATCCCTTGGAATCTCAACATCGTGATTATCTCATAATTACTACACTTAAAATCCATTAGGGGTTATAATCACTCCGGGATTATCACGATAATTTTCGGATATCACATTTATCCCCCACTAATAAAATTTTGTCCTCGAAATTTGCACATGCGTACTTCAAGTACCATCAAGACCTCACAATTCGACTCGAATGCGTAGTATCAAATCATAAACACATCATGAACGACACACCAATTGCGAGGACATCGACCTCGCACCAAATTCTGGAATGGAGTTAACCTCCCAAACCATCACGAACTTAAAAAGATGTTAACATACCTCGATGTTAACCATCCAAAGGCAGTCAGTCAACCTTAACTGCTAAATACTCGAATCATCCCTGATCCCAACATAGATATCACCTCAATGATATCTCTACAACTTGGTCCATGATGCCAAATACACACCCCTACGAAGGAAACCACCATTATACAACTATATACCTACTCAAAATATCGGTTTTCATTCTCCAATCTCACCTCCATCAAAGGAGTAGTTGCACCACTTGCAGCTCGGATCGGGCAACTCACGGCCATTGATCAACACAAAATACATCTTCACAGATGTCAGTCTCTGTGTGCTCCAAGAAATCACATCTTGGTCCCAACACACTATCGAGACTCCACAAAGCCTCAAGATCCCATAGAGAACATGCAAGAAAATCAATTGCATTCTCACCACATGTGTCGACAACGACACCAAACGAATTCGAATCCTGTTATCCCTTGTTTACCCTTAGAATTAAAAATTCTAATACAAGGATACTATCGAATTAACCAATAACGATCTACCTTGACCCTAAACACGACGATCTCTCCTCAGAGAGTCAACCAAACCTCACGATCATTCCTCAGAATAAATCGTTCCATTGAGATTACCAATCTCAAGGTACTACAATCTCTCACCAGAGATTTACCAATCTAAACACATGAATCCGATGCTCAACAAGCACCAAAATGCTGGCATTTGTATATACACACCGATTTATATATGCCCGCGCACCGAAACACCACATGCATACTCAATGCACTCGCCTTGGGTATCTCCAACCATCCTCACAAGTCCCAGACACGATAATCCATTTCTCAGTTATTCTCACTCAGTGGAGAATAACGATTGACGAACCAACAACTAATGTTGTGAATTCAGCATTAACACGATGCGCACCAATTCATCGAATCCTTCAAAGATTCACAGCCTGTATATCAATACCTTCTCCCTCGCAAGGAAGGTGTCATGCATCCATGACTCTCCAATCTCGAACTACTATTCGGAGAATCTGGATACGTTTATACTGAAATGTATCATTGAACCAATAAATACTCAACTGGTTCAGGATAGTGCATTGCCACTATCACTAATCATTCTCAAACCCGTATACACGACGTATACAAATTCTAACGATGCTCCGCACTAACATCACAGTACTCAACATTCTCGAGCATCTCTTTAGGGACGTCTCTTTGTACGTCTCACAAATAACATAAAGCCATTACCCAGTCCATTACCAGTAATGCTTACCATGATTGATTCGTAATCAACTCGCAACCGATACCAACTGTTTCTACAACAGCATTGCTCCAAATCTCTCCAAGAGATACAATTGAGACAGTAGTGTTACCACACTAACTATGTCCCACAACTCCGGTTATGTCTCACAATTGCATCCTCAATGCAAGAAATCTCAAATAGAGCTAACAGTGACTTATTGACACTCACGTTGGTACTCCCAACAAAATTGAGTTGTCACAGTACAAGTCCCTCAAAACATTTGACGTATAAACGTTCTCGTGAGGTATCTCTTACCTCAACCCAATTGTGTCCTAGTGACTACACGAGTCCATCATGACCCCTCATCGTATCATCACAGGATTCACCATACTCGGTTCCATCAAGCATTATAGTGGTTACAGTATGCTCACCATATTACTGCAACAATAAATTATCTTACCTGGCTAGCAGCTCGCAGCCTCCCAAGGTTTATACAAAACCTACCAACGCATCCTATGTTCCATCCCGATATACAATACCATACCATCAATTACAGTAGTATATCATCATCCAACATTTCTACACCGATATACAAGAGACATTTCAATGTCCTCACTCGATCACAATTCAATCCTAACCCGTTAGGATTTATTTCACATCCTCATGTGTATGTGCGACCATGTCCACTATACACTACATCGACATATGTATATGGTTCACTCGACAACTACATACACTACAAGTCGCTTGGTCGTATCCAACTCAACGAGTATACCCAAAGGTACCACTACTCGTAACACGTTTACCTCAATACGTGCTGCAACACACTTATCTGTACGACACAACCATTTATCCATCGAGCAAACCCGCTCGGCATAATGGTTTCATGTCCATCTACGACACACACCATCTCGCGTCAACCAGTGGCACTCAAATCATACGACGACTTAATACGCACATCTATACATGTATTATTTATCGTAAAGGCGGCACAAGTCAATCCTTGCCCGCCATACCTTACCATCGTAAAATACATCATCCACATGTGACGGTACATGTCAACACATGACATCCACAATATCCTCGTCAACTCGTGATGGTACATGTCAACACATGACATCCACAATATCATCGTCAACTCGTGACGGTACATGTCAACATGGCGTCCACAATATCATCGTCAACTCGTGACGGTACATGTCAACACATGACATCCACAATATCATCATCAACTCGTGACGGTACATGTCAACACGTGACATTCACATTTAATGCTAACACAATAGCAATATAATATTATTCATCGCTAACATAAGAACGGCATATCTATAATCATCGCCCGATGGCGGTACCATCCTTAGCTATGTATACAACGCCATAACCCCTCGCTACATATACAGCGGCATAAGCCATCGTTACATATACAGCGACATAAACCATCGCTATGTATACAACAGCGTAATCCATCGCTACGTATACAACGATAAACCATCGTTATGTATACAGCGGCGTAATCCATCACTACGTATACATCGGCATAAACCATCGCTACGTATACAGCGGCATAATCCATCGCTATGTATACAACGACATAAACCATCACTACATATACAGCGGCATAATCCATCGTTATATATACAACGGCATAATCCATTGTTACATAAACAGCGGCATAATCCATCGCTACGTATACATCAGCATAATCCATCGCTACGTATACAACGGCATAATCATGGACTCAAGAGGTGACTCACATATATGTAGCACTTTGTTCCTTTCGGACTCAAGAGGTGACTCACATCACATGTAGCACTTTGTTCCTAAACTCATCGCTTCGACGTGACAGCGGCATGTATCATCGCTTCGATAGGACAGCGGCATAAATATAATATCCCTCGCTTCGATTTATCAGCGGCTCAATGATATCCCTCGCTTCGACACATCAGCAACCCGCGCTACGACGTGACATCGACAAATATCCTGATCCAGCGCTCATAAGACAACAGCAAATATCATGTTCCATAGCGGCACAATGATATCCCTCGCTTCGACATACTAGCGACTCACGCTACAATATGACAGTGACAAATATCTTGATCCATCGCTGCTCAACATACCTACATCAATACAATGATCTCAATATGCACAATCAATACAACAATTCACAAGTCCTACTACGCTATATCATCGGCTCAAAAATATCTCTCTCTTCGAATTATCAGCGGCTCAATGTTATCCCTCGCTTCGACATATCAGCGACCCGTGCTACTATATGACAATGGCAAATACCCTGATTCATTGCTAGATAAGACATCGGCAAATATTCTGATCCATCGCTAATCGATATACCCGTAGCAGTACAATAATTGAAATACATTCCCATGCACAATTACAAAGCATTTATGTATCGCGATAAAAAAAAGCACTCTCAATGCCTGTGCACATTCACATATTCACATATACCTGCATTCTCATAATCATAATGCAACCATACCTGGTCATCACATCATCTGTCGTCACCTATTGACGAACCCACATTGTCTACTGATAAGTGTCGTATTTACACTTATTTAGATATAATTTTATAATGATTTTCGTATTGATTCATGGATGATTTTACGCTTTATGGTATATATTTGTATGTTTCAGGAATCAATATTGAAATGCATAAAAGTAGAGGAAATGAGCCAAAAATGATGGAAAAGGGGCCAAACCATGCGAACGCGTCGAAGACGGAAATAAAAGAAAAAAATTAAAAAAAAATAATGAAGCTCGATCGATCGAGAAAGCATCTCGATCGATCGAGTGGACCAGCGAGTTTGCTCGATCGATCAAGCAATCTGCTCGATCGATCGGCTGGAGGAGTTTTCTGAAAAATAAATTCCTTTTAGAGTTTGTGTCCATCAAAGAAGTCCATGATTCCCTTTCCTCTATATATTTGGACGAAAATCACAACCAATATCAAACTTTACACCCTAGGACTAACCTCCATCTTCCATACTCCATATCACCATCATCCACCTCCATCCTTCAACCTATCCTAGGAATTGGAACAAGCCAACAAGATAATCGAGGAGCACGATCGAGAAAGAAGCGATGAAGGATCGAGAATCAAAGAACGAAGTCGACTTGGGAGTTTGCTTTTACTTTTTTATTTTAGTTTTGAATTATTATTGGATTTCATGTATTTTGGATGATCGAGAAATATTTTAAACATTATTTTCCTTTAATATTATATTGATTGAATTCATACATCTTCTATGTGCATGTGTTATTGTTCTTAATGCTTTTGAAGGATTGATGCCCTTTGAATGATAATTCATTATAATTGAGATCGAGAGATAAAATTATAATACGATATAGTAATTCATGCCGTGTGTTAAAGATTAGATCGAGAGATACAATCACATATGAGTGATAGCATTAGGTTAATCTAAAGTTAGTGGTTTTCATAAAGCGCATTCAATATTGAATTGTTAATTAAGTGAACGAGAGTTACTTGTTGCAATTTGATGTTAGATTTAATATAGCTCGAGAGAGTATATTGAATAAATTAAGAAAACCCGTCACCTAAGAGATGTATGGAGAAAAGAACTGTAAGGGTTGGCTTAGTTGAATCATTGTCTTGATAATTCCTTCTTGTGGACTTTTCTCGTGATCATCGATTATTTTGGTTGGATTAGAGTAGTTTAATTTAGTTAGTTTATTAATTAATTATCGTAGGTTAAATATAGTTTAAAGAAGTCTTATTTGGTAATTGTTTGTTAGTCATTGTGGGTTCGACAATCCGTATTCTTCCTATATATACTAAAACTTGACACCATGCACTTGCGGTATAATCGCACTGCTTTGATATTTATTGTTTAAATAAATCACGATCAAGTTTTTGGCGCCCTTGCCGGGGATTAACTTTAGTAATATCATTCTAGGTTCTTTGAATGTAATTTAACCATTTTTGTTTTAATAATAAATTTATTTTGTTTTTGTTTTTTTTGTCTTGTGAGGTACTTGGAGATGCTACATCAACAAGCCTTCACAAGCTTTGCCCAACAACGTTCCGAGCCGTTCTACACCGTTTGGGAGAGATTCAACAACTTAGCAAACACATTCCGGTATCATGAATTTTCGAACTATACTCTTTTGAAATGTTTCTACAATGGATTGGATGTGGAGATACACTGATAGATATTGAATGGAGCTTTGGCAACCGGGAGTCCCCTGTTTGATAGAGATGAACAGTGTATTGCACTTGTTAAATGATATGGCGGACTTCGATTACCACTAGTACTATGATCTTCACTACAAGGTTTGAGTCACCAATACCCACAGGAGCCTCACTGCCCTCATCTTATAAACCAACCATTCGAGCATCTTGGAGAGAAGAGAGATAGTTCTGCAGAAGTAATGGCTCAATCAGAGGATATGGTACTTAGATTTATGGCATCAACTGAGCAACGTATAGAAAACCAGACTAATTCTATATGTCACCTAGAGAAACAATTAGCAATCCTTGTGGAAACCAGTTCAATGAGCTGCCAAGAGGAGGAAACGACATCTACAAATCAGGTCTGGTTACATGATGATGATCACTCAACCAATCAAGTTTGGGGGAGTGATCCTACGCATGTGGAAGAGTCAAGGGAAGTTGAGCCACTTGAAGTGATTGAGCCTACAGTGAAAAGCCAACCGAGGAGATCATATGGGAATTCGAGCCAAGAGTTATGCTGGAGGAGGAGATTTTCGAGAACTTTGATATGCACCCATTGATGGCGACTTGTTCTATGCCATATGTGGATCCATTCTTTCTATCGATGCCAACATCACCAAATATATCCTCCAATATATGAAGCCAAGTCAAGAATCATTCTCCCACGCCTACCAATTCAATAGTGTTATTGGAGCAACGAGCTTACACTGTTCAAATCATGCCAATCCTTAGGGCATACTGAATGAAGACCCTTTAGTGATATCATACGATACTTACTATGGGCGGCAACCACTCTTTGATGGTTGCTTTCTCGATTGATCAAGCAAACTCGCTGGTCCACTCGATCGATCGAGATGCTTTCTCGATCGATCGGCCAAAGGATTTTTCTGAAAAATAAATTCCTTTAGAGTTTGTGTCCAACAAGGAAGTCCATGCCTATATATATTTGAACAAAAATCACAACCAATATCAGACTTTAAACCCTAGGAATAGCCTCCATCTTCCATACTCCATATCACCATCCTCCATCCTTCAACCCATCCTAGGAATTGGTACAAGCCAACAAGAGAATCGAGGAGCACGATCGAGAAAGAAGCGAGGAAGGATCGAGAATCAACGAACGAAGTCGACTTGGGAGTTTGCTTTTACTTTTCTATTTTAGTTTTGAATTATTATTGTATTTAATGTATTTTTGGATGATTGAGAATTATCTTAAACATTGTTTTTCCTTTAATATTATTGATTGATTGAATTCATACATCTTCTATGTGCATGTGTTATTGTTCTTAATGCTTTTGAAGAATTGATCCCCTTTGAAGGATAATTCATTATAATTGAGATCGAGAGATAAAATTATAATACGATGTAGTAATTCATGACGTGTGTTAAAGATTAGATCAAGAGATAAAATCACATACGAGTGATAGCTTTAGGTTAATCTAAAGTTAGTGGTTTTCGTAAAGCGCATTCAATATTGAATTGTTAATTAAGTGAACGAGAGTTACTTGTTGCAATTTGATGTTAGGTTTAATATAGCTCGAGTGGGTATATTGAATAAATTCAGAAAACCCGTCACCTTAGAGATGTATGGAGAAAAGAACTATAAGGGTTGGGTTAGTTGAATCATTGTCTTGATAATTCCTTCTTGTGGAGTTTTCTCGTGATCATCGATTATTTTGGTTGGATTAGAGTAGTTTAATTTAGTTAGTTTATTAATTAATTATCGTAGGTTAAATATAGTTTAAAGAAGTCTTATTTGGTAATTGTTTGTTAGTCCTTGTGGGTTCGACAATCTGTATTCTTCCTATCTATACTAAAACTTGACACCGTGGACTTGTGGTATAATCGTGCTGCTTTGATATTATTGTTTAAATAAATCACGATCAAGTTTTTGGCGCCGTTGCCGGGGATTAACTGTAGTAATATCATACTAGGTTCTTTGAATGTAATTTAACCATGTTTGTTTTAATAATAAATTTATTTTGTTTTTGTTTTGTTTGTCTTGTGAGGTACTTGGAGATGCTACATCAACAAGCCTTCGCAAGCTTTGCCCAACAACGTTCCGAGCCGTTCTACACCGTTTGGGAGAGATTCAACAACTTAGCAAACACATTCCGGTATCATGAATTTTCGAACTATACTCTTTTGAAATGTTTCTACAATGGATTGGATGTGGAGATACACGGATAGATATTGAATGGAGCTTTGGCAACCGGGAGTCCCCTGTTTGATAGAGATGAAGACAATGTATTGCACTTGTTAAATGATATGGCGGACTTCGATTACCACTGGTACTATGATCTTCACTACAAGGTTTGAGTCACCAATACCCACCGGAGCCTCACTGCCCTCATCTTATAAACCAACCATTCGAGCATCTTGGAGAGAAGAGAGATAGTTCTGCAGAAGTAATGGCTCAATCAGAGGATATGTTACTTAGATTCATGGCATCAACTGAGCAACGTATAGAAAACCAGACTAATTCTATATGTCACCTAGAGAAACAATTAGCAATCCTTGTGGAAACCAGTTCAATGAGCTGCCAAGAGGAGGAAACGACATCTACAAATCAGGTCTGGTTACATTATGATGATCACTCAACCAATCAAGTTTGGGGGAGTGATCCTACGCATGTGGAAGAGTCAAGGGAAGTTGAGCCACTTGAAGTGATTGAGCATACAGTGAAAAGCCAACCGAGGAGATTATATGGGAAGTCGAGCCAAGAGTGATGTTGGAGGAGGATATTTTCGAGAACTTTGATATGCACCGATCGATGGCGACTTGTTCTATGCCATGTGTGGATCCATTCTTTCCATCGATGCCAACATCACCAAAATATATCCTCCAATATATGAAGCCAAGTCAAGAATCATTCTCCCACGCCTACCAATTCAATAGTGTTATTGGAGCAACGAGCTTACACTGGTCAAATCATGCCAATCCTTAGGGCATACTGAATGAAGACCCTTTAGTGATATCATACGATACTTACTACGGGCGGCAACCACTCCTTGATGGTTGCTTTCTCGATTGATCAAGCAAACTCGCTGGTCCACTCGATCGATCGAGATGCTTTCTCGATCGATCGGCCAAAGGAGTTTTCTGAAAAATAACTTGCTTTGGAGTTTGTGTCCAACAAGGAAGTCTATGATTCCATTCCCTATATATATTTGGACAAAAATCACAACCAATATCAGACTTTAAACCCTAGGAATAGCCTCCATCTTCCATACTCCATATCACCATCATCCACCTCCATCCTTCAACCCATCTTAGGAATTGGAACAAGCCAACAAGAGAATCGAGGAGCACGATCGAGAAAGAAGCGAGGAAGGATCGAGAATCAACGAACGAAGTCGACTTGGGAGTTTGCTTTTACTTTTCTATTTTAGTTTTGAATTATTATTGTATTTAATGTATTTTGGATGATTGAGAAATATCTTAAACATTGTTTTTCCTTTAATATTATTGATGATTGAATTCATACATCTTCTATGTGCATGTGTTATTGTTCTTAATGTTTTTGAAGGACTAATCCCCTTTGAATGATAATTCATTATAATTGAGATCGAGAGATAAAATTATAATACGATGTAGTAATTCATGCCGAGTGTTAAATATTAGATCGAGAGATAAAATCACATACGAGTGATAGCTTTAGGTTAATCTAAAGTTTGTGGTTTTCATAAAGCGCGTTCAATATTTAATTGTTAATTAAGTGAACGAGAGTTACTTGTTGCAATTTGATGTTAGGTTTAATATAGCTCGAGTGGACTATATTGAATAAATTCAGAAAACCCGTCACCTTAGAGATGTATGGAGAAAAGAATTGTAAGGGTTGGGTTAGTTGAATCATTGTCTTGATAATTCCTTCTTGTGGAGTTTTCTCTTGATCGTCGATTATTTTGGTTGGATTAGAGTAGTTTAATTTAGTTAGTTTATCAATTAATTATCGTAGATTAAATATAGTTTAAAGAGTCTTATTTGGTAATTACTTTAGTCTCTGTGGGTTCGACAATCCGTATTCTTCCTGTCTATACTAAAACTTGACACCGTGCACCCGTGGTATAATCGCGCTGCTTTGATATTTATTGTTTAATAAATCGCAATCACCTACTATTCTCTGTCCTCGGACAGTACATCACGTTTCTCATTCCCTGATTTTCCTACAAAATAGATTTCTTAGCACTTATTACATAAAGTGAAAATTATTTCCATCAATGTCATTCACATCGTATTCCTTACGATCATGCGACCACAATGGCTAGCAACAACACATATCATTTATTACCTCGTGTCATACTATGCAAATAACAAAATAGTTGCGTCACATAACGCTAACTATAATCATACATAAACTATGTGCTACTCATTTCTATCAACACATCCCTAGGCCCTCAACAGCCCAAAGAGCAAACCACTGCTCTGATACCACTAATGTAATGCCTCGCTACCTTAATCCATTATTAGAGCATTATCACATGTTTTAGTGCATACAATCATGTCATTAAGGAATTCAATACATGATTCCATAGCATTAACATGATATCAGTAAAATTTTGGCATCAATTCTCTAAATGTTCAATTCCTCTATGCACCTCATAACACACTAACATGCTCTCAATTCATTATGAAATTCCCATAATTAATTGCATGCGACACATAAATAAAAGGAGAAAAGCTCATAACCTTTATACAACCCATATACACATCAGAATGCTCACAGGCAAGCATTGAATAAGTGAATGTGTATCTAATGTATAAGGCATACTACTCGACACCAACATTGGTACCTCGGTCATGGGAGCATTTCCAATCAACGGCTCGAACTCAACTCCAAAATAGTGATGTACCTGTTCCACCTGTCCCAACAGAAACGGCCCCCAAACGGGCAATAACACCATCTCAATAACAGCAATATTACAATTCATAATTAACAATTTACGGAATATAAAGCTGTAAATTTAAAGGGTACTCCTTGTATACTACCATCACCATATGAGATCTCCCATGTTGTTCCTGTTCTCACAACAACCGAAATCATCAAACTCCAAAGTCAGTTAATCATTTCATTGATTAACTTTACCCATCTCAAATCGTCAATAAAATCAAATATATAATTAAATCATTACGCTAATGATTTACAGATATCACATATATCTCCACAATGATTTCACAGTTCTATCTCATCGCTCGCTCAATAGCGGCGGCATTCTAACCTCTCGCATGCCCAAAAACGGGGGCATCATAACCGATGCTCGCTCAACAGCGACAGCATCACCCTCATTGCTTGCTCCATAGCAGCATCACATAATTCTCAATGCACATCATAATGATTGCAACAACAATATAATATCCATACACATGACAATAATATGTCTAACTATGCTCGTACGTTATACATACCTTATAATCCAGTAGCAAGAGCCAATCCTTGCATTTGCCCCGAAATCCAGTGAATTATTGCTAAACACAGTTAATAACTCACAATTAATTACATGCACACAATCACATACCCAAGCACGTATTCAACCTCCATAAACATCATCACATATTGATGATTAATCATTAAAAAGACCCGGGCAATACAAGCATCGATAAAAATCTGGCCTCTCGATCGATCGGACTTGAGCTCTCTATCTATCGAGAGCCACAGAAATTTTGGCAACGAAATTCCCTTGGGCGCAATCGATCGGCGAGACTGCATGATCGATCGCCAGGCGCCCGCGATCGATCGGTATCTTGCTCGATCGATCGCCAACATTATTTATCGTCATCCATTTTTAGCTAACATCGTGCGATCGATCGGCGCTCCCTTGCCGATCGATCGACGAGCTCTGCACCAGCCCAAAAATGGATTTTTTGTGCAAGCACCCCCAGAATAAGAATCCCAACACCTAATACACCATAAATCCTCAACAAAAACACCATAAATCCTCCTTAAAGACAACAACCTAAAAATCTATAAATTTTAAAAAACTCAAACCCAACTCTAAACATGCACACTCTACAACACTACAATAAAAAAAGAAGGTAGATGCGAGGGGAAGAAGATTACCAAATTATCTTCGAGAAATTCCACTCCCAAGTCGAGCCTTGCTCGATTTTCTTCCAAGAAAAAAGAAGGGAAAGGGGGGAGGGAAATGGGAAGCATGAGAGAGGAGAGAGAGAGATAAGTGGGAGAGAAACAAATGCAATGACTGAACATCGAGTCCACTTGGTATATATAGTATCAAGGCTCCAAAATCCTGAGTCTCACATAGTCGCACCAAAACTCATTTAAAATCATCTGTGTTCAATAATTATCTCCCACTCACTATTTTCATTACCAACCTCAATCCAAAGCTCCCCAGATTCCAGATCCAACTACCAACACAATTCCAAGGTTTAACACCTCAATGAGAATAAATCTCAACCTCTGGGTCCAACGACCCCGATACCGGATTAAAATACCCGGGAGTCTCAACACCGTAATTATCTCATAATTACTACATTTAAAATCCATTAGGGGTTATAATCACTCCGGGATTATCACGATAATTTTTCGGATATCACGGGTAGATGACGAAGGTCTTGGATTTTGGGACCTCTACTGACCTTGAGATCTCTACCGTTGTGACGGACCTTTACTGGCTGAGGGTCTACTTGATGATGCTGGATGTCTACTAGATTAACCTCGAGTCGGTTTAGGCTTTCGACTATTTTGCAAAATGGCGTGGATGCCATCGAGTTGAGAAGCTAAGGTCATTTGCATATAGGCTAGCTGATCCGAGAAAGAAACATGCATTGCTCAATCTTTTGACCCAATTGCAGTCTAGTCTGACCCAATTTTGAGGATAGCTCAGTACCAGATTCCAGAACAAACAGCTGCAAGTGGGCTAATTTGGCATATAACTCCTTGACATCACGTCCAAGCTGTTTAAATTCAAAGTTGACATGTGTCTTGAAGTTGCCAATTACACTGCCAACATCTGTCTCAGCATGCTTTAGATTTTTCAGTTCACCCGCCAAGCAATTGATAGAGTCAGACATATGAGATAATTGGCAATCAAGATCAACAATGAAGAACTCTACTGGTTCCTGCTCTAGGGAGTCTGGAAGCATATATCCTGGTAAATCATCAGTAGATACTTGTTCAAGTGTAGTATCAGTGGACACAATAGCCTCCTGATTTTGAATTCCTCTTCTTGAATGCTAGTAGAGACAGGAATCTCACAGGCAGTAGACACTGTGAGCTCCACAACAGGAAGTACAACAGTAATATCATCAGTAGATACAATAGGTTGGTGTTCAAAAATAGGATTGGCATCAAATTATGATGCAAATCCGTATCAACAGGAAAAGAACTGGGTAGAGTCGAGTCAATATCTGAAGTGGTAAAGACTAACGGAATAATTGATAAGGCATTTGTCTGTGATGGTTGATCAATCATTCCCTCTACAAAAGCTTCATCTTCAGTCAATTGTCTGACCTCAGAAACAACAGACTGAATGACATCCTCAAAATTCATAATGTCCACTTCAGGCCGAGGAGGAAGAACATCCGGAGAAGGCAGTGGAGGTACCGCAATGGTGACATCAGTAGACTCATTAGTTCTAAAGATTGTTCCACAATAGGATGATCTACTGGAGGGCTGAATATAGGAGACTTGTCTACTGCTGTCTCCGTATCCTCATCATTTGTCTGTCTTCATGTTAGATCCATATTTTGGAAATGTGACCATTATAAAAATTGTAGAACTTTTTGTTATCTTCACTTGCACAGCTAATTCGTTTAATTTGGAGATTGTATGAGAAAGTTATGGCCAAAATCCTAAGCTAAAGTGCACCAGGAAGAAGACAGGTGCCTTAGGCACCCAAAGCAAGAAAATTCAGACTCCCGGACATAGGGGTGCTTATCGGGCCAGGTCAATCCGGACCCAGCCCAGAACCGAATCGATTAGCCCGATTCGGAATCGAAACCGGGCTAACCGATTCCGAACCACCCCGCAACCTGTAAAAAACTGATCCGAGGGGGTACCGTGCCTTCAAATCGGTACCACCACTGGTTCCGGTTTCGAAACCGGAACCGGTAAGTTAAGAAAAAAATAAAATAAAAAAAAACTAAAAACAAGTCAGCAAGGCAACGACTATAAAGCCGTTGCCTTGCTGAATGTTTGGCAACGTGCCAAACGTTCACATTTTATTTTATTTTTTAATTTTTTTTAATAAAAAAACTATAAATAGGTGTGTTGTGCTTTGTAAATCCCCACAATTCATTATTGCAAAGTTGTATACTTCAATCTCATATTTTTCTCTTTATTGTGATATCTAAATTTTACTTATATAATAATGGCATCTTCATCTAGCAACGGCGCTGATCGTAGCGGGGTTCGCAGTCGGGGTCACATCCCGGCTCGTCTATCACTTAGTTCATCTTCGGCAATGAATTTGCCTGTGCCAATTCCCGAGTTAAATGAAAGTTATGATTTTTTTGCTGATCTCAATGTTGGTGGTTTAACTATGAACGTCGAAAAGCAACATCCCAAACAACATGTCGAACCTCATGCTGCCCAAGCCCAAGAGAGACAACAAGTGGAGTCATCCGGAGCCATTACAGCAGCGAGTAGACAACCGACTCGTGCCAAAAGAAGTAATATATGTGATCACTTTGAACTCGCTAAAAAAACATAACGAATCGGATCGATCCGGAATCGAATGGAACCGGAACCGGATCCGATCCGGTTCCTTAACGGACCGGACCTGTCCGTTAAGCACCCCTACCGGACCAAATAGGACGCGCAAAGGCTCAACAAATCACGCGACCTAGGATCCTGCATAGTCATGAAAAAAGGAAACTCGAGCTTTCCTTGCACACTTTGATTCCTCCCTAATTCTTTAGACTCCAATCCTTATAACTCGAATTTTGGACCTCATAATTCATCATCTATCATATTTTTGACCTATTTTCCAAGGGAGAACAAGAGAGCAAGACCAAACAAAGAAGAGGAGAAGATCAATAGAGGCGGTGCGCTTACAACGAAGGGCGGAGCTTTGACGATGGAGAAGACGACGACGACTACTGGGGATGGATGCCCATCTTCATATTCATTTGATCTACTTTTCATTTATGTTATGATGATTAAGAATATGTCTATTTGTTTTTTTAAATTTCATGAACTAATTTATTATTCTAGAGGTAGACATAGCTTGACTTTAATCATTGTTTTTGATTGATTGATTAATATATTTTGGTTTTTTCATAAGGTTTATTTGTGATTCCTGATTTGATTGTGTTTCAGTTAATTGATCACTAATTGATTCGTCATATTTATTTAGAATCTATCACTTGGGAGATGGGGTTTTGAATAGGACCATAGGAATTTACATCGTTGAAAATTTATATAGTCGACACATAAAACTCCTACGAAACAATAGAAAGAATCATTGTGCTATTAAAATTGTTTAATAGTTTATCTTAGGTAGACATATCAAGATGACTATTAAATGATTATTTCTATTTAACACTCAGGAGAGGTAATAGAATAACATAGGATTCTTGGCCCCCATTCATTTGCTGAGCCACTAGTTGAGAGTCAGAGGAAACATGGATGCAACTAGCTCCGGCACTACGAGTCGCTCTCAACCCAGCCAAGACGGCTTCGTATTCTGCCTCTTGTTAGATGCCCTGAAATCCAACTGCCAACTTTACCTCGTCCCAACTAGGAGATATGAGCAAGACCCTGATACCACTTCCGTCTTTGGTAGATGACATGTCCACGTATATCTTCCAGAGTTCTTTTCTTCTGGACGAAGAGTTTCCAAAATAAAATCGGTTAAGGCTTGAGCCTTGATAGTAGTCCTCGGTTCATATTGAATGTCATCTTCCCCGAGCTCAGTTGTCCACTTCTCGAGCCGACCTGATATGTCAGCTCGGGTCATAATTCTTCCTAGTGGGCTGTTTGTAAGCATTGTGATCGGGTGCGACAAGAATTATGGTCTGAGTCATCTAGCTGTTAGGATTAACATCAGAGCCAATCATTCTATCTCGGACTACCTCAGCTCGGCCCCCCTTAGTGCATGTGATAGATAATAGATGGGTTCATGATGAGAACCTTCTTTTCTGACTAAAACTGAGCTAATAGCCTCCTCAGTAGCAGAGAGGTAAACAAATAAAAGTTCAGCCAATACTGGCTTAGCTAGAATTGAGAGCTCGACTAGATATTCTTTCAAGTCTTCAAAAGCTTTGTTACATATTTCATTCCACTCAAATTTCCTTGATCTATGGATGACTTTAAAGAAAGGAAGGCTTCGATGAGCCGACATGGATATGAAGCGTGAGACCGCCATAATTCTTCTTGTTAACATTTATATTTCTTGCATGCTTTTACGAGGTGTCATATCATTTATGGCTCTGACCTTCTCAGGGTTGGCTTCAATTCCTCTTTTTGTGACCATGTATCCAAGAAATTTTCCCAACTTCACCTCAAACACGCATTATGAGTGTTTAACTTCAACCCGTAAGCCCTGAGAATAGAGAATGTTTCAGCCAGGTCAGTGATAACGTCTGCACTGCTCTTTGACTTTACTAGGACGTCATCCACATATACCTCAACATTTCCACCCATCTGTTTCGAGAATACCTTGTCCATTAGGCACTAATATGTGGACCTTGCATTCTTAAGTCCGAAGAGCATAACAACATAGCAAAATGTTCCGTCTGAGGTGACAAAACCCACCTTCTCTTGGTCCTCCTAAGCTAGTAGAATTTGATGATAGCACTGGTAAGCATCCATAGAACATAAGTATTGATGACCTGCTTTGGAGTCTACCAACTGATCAATCCGAGGTAATGGGTTGGGACAAGCTTTGTTCAGGACCCTAAATGCATTGCACATGCGCCATTTCCCATAACTTTTAGGGACAAGGACCATTTGAAAGCTAGGTCGGAAATTTTACTTCTCTTATATGTCCTGCCTTAAGGAGCTCTTCTACCTCTTCTCGAATTACCTTATCTTTTTGGTGTGCGCTTATCGTGTACGCCCAAATTAACCCCACTCAATCTCAAGATTGATAACAAAAATGTAGTAGCGTGAGTAGGGATCGATCCCATGAGGATGTGTGAATCATTGTGTTAACGAATCAAAACAAAACAATAAAAGATGGGGTTGTGAAGATTGAATTACACTAATGAAATTAAAAGCAAAGTTAATAAACTATTGAAAGCGATTCTTGGTATCAGTCAACTTTACCCTGGATATTATCATCTATTTCCTCGATTCACAAAAAGATTCAATATTTGAATATTCATCAATCGGAAATCTAATTCCTCCCTCACCTTATTTTTAGTTAAGTAGGCCAAGCGTTTTTAACCATTATCAATCAATCAATCAAAATACAAGCGATTAAGATTTAAACCAATTATATCATTAAAAACTAGTGAGATTGATGAAGCTAAACAACATAATCCAAGAGTGAATGTTTAATCTAGTCAAGCGTTTTCCCTAAGAATTTAACAAACTCACAAGATAAATTTATTAATCTTAGTTGCTTCATAAATTAGGGATCAAACATTTTCGGCTTTGATATCTAATTTAGCGTTAGAATACATGCAAGTTACTAGGTTGTCAATCCAATAATCAAACACAAATCATATCAACAAAACTTAGGAAAACATTGATATTCGACAAAATTGATAGTTAAGAACAAGAATCTCCCCAATATTAATAAATCCAAGGTATTATCTTCCTCAACCAAGAACCAAAAATCTAGCTACTCGTAATCCAATAAAAACAATAAAATTATTATAGAAAGCATTAAACAAAGCAAAGGAAAAAAGAAAACTAATCGGATCTCCACTCATCGAGTCGTCAATCCCGCCTTCGTGGTAATCCTCGTAGCCGTATTCAATAAAATTGAA
Source organism: Haberlea rhodopensis (assembly GCA_907163345.1). Lineage (NCBI taxonomy): Eukaryota > Viridiplantae > Streptophyta > Magnoliopsida > Lamiales > Gesneriaceae > Haberlea > Haberlea rhodopensis. Next base: position 693,717 of record CAJQUN010000149.1, read on the forward strand.
ATTAAAAGTATAAAATAAGTCTAAACTACTCTACACTAACTATATTATGAATAATAAAGTCTGATTTTTGAGTTATAGGGTAAGGGAGGTTGATAGGTAGGTTAGAATCCATGTGGGAAAGAATGAATTCAAGTTTCCATCTTTTCTGGAGTCTTTTGTGCCACAGGCGCATGATTGATGCGCCTTTGTGCCTATCATTCTGTCCGGAGGATGAAATTTTGCCTGACAGGCGCCTAGGGTGCATAAGAAGTTGCGCCTAGGGGGGCATGTCTTCTGTCTACTGCACCACAGTTTAGTATTTTGGCCATTACTTTCTCTTACAGTCTCTAAATTCAACAAATTAGCTGTCAAAGGTAACATAAAGTTCTACAACTTTTTTAATTGACCACATTTCCAAAATATGACTCGAACATGAAGAAATTCAAGGAGAAAGAAGTGACATGTGTCTTGGATTCCGATTTTTTTGTTTTTCTTCAACTTTCTTCCTTCTTCCATAGGTTTAGCTCGATTTATTCAAATTTTCCTACATATGATCAAATGCATGATTAGGAACCATAGATATCAAGTTAACCATTTAATCATGCCTAATCATTGACAGTTAGATGCATAAAACGTGTCTATTTCTAGACACTTCAGTTTTTCTGGCCCAAAGTGTCTTTTCTTTTGCTTGATGGGATGAGATCCTGAAATTATATTTAGGTGGTGTTCTTGGACCTCGGGATTTACTCACGTAAGTTCCTGAGGCTTCCATGCAAATATATATTCGTTTGTTTTCAAACAAGTGACTATGTCAGATTTGACTTTTGCCTTCAGGTCAGCTGCGTCTTTGGTACTTTTCTGTGGAGAGCTGAGCTCAAAACTTTCAGTTTCATCTCCTCTATTGTATCCATCTGGGTCTTTCCTCAGATATCTGTCTTACGCACCTCCTATTTTTGATCATCCCGACCTCGCATCGAGCTTTCTTTCCTTTTTTTTCTTCTCCAATAAATTTTATGCATAGAATATAAGAAAATCAATAAAAGTTTAATAAAAAAGGTCATAGGATCAAACCAATGGATCCCCTAGTCTTAATAAATAAATTTAGTTCAACAATAAAGCAAAACAAAACAAAACTAATAATTAAAAGTAAAGAAAAACTTCCGGTGTCGACTCCGCTTTTAAATCCTCGCTTCTTTTATTGCTTCCTTCTCGATCGACTCTTTAATCCTCTTGTGAAGTTGTTCCAAAATCCTAGGGTGTTTGATGATGGATTGTGGATGATGGTGAAGATGGATGGGTGATGGAGGCTTCTCTTATGTAAAAATGTGTGCCAAAGTCTGATGATTTTTGTGTAAATAGTGCCTTATATAGTAGGGTGGAAAAAGCCCATGAAAAGTAAGTGTCTTTGTTGGGATCAAACTCTAGATGGTAATTTTTTTTCAGAAATTTGAAACGGGCGATCGATCGTTGGTTCCCTCACGATCGATCGCGAGCTTCACCCTTTTATTTTTCAAAGCACGACATACACGATTGATTGTGATATCATTGCCGATCAATCATGAGATATAAGATTCTGTTGCCCAAGTATCGACATGCGGCGATCGATCGCGGCTCAGGTGAAGATCGACCGCGAGATTAAATTTCTTACAACTCGAGATTACGTACTTCCTTCAACGTGTTCACTCGGGTTGATCTTTTTCATCGTTAATTAGCTCTTTTTCTTCATTTTCTCATACTTCTACATAAATTCCTGAAACATGTAAATTAATACCAAAAAGCGTAATATCGTTCAAGAATCACTGTAAAATATAATGAGAACACATAGAAATATAAGTGCAAAAATGGCACTTATCAATCCACCAGATATAATTTGTATGAGTCCTCGGGTCGAATCATTTTCAATCTGCTCCACTCTTCTTCGCTGATTATCGGGTTGTGGGTTTATCCCAACCTCAACGCTCAGGTTGAAGACGATCGGGAGTGTCTTCCCTTCGATCGTCCCGAGGTGTATCTCGGACTTGTCTGATCCTAGTGAGAAGTGATTTCATACGTGAGTCCTTCTAAATAATGTTTTCCACCTCGTCTTCCATCTTATGGCACACATTAGTGGAGTGTCCGTATTCTCGGTGTAACCCAAAATATTTATCGGAGGGGGGCAAACGTGGGCCTCTTCCCGCTTTCTTTGGCCTTTATATTTTCTATGTTCATCACATATTTCCATGGCTCGTTCGAGGCTCATGGCTAGAGGCGTGTTCGGTATTGGTCCTTGATTGCGGTCGTAATCTTCTCTTTTTCGATAGGCTTTTTCTTACCCAACTCAGCCCTCTCCTCTTTGTGGTTTCTCAACTGTTCTGATGTCCACCCTTTTTTGCTTCTGCATATCTTCCAAATTCACGTATTTCCCAGCTTGGCCAAGGAGCTCATCGTAGTTTATTTACCAATGATTTGAAGAATTCCCCAGCTTTCAGCCCTTGTGTGAAGGCGTTAATAAGGGCATCAGTTGTCGCTGATGGGACCTCTAGAGCAGCCTTGTTAAAATGCTGCACAAATTCTAGCAAGGATTCTTACTCGGACTGTTTGGTAATGAAAAAGCTCAGAGATGTCTTATGAAATCTCTTGCTGCTGGCAAACTGATTAAGGAACGCTGAACTGAACTCTTCAAAACATCGGATATGCATGGCTTTAGTAAGTTAAACCACTACTGTGCCGATCTAACAAGAGTCGTGAGAAAAACACAACACTTGATCCCATTAGAATATCTGTGCAACAAGGCAGCATTTTCAAATCTTCCAAGGTGTTCTTCCGGATTAGTACTCCCATCATATTCTCCCACGGCAGGCTGCCTGAAACTTGGTAGGAGGTCTTCTCCTAAAATAACCTTTGGACTCTCTTTCTTGATGGCAGGGGCTCGGCCACCCATATGCTGACCTAACCTTCTTATTTCTCCCCATACCTCATCAATCGGATCTGGTGCTGGGAGGTTCACTCTTGGATTTGTGGTCGTGTGTTGTCACCCTCTGCTTGAGCTTGATATTGATTGATGATACCTTCCTTTGGACTCCGATTTTGGTATCTTGAGATTCGATTCGTTGTACCCATTCATACATCGCATTCATACATGGTATGCATTGTGTAAGGACCCTAGTTCCTTAAGTGCGGATTAAGGGCATAATTGGGCTAATAAAAATTATCAGAGTAAGAATAATCGTGTTGAGACTATGAGCCTCAAGAGTTACATGCCAAAATAAGGACTATTAATGGATTAATTACATTCCCATCAAATGAACGTTATCATCTATAGCTTTACACTACTCCTAGAGTAGACACTATACAAAAGTAATCTTGTCCTTCATCTACCAAAAGTGCTCTTCATAGGCTCACTGTCTCAACTCGCCTTAGCCCCCTTTTTATCATGCCAAAAATGTACCTACAAGGACAACCCCCAAACATGAGCAATAATATCATTCATATTCAACACAATATGAATATAAGGCGTAAATGCATAAATCACAATAAAACACTTCCTGTTTTCCCCATGCATTTTAAACGCTTCCAGTTTGGTTGTCCCTGTACCATAACTCATGAGTATAATCAATAGATTATTTAATGGTCTACACATGTCATGACATAATACAAAATCATCATCACCAAATACCAATCACCAATCCCTAGTCTGTTCATCACAATGTATTTTAATACCCCTCGCTTATTTACATACAAGCGGCATAGAATAACCCCGCTTCAATGGACATGCGGCGCTCCCACCCCTCGCTTCACATTGAGCGGCAAATATTCTTTCCTCGCCCCATATGATAACCACGCTTAAATGTGACATGCGACGCTCCCACCCCTCGCTTCACATTTAGCGGCAACAAATCAAATAGCGGCAAGCATTAAAATCATCAAGGGATGACCACGACTCATGGGACGTGCACCAATAACCATCATATGCATATACAATCATCATGCATAATTCAACATGTATTTGCATCCACAATGCATAATTCCATATATACTCGCATCCACAATGCATAAACAATGAGTATATTAGATACATGTACCGTTGGGTGCCCGTACGTCTTCTACGTACCTTTCCAAAAGTGGAATTTGATATGGCTTTACTTCCTTGGTTGCGTCGCCACCTGGGATGGTTCTACACAATCACACAACCCCATATTAGAAGCCAAATAATAATCAAATACCAAAAATTCGCCAAAAGAAACAATTTTCCAAAACACTGCTGCTGGCGATCGACCGCCGCGAAGCAAAAATTAAGGCGATCGCTAAGGCGAGTTGAGACAGTGAGCCTATGAAGAGCACTTTTGGTAGATGAAGGACAGGATTACTTTTGTATAGTGTCTACTCTAGGAGTAGTGTAAAGCTATAGATGATAACGTTCATTTGATGGGGAATGTAATTAATCCATTAATAGTCCTTATTTTGTCATGTAACTCTTGAGGCTCATAGTCTCAACACGATTATTCTTACTCTGATAATTTTTATTAGCCCAATTATGCCCTTAATCCGCACTTAAGGAACTAGGGTCCTTACACATTGCATGATACTTTGTCATTCTTGACATGTTTTATTTCTCGTACTGGGGTACTGACCCCCTTTGTGGGGGCTGTCATGTCATTTGTTATTCGGGCATGACAGGGTTTGCAGGAGGACAAAGTTTTGATGCTTTCGGTGATTCATCTAGAGATAACAGAGCTCTGTGATAAACGAGCTCAGGTTTATGCACTGTTTTCTTTTCCCAGTAGTATTACTCTACTTTTAATAAAATAAATTTACCGGGGTATGCCCCATGTATGATGTATTTGACCTATAACATTTTCAAATACTAAGTGTTAAGTTGATAAATGAATGATGTATTGCCAGTGAATGGAATACGTAACTATATATATATATATATATATATATATATATATATATTGGTATCATTATCTATGTCTTACCTAAAAGCGAAAAAAAATTAGGGCCATTTAACAAGATATTTGAAATAAATCTTCCACTGTTTACACAAATTAATCATTGTGTGATAATTAAACACCACATTAGGATCGGACCCTCACAAATGATGTAGCCAGATAGGGAATCTACGATCTTGAAACATACCATTCGGGTCTTTCATATTTGAAAGGTTTTCAAGGTAAAGGTAATATGATTTGCTCAATAAATGCTTTCGTGAAGATAATATCAATCATCAAACTCCTAGAATCTAAAAACACCCATTTTATAATCAAGGCCATATTGTGCGGTGGTTGAACACCTCCTAAACACTGGGGTCAAAAGATGATAACAACTCTTTTTTTTAAAAAAAATCAGATCCACCTTTTACATCCATATTTTCAAGTCTATAATTCTTTCGGTCCCTTTAGAGTCCTTGTCAGTCCACCTCCGGCTATCATTTGTATGTTCCACTGGCATGGCAGTTATAATCAGAAGAATCCACTTTGATCTTCTGCCTATAACTTCCCTCCCATAAGATCTATTACCCTGATATTGTCTCTTTTTTCCTCGATTATCTCTCCTCGGCTGGCTACCATCTTGTATCGATGTCTGTTACGATAACCTTAGCAGATTATCAATCGAACAAGAAAGAAGTCTAATGGATTTCTGGAAATATAATAAGTGTATTTGATTGAGAATGAAATGAAATGAAATAAATGAAACAAAACAAACCAAAGCAAAGCAATCCCTATATCCCTAGCAATCGCTAGTAAGCAAATGTCAGATAATAAATTAACAGAATACTCTATTACTCTCTCCATTCCCATTTTATAACATGACTTCCTTCTAGATGTTTCCTATCCTCATCCTTTTTGGGCTTGTTATGGCTTAAGCCCACCGTAGCAATACAGGCCTCTTGAAGATCAACATTGTTCTCATGGCTGAGACTTGAAACTCGATCTTCTATGAATTTCATGTCCTTCCAACCACTATCAAATACAATTATCTCAAAACCAAGGTCACAACACATGAAAAAAAATATAGGGAATTAAAATCCCCTGCCCTATACACCAGCAGCTTGTAAGTAACATCTTCTTCCTGTCAACGGCCATTTACAACTTGATAACATGCGACTAGCTTATTAAAAGTATTGACACCCAAAAGCTTCAGGAATTCGATTTGTGGGCTGGAGCTTGAAAGGATCGAAGACGTGAGGTTGCCTGGAGGCTTTGGAAATCATTTCTTCTGCATCTTGGTTGTAAGTTGTTGCGGCTCCGAGGTGCGTTGATTGCTAGGCCAACTGAAAAGTAAAGATCGAGATTTCAGTAGAATGCATCCTTTTGAAATCATGAACGTCATCACGGCTTCAACTTAAATGGTTTGTTTTGTGGAGAGTGAGACATATCCTCTTTTTCTTCCAGCAATCATCCACCAGTCTTCAAGATTAACATTGACTTGGTATAACACCTCATCCCAGTTATCAGAAGCACCTTTCTTCATACCCTATAATTGTTCAACCCTCCATTAAATGTTTACAAGCTGTCCAATACGAAGACCACTTGAAGGGAGAGGAAGGAAAAAATTAGCAAGCTCAGTATCATGGATGGTGAACGAATCTTCCTCTTGGGATAGTAGTGTGACCTCCCTTTCAGGCATTCCGTCAAACACCTCCCACGCCTCGACTAGAAATGCAGCACACACAACCACCTTATTTTCAAGATTATATCTTTTTGCATGTTCATAAATCTTTACACTCATGTCTACGTCCAAGAATACAATAAGAATTCCATCAATTGGAAATCCCGCACCTATTATTTGCCATATTACCCATTTTGCCAGCCAAAACTTGGGTATCTCCCCATCAATTTTCTCACTCGACCCCGGCACAAACACTCAAACTAACATATTAACTTCACCAACCCGCGTGGCAACCTTCGTGACTGTTCTGCTCATGCCGCCAACTCCAAGGTCAGTCGTCGCCGTCCCTCCGACCCCCATTTGTTGATCGATCCCGTCATCCCAAATACTGCCCATTTCTTCTTTCCCTGGACAATCTCTGAATTTGACTCATAGTTCGATAAGCACCGATTTGATTCTGTATAATTGATTTGGGCATACAACTTTGGTTATTATAGCCCAATAACCCATTTACACCCATATCCCACTCTTGGGTTACCCAAAATTCCAACCCATTGGCATGAAGCGACCTTCACATGAAGGGAAAAAACACCGGCCCCTACACGTTGTCTAACTCTCTTCTTCTCCAACAAACTCATGATTACGCCTTCAATCATCAGCCCCAGTATCGACGAAGCACGGGATTCTTCTGGTTTTACCGCCTTCCGACCACTATATCGTCCGATCAACTCCTCTGCCAAGCCCTCCCACATTTTGCATGTAATTTCTATTTCAATTTTCTGGAACCAACGGTTTTTCAAGCAACCACTGGCAGCTGGTAAATTGTTGATTAGAGATGTAGTGATGACCTCTAAAGGTTGTTCAATCTTGTACAATTCTCTCCTCATGTTTATCTCCTCAAACTCCATCTCTCTTCGGCTGCCATTCCAGAAAAAAATTCCAGCAATTTTTTCCTCAGTCTCATGCACCAGATTGGGCTTATAAGTGATATAGCCCAAATACTCATCCTTAGCCACGACCCTTTTTGGATTGTCCAAGCCACAAAACCAACAGCTTGAAGCCCTTTCGTGATCAACACCACAATACCATGCAGAGAAGGACTGTGGTTCTCTAATTAGTGCTCAACCCTCAACGCCCACCTCATCGCCTCTCTTCCATCAACCCCCAGCGAATTCCATCATCGTCGATCATGTTTTTTCCTCATTCAACCCGAGTTTGAAATTTTTTGCACCTTCCTCCACCTCTGTACTCTTCGTACTACTGGCTACGAGGTCCATCTTTTTTCGACTCAAAACATCATTTTCAAAACTATTTTTCCGCATCGGTTCTGATTTAGGTGGTGGATTCATCGATATGTCCCTTGTTTTTGACTTCCCATTGATACACAACTTTGCACTTGAGAGCTCATCCATGACTTGCTCGAGACCATGACCCTCAACTCCTTCGACTTTAAGGAATTCAGATTTTCGGACGATTTGTTCCGACTCTAGCTCCTCCCCATAAATTTGAATATCAATCTTTGTACGCGTGACATGTTCGCTTTCCTCCTCATCACTTTTAGCTGCAACACCTGAAAGTTTTTCTGCCATATATTGATCAATGAGGAATGTCATGTCTTCGAGTCTCTTGTTGATAGAATTGGTGCACTCTTGAAACTTTTTTTGAAGTGTATCGATGTTTTCCAGAGCTTCAAGCCTAGCTTCCCATTCGTTGGATGTCATCTTACGTTGCTCAGGTTATCCGACAGATCGGACCAATTTGTTGCAATAACCTGAGCATATTATCAATCGAACAAGAAAAACCCAAGAAGTCTAATGGATTTCTGGAAATATAATAAGTGTTTTTGATTGAATATGAAATGAAATGCAATAAAGGAAACAAAACAACCCAGAGCAAGCCTGTATCCCTAGCAATCGCTAGTAAGCAAATGTCAGATAACAAATTAACACAATACTCTGTTTCTCTCTCAATTCCCATTTTATAACATGCCTTTTTATCTTCATCCTTTTTGGGCTTGTTATGACTTAAGCTCAACTTTGGATACGTGACAATGTTACGGTGGTTCGCCATTGTCTCAATGAAATCACTTTTTTTTCTGTCCTTGTTAGACTAGTAATTGTCTAATTTGGGTGTCATTTTTTGCAGCTCTTTCGAGCTCCTCATTAATTGTCAACATGACTCCCTGCTATGATCATATTTCTGGTAGAAAATACAGATTTTATCTGATCTATCCTTTTAACACTACTAGAAAAATCGGCTTTAGTGACGGTAAATAGCGTCGCAAAATGTGGCTATAGTGACGCTTTTACTTTTAGTTACGTTTGTTTAAAGCGTCGCGTAGGTATTTAGATTATAGTGGCGCTTGAAAACGTCACAAAAAACAATATTCGCGTCGCTTTAAAGCGTTGCTATAACCTACATACCTAAAACATCCACATATATGATGCTTTAAGCAAGCGTCACTAAAAGTAAAAACGTCACTATCATGACATGTTTTAGTGTCACTGTATATTTTAAACACACTACAACTAAGTGCATCATAATAACTTAAAAAGTTTTTTTTTTCAATTGTTCGTGCCTATACATATAAAAACAAATAAAATAAAAGCAAACATTTGTATTAACTTAAAATCATAAAATTTGTCACAAAATTATATCCAATATTAAAGCACAAACTACAAAAAACTAGTAAAATTAAAATCAAAATGAATAAAAACATCATTACAACTATCAAAATCATTACAAACTTTTCAAGTAGTTCGTACAAACTAGCAAAGTCATCCTCTTGGACCTCAACCGAGTAGCTCACACATATAATCTAGCGTTTCTTGCTCCCTTCAACCCTTTTCAAGCTTTGGGATCCCAGACGAGTACGGCCTACAAAACAAAATCGATACACAACATAAGCTTCAAAAGACTCAACCACCACAATCAAAAAACAAAATGGAGCATAATAAATATAACACCTATGCTTCAAAGCCCTCAATCATCCCATGCAAGTCCGCATTCAAGCTTTGGAGGTAAGACCAAAAAGGTTTGCAAATTGTAAAGAAAAACAAAAGAAGTAAATAAAAGGCTAGACCAAAGTAGTAGCACTATAATAAGAAGATTACCTACTGATCAATATAAGATTCTACAAGGCATGGTTGTATTCAAATGCTTGAACACACAGAGTAGATCAAATAAAGAAATTGTAAATCACCAAAAAAAAATCAAGTATAGAGTTGATGGAGACATAAAGATTAACTAATTTAAAAACAGCTCCGATCAAAACCACAAATTTCACCAAAAACCAAATAAATTCATAACTCCCCTCATGTTTTTTCACCAAAAAGAAGACTTACCAGGATGATGGCTGCCTACATAGACGAAACATGATTGTGTCCATCAGATATGATGGGAGGGCGCTAACAATCAAGTTGATGACATAAAAGGCCACCAGGTTCCCCCATATTGCCAAATGTTGCATTTTTTGAACATCAGTAATGCGTTGTATGAAAATGACTTATCAATTATCATCATTAGTAAGGACAAAGAATCTGATTTTTTGCATCAAAGACTTCAAATAAAAATAAGAATGTCCAATCATAGCCTGCTGATTATCATATGCCCATGTTGTTCATTTCTCAGTTCACAATAAATTTTCAGTTCAGAAGTCGGTGCAAGAAATACAAGAGAGAGAGAGAGAGAGAGAGAGAGAGAGAACTCACTTTACAAAGGCCTGCAACCAAATACATCCAGGTAGTGCCACCATTGGTACCTCATCCATCTCATTTTTCTCAATTTCACCACAGTAAACAGAAATCACAAACAAAATAAACCTCACAGGATGAGTTGGTGGTCGATTGATAATGAGCTCAGGTAATTTAAGTTATGTGCTCCTGACAGATATGCTCCATTTACATGAGGACACATTTGTACTTTACGTGAGAAATAAGATTGAGAATAATGAATTCTTCTTCATCCTCTAGCTATCCCCCCGTTCTTCTTGACATATAACAAAATAATAATAGAAGACCAGCATAGAATGTTATGTTCTATCTACTTTCATAACAGAAGCATGTAACTTAAAACATTCTCTCAGAGATACAAGAATAAAGGAAAAAATTGGCAGCATGAAGAAATCGAAGTTTATATATATTGCTACCCATTTGATTTTAGTTATTGTTGTGCTTTATTTCAAAATGTCAAAGTTTCTTAACTTTAGAATTTAATGCTATAAAACTATATGCTCACCGGATCAAAATCAGAGTGTAGCCCATATTCAGTTCAAAATTATCATAGAGGGCAAGAGTATTTCGAATTGTGAGGCAGGTGGAACTATCAGATGTTCCCATAATAATGCTGTCATCCGCACGTAATTTCTAAAAACTTAAGATGTATCTTTAGATGCAATTCATCCTTACTTCCATTGAATTCTGTTTTTAAGCTTTTCTTCTATAACACCAATCCCTTCAAGGGCATTGGTTATGTCATAAATCCTTCTCTTGTGCACCTGTACCACATATTTTCATTGATAGGAACTATGTAAGTTTGCAGAAAGTGCCGCGTGTGATTTTAGACTATCTTTGCCCTTTCAGTCATGTAAAAAAATGTGAAGATCTACTGAAGTAGATTATGAACAAACAACCGAAACTATAATAAAAGACTATATTGACCATTGAGTGTTTAAATAAAAACTAATTTGATAATATTTATTTGGCCGTAGAGGGTACTTGGCCCCTGAATGTCTGGTGGAAGGAGAAGATGTATATGCTTTTGGATTTCTGGATACAGAAATTGCATGCTGCAGAAAGAACAGAGCATATGTGCATTATTCAGGCTCGATTTTACATTGTGTAACTCTAATACCCCACTACTGATTTTTATATATTGATGTCTAAAATGGTTGGTTCCCTCAGCTTCAAATTAAGTGAAAATAAGGTAATAAATAATCTTAGATGAGCTAAATCATAAATTTACCCTCAGGTATGGAAAAATTGCAAGTCTAAAACCATTACTGAAGCAATTGACAGCAGACTAAGAGGAGGATTTCCAGAATCAGAGGCCTCTCAAGTACTTCAAATCGGGATTTTGTATACAAAAACTCGTAGATTATTGCGTCCATCGATATCTGAAGTGGTTCAGATGCTAAGAACCGATGATGTTGTATTACCTCCACCTCAACAACCACCATTTCAAAATTCGAGTAAAGAGTGAGATGAATAGCTCGTCTTCAAAATTGGCATTCGACTATAGATATCATATCATGTGAGTCTTATTCTAGCATTACAAGTACTCATTCAACCACATAAATTTTGCGCGGACATACTTTTGCAACAATAACTCCAGTTTAACATATTCAACTATGCGCACATACGTTTTCAAACGCAGTCTCCCTCAAAACATCTAATTCATCTACCTCTTTTACAACATTACAGAATCAAAATATCAAATGTCCTAAATCAACATCCAGCAATTATTTCCTGCAAACTGCAAAGGAATCAAATATCAAATGTTCATCATTTCAAATCTGGAAACACATCTTGCAGCATCATTTCTACCCCAGATTTCATATATATATATATATATATATATATTCTTAAATTGAACTAGATAGAGCATTCAGAGTATTTTTCTTGATTTTTTGGAAACTTTTATCTTGAAAACGGATGACTCGATAAGTAAAAGCTTTGGTGTGCAATCAAGTTTTAGTCTCAATCATGCAAAATTTAATCACACCTAATAATTCGCATGTAAAAATATTTAGATGCACAAATGGAACATTTTATTTCACGTTACCAATCTCCCAAATGTAAGTTGAAGTCATACAATATGTTCCTTGTCCACATAACATTGTATAAACATATTATAACAAAGCTACATAGATTACAGAGGTCTTATATAACTTCCACATGCAGAACCCAACAAAAACCAATAAATTTGATCATTCGTGTGTTGGACACGTCCACCTAGCTAGCTTTCATAGAGTTGAGAGTGTAGGCGAGGTGTGATTATCACTTCCAACGGATTTGCCCGAGGTATGGTGACTCCAAACCCTACACTCATGTCAACCTTCTGGTCTCCGGGGGTCATAAAGTCGAAACCCTGAAGCAAACGAGCAAGAGTCAGGTTCCCTACATGCGCCACGAACGTAATTCCAGGGCAGACCCTCCTACCCGAACCAAATGGGATGTACTCAAATTGTTTCCCAAGAACATCAATTTGCACTTGGCTACTAAGAAATCTCTCAGGCTGGAACTTTTCCGGCTCGGGCCAGAACTGAGGGTCACGATGAAGTTTCCACAGGTTTACGAACAAGATCGTGCCTTTTGGAATGAAATACCCGCACAGTTCCGAGTCTTCCACGGCTTCGTGGGGCACTGACAGCGGAAGAGGGGGATATAGGCGCAGGGTTTCTTTAATCATGGCTTGGAGATAGACTAGATCCTTGAGATCAGATTCTTGAACCCATCTTTGCTTCCCTATTTTGGAGTCTATCTCTTTTTGGGCAAGATTCATGATTTCCTTGTGTTTTACTAGAAGTGATAAAGCCCATGTTAGGAACACAGATGTTGTGTCGAACCCTCCTAAGATCACATTCTGCAAGATTAAAAGGTTAAAAGATTGATCTAGTTTTTACAAATATAAAAACAATTATGAAGTAACGGAACTCTTCAAGGCAGTTGAATACAAAACCTTCTGTCTTACAGATTGTTTCATTAAACAAATCTTTTTGGTGGCTCGGTTCATCTTAAAATATTAGTTGTTTTGTGATCGGATAAAATAATAAAAAATAGTTTTCATTTATATTTTAAAAGAGAAATCCACTCCAACTTCAGAAAGGGCAAAAAAAGGGAAAAATTTTCGATTCACCCTCTGTGGGCACCGATGCACCAGACAATATGTGGCTCACAACCGCGTGTATGGAAGAATTTCTCAGTCAAAAAAATGATATTTCTACTCATGAGTTTTCACTTCTTTATTTAAGATAAAAGTCAGCAAAATACCATTACAAAATAACATTGACAAATCACTAAATTAATCAAAGATATATAATTGATAGATGTATATTTTGAAATTTTTTAATTTTTTTCCACTTCTGTCAAATATAATCAATATGTTGAGAATGAAGTAGGGGTCATCTATAAAGGTGGAAGTTTTGTCCATGATCGAGTTTGTACCACATGGGGAAAGTTCCCAGATTAGAGATCGTCAAGAATAAAAAGTTCTGAATTATTTTTCAAAGCTTCTATTAGATCTGCAAAATGCAACACGTTAATTGATGCATGTAAAGTAGACAAACACGTATACACCAAGTGAAGGAAAAATTCTTGCACCCTGATGTGGTCCGGTGTGTGTGTGTATATATATATATATATATATATATATATTTGAATGTGTGTGGGGCATGCATGGGGCCGGTGTGACATACCACAATTGTAGCTTTCATGATTATCATCTTCGCCTTGCCATGGATCTTCTCCAACCTGTCATCAATGGTGGAAAGCATCACATTTATGAAATCTGGTTCTTCACCCACTTCACCTCTCGATCTTCTCCTCAAATGTTCATCAATCCACACTTCAAGAATCCCATCCAATTCCTCAGAAACCATTTTCATCTTCTTAATATACCCTTTTGGATCCACCCATTTCAACAATGGAAATGGGATCACATCGGACAAAACAAACTGCCCCGTTAAATACGTAATATCACTAACAAGTCTTCTAAATTTCCCAACTTCTTCCGGCACAGAGCCGTCGGAATCGCTGCCGTATCGTTTCCCAGCTAGTGTCTTAACGATTATGTTCAGAGTCATCTGCTCAGTCCACTGACTGAGATTCACGGGTTTGGATTCTGGGTTTGGATTCTTTACAACTTGGAAGTACAGTTCTTTGATGCTCAGATCGATCTCTGACACCCGTAGATTCTTCATCTTCTCGATGCTGCGAGTCGAGAGAACCTCAGATGAAACCAGCTTCCGCATGTCCCGCCAATACAAACCATTGGCGAAGCCAAAAGCTGAGTAATCGTAGAGGAGGTGTTCTCCAGGGCTACTTCTTGGTCGGTTGGCGAATGACTTGTCTCTAATGGTGAAAGCTTCCGTTACGGCCTCGCGGCTGCTTATGACGACGACGTTTTGGAGGCCTAGTCGGAGGGTGAAAATGGGGCCGTATTTGTCGGCGAGCTTGCTGAAAGTTAAGCAAGTGTGGTCGTCTCCTCCGAGAAGATGGAGGTGGCCGAGTATGGGCCATGCCTGCGGGGGTTGTGGAGGAGAAAGGAAGTTCTTGGGTCTCGAGTTTTTGGGGTTCTTTCGCCATGAAATGTAGAGAAAGGTGATGAATAGCAGCAGACCACAGATAACGGAGATGAGAGCCATTTTTAATTTCTCGGAAAATGAATGCAAATCAACCAGAAAAGATTGATTTTAAATGAGCACGTTGGTCGAAGAGGCTAAGGTGGCGTGTCTCTTGGGGTTACGGAAATCTGTACAAATTTGGTTCCACCTTGATTGGGTAATTGGGTTTGTGGGAAATTTTTAAGGGAACCATTTATAAGAGGGAAAAATTGCTTGAAGGGTATGGTGCAAAACTAATTTCAGAAACTACCATCCCTCTTAAAGACAAATATATCTTTAATAATTAAACAATAAAAATAGTTTTTAATAAAATAAAATATGAAAGATTAGAGATAATCCCTGATCCTAGTTTAACTTTTTTACTCCCTACCTAAAATTTATTCAACCTTTTTCATCTTTACATTTCTAATTACTCACTGTAGAGAGAAAAAATTTCAAACAATACCAAATTACTCTTATGTTCAAGATTTTGGCATTTTGTACTTAGTCTAAGCACATTTTGCGTATTTTAAGCTGCAATCCTTAAAATCGTATCAGAGCCTATGATTATTTTGAAAATATTATAATAATATTGTGAATATATATATTATCCTTTAACGGGAGAGACATTACACGAGAATATGGATCCGAACGAATGTTCGGAGTGTTACTCATACAGGTGTACTTCCAAAAATGGGAAAAACGAAATCAGGAACATCTGGACGAAGCTAAACGCTTCAACCAGAAATGAAAAATATTACATGAAGTTGGTGATAGCCCAGCTAGCATATATATGTATCAACAATAAGAGAAGTTAGCGAGGAACCTTTACAGGATGAACCTCAAACTTCAGTTCGAGATATCAGAAGCTCAGGAAAAAGACCATCCTAAACACAACCCGATGATTCCAGATCCAAACAACTCGTCAGGATCCGGAACAGACGAATATGATGGGAGAACCAACCTTTCGAGAAATCGAGCCGGATACTTCTAAGATATCCCAAGATCTTTTAGAGATCCAGAAGACAGTGCAGCGTTATGGATACTTACAATAACATGTCCCTGCACAGATCCATCATATTCAAAGTCGGATGGAGATCATGATCAAACATCAGGAGGAAATTCTTGAAAATCTTCGAGATGTTCAAACCCGAGTCAAAGAATTGGTGTCACGACCAACTCTTACAGGAAGAAGAAAAGGAAGGTGGTTACCACTGTCCTATGGAACGGAACCCTTTTTACATCAAAAATGGAAAACAGATGAGGTCTGAAGGTCTTTAACAGAGACTGAAAAATGATTGCAGTCCTACGAGGAGATCCAGTACTTCCTACAAAGTAATTGAAAGAATCAACCTGGAAGATCTGCATGATCTTGCTGATTCATTTGCGGGATTGAATCTCGTAGACTTAAAAACAAATCAAGTCGGTGGAATTCCTCAACTTCCACCACAGGAAAGTTTCAGGTCACACAATACACCACCCGATGGAGATCAAAGAATGCCTCATCAGGAAGATTTTACTGCTGGAGCAACTTAAGATCTCCCAGTTGGAATAAGGAGTCATTCTCGCAGGCCAGACATACACCAAATGCTTTATGAGAAATCTCAGTTAGATCTGATACATCATATGGACTTATGCTCAACATGGAGATTTTAGATTTTAAAAATCGAGAACTTCTTATTGATGAATATTCTTCAGCAAGGAGAATCGCAACAGAAATGCTTGATCTAACTAAAGAATGATCAGTCAAAATTACCTGGGAACTTGCAGACCCGGGTACCAAGGAAGAAGTTCTAGCCGGAGAGTCCTGAAAGAAATTGTTGACAAAATGGCTAAAATTTTAAAATCTGTTTCACTGGAGTTGGTTACTTCGAATGAGTGAAGCAAGAGAAGGCGAAAAAATATAGACAAGCTCTATATAGCCTAGAACTACATGATATATGTTATGCAGACGAAAATATCAAACTCTTCACAGAGTACAGATAGAAGGCAAAGATGAAAGAAAAAGATGCATGAGGGTTGTTATTTGCCAAAATACCGAGTACATGGAGAGAAATGCTTATCCAGGACTATACACCACAAGAAATAGAGACGATTTCCAGGAGAATGTCATTTTTTTAAAATAAAACTTGCAGAGTGATGCTATCAAGCAAAGCTCCAAAAGAACTACAAAAATCTAAGAGGAATCAACAAGACAGCTCCTATTTATTGTACAGGGAATGATATCCCTACTATCATTGGAAACTATCCCCAAAGACGGAAGATGAAAAAACATAGAAGTCATCCTTATGCCCGAAGAAGTAGTTCAAGAAGAAGTCGGTCTTCATGGAGACCCAGAAAGTTCTGGTCAAATCAGAAAGCCCGAAGTTACAGATTCGGGCAAAGATCTGGGCCAACAAGGAATAGAACCTTGTCAACCGGTTTTAATCAAACAAGTTCTAGCAGAGCACCAACGAGGGGAATTTTTAGACGAACTCATATTCATGCGAATACAAGTTTTAAAGATTGTACCTGATGGATGTGCGGAGCAAGAGGACATATATCTACCGATTGTCCAGAAACCAAAAACGAGGAGTAAGAAAGTTTGAGTATACCAAGGAATTCGAGGATGCTGTTTACTTCCAGGATTTTGTACATGTGTATCAATTTGAGGATATCCCTCAGATGAAAGCATCTACGAAGAAGATATATATTCTGATAATTGAGGTGAATCCAGTTCAGAATCAGAGTGAAGGAGAGCTCCTTCACACATGATCAGAGAAGACCCGTCAGGTTTTTTCTCCTCTCATACCACTGTTTCTCATAAAAATCTTATGAGTATCATTAAGGAAGAGTCAAAGCTTCAGATGTACGATGTATTTACGATTGGAGCAATGAAAAAGCTATGGATATGATTGGTCTTTGAACAGGAAGCATCAGACTATCCATAAGGTGACAACATGTGAATTTGTAATTTCAGGATATAATTATATTATAAATTATTATTAGTTAGAATAATTGTTATACTTATTTTTTGGATTAACAAGCAAACGGTTATACATAGAGATAGTCTATGATTTGTAAGTAATCCATCAAGCATGGTACGCAGCGGAATATAAAAATTTATGGATTACAAGACACCAGATCTATACATAGGTTATCATATCGGATTAGGGATTACAAAAGTCTCACCCTTGTAGCGTGTTTGAGCAGATTCCACGAAGCAGCACCACGTCCAACGCCTCCTTCGAGTCACTAGCAAAACTTATCAAGTTTTGCCTCAACGGTATCCACACGATCAAATCAGGTGAAGGGATAGTCTAAGAACAAGTTGCTAGACTCGTTCTTAAACCGGAACAAGAAGCACACTCGATTCTAAATCGAAAGGATGGCCGGAATCAACAATTCTCTCTTCGGCTATCAAGAAAAACCAAGAGCTCCTTGTGATCGGCGGCCGTGTGCTTTGTTGCTAGGTTGGAATGAATTGTGTTGTGTTAATCCCATTAATCGCATTGTAATCAAATTATATATGATTTAATTAAAGGCTTTCACAAAGCCTCATGGGCCCAAACCCATGATTTAATTAAATCTTTATATTCATTTAATTAAGACTTTTCTTAATTAATTAATTCATCCAATGAATTTAATTCCCTTTATCGATTTAATCTTTTGTGCGACCCGATAGAATCTTGTAATGTTGGCAGTGACATAAAATCTCATTTTACGTTACAAGCAAAGAGCGGTGTCTAGCAACACATCAAGGCTACCCAAATTACAAGAATGTCAATGACTCGACATAACCTTTAGAACTTGTGATAATATTAACCATGTAACTTAATCCCTTTGTCCTTTGTGTTTAGATTGAACACGAGTCATGGAATAGTCATACTCGTATATTCAATCTTTATTTCTTGATCCCCAAGTTTAACTAGAATAAACGAATAAGCTCGATATCACATATCGACTCATTCGAGCATGGCCATGCATTTTAGTCTCACTTGATCAAGGGCCAAACACTTTTCCTGTTATATAGGAGGGACAAATCCTATCTCGATCAATCAACATCCCTCTACATAATTCGTAGTGTATTCAATAGTTGTCTTTATAGTTTACCCTGTTACGGGTAACGTTTGACAATATCAAGATACATAACTCCTTATGTTGGGATCTCTGATGATCACAAGTCGTAAGGATTACATACATTATTATCACTATGAGAATTGCATATGACATCATATAACTATCCATGTTGCATTCTCATGGTGGGTCTGTCCAGTACATCGTTCTCTAACATGTACCCATGTGTTGATTTGATATCTCATATCAATGAACAATTCATCAATCAACACATACTAGTCTCTATGTATTATCATTATCCCAATTCATGATAATACTTGACTAGGGACAATGTTTAAGAATAATACAATATTATTCTAAGGACATTAACATATACATTAATTCACATTGCAAAGTTAAACGAATAATATATAATAATGAATTGCCATTCATAAAATCATAAACATTGTATGTCAAAACAATCATCCAATAACATGTCTTAGCGCATATCCCAACATGATTAACATAGGATTTTTTGCTGTAAATTTGTCAATCGAACTTCCTAACGGCTTTTACTTTAAAGACAAATTTATCGCCCTTATCGACTTGGCCAATATTAATTTTCCAATACACATGGTTAAACAAAAAAATAATATTATAACTTAATTATTCATTTCTTATTAATTTAACGAATTTAATTTAATAAATAATACCTTACCTATTAATCCATATTAATTGTGGGCTATCAATCACTCTCCGATTTTTTAATAAATTTAATAAATAATACTTACCAACTACTACACATTAATTGAGGGCTACCAATCAGTCTCCGATGCAAAGTTGGTGCATTCACATCTACCAAAGGACAAAGAAACAAACTTAACACAAAATGTTCATGTATAAATTACAAACTATATAAAAATGTATTTTTCCAAATGAGAATTTAAGTATACATACACTCAATTAATCAATAACATTGCTATATATGTTAGAACCTCGATTAATTAATAACCTCGCTTAACTAATATTTTTTGCCTATCCCAACATGGGGACGTGTTAAATTAATAATTCACTAAATTTATAAGATAATACATATTCGAGAATTCATATAGACCGCATGCACAATATAAATTATGGAAATTATGGAAGTATGGTATATAAATATAAATGAGAATATACATTTGTTCTCGAATATTATTATTTTAAAAAAATAGATTAAATTTAGTTTCTTTATACAAAGACAAATTCCTATCTACACTACTAGATTGCACCTTCACCTTATTATATGGATTTCGGGGGAATAAAGTTGACCATGGGTTTGTTTAATCTTCAAGTGGAAATATCCTTCTCTTATGACTTATCACTAGGTGACCCTAATCATAGAATAGGCGGGTCTACTATTAAAACATTGAGGTAACTTGAAAAATTCTTATACTGATCGTATCTGAGTCCCATGAATGGAGCAACATGAAGAGAGTATGATGGTTTGATTAACCATGAATGAATGTCTGATTTGGTTTATTTTCTTTATATTAATACATATATGGTCCAGACTCGATGCGTGCTCTGTATTTTGTCCATCCAAATTACATGATATAGTCAAATATGCAATTACGTGCATTAAATCGACAGGTTGAATATGTCCAAATTTATACCTGTTTTGATTAGGGATGCAATGGGATGGGTCCAAACCCGGACCAGCGTTGAACCCGCCCCGCAGGGGCGGGTCTGGACCCGCTTCAACCGAGTTTGGAAGCGGGGCGGGGCGGGTCCTGGGATTGGTCGGACCCGCCCCGCTATACATTTTTTTTAAAAAAAATATTTGATATTGATTATACATTTTACTTCTTTGATTGAACAATAAAGTGTCATTATTTAATTTTATATCAAAATTCATGTGTTCATGTTAAAGAAGTTGGACATTTTTGAAGGAAATAAGAGCAAATTAATAAATATTTAGTAGCTTAAAGATAGTTTTACAATGCTTATTATAAATATTTACTAGAGCAAACATGAAATTTTATCACAAAATTCAACTTTTGTGTTTCAAAATTGATTTCTAAATAATTGTGTTTTTTAAAAAAAAAATAAAAAATCTGGAACCTGGGATTGGCCAAACCCGTCTCATACCCGCCCCGTCGCCATTCATATTTTTGATTTGATGCCCATTCGTTTAAATATGAGTGCAGTAATGATATGCGTCCAAAAGTAACTAACAAATTAATTGATGAAATAAAATTTTAAAACTTACGTAAATACTTTGAAATTCACACATATAGATTTATAAATCTAATTAAATTAGAAATATAACTTAATATTTTGAAAATATAGCATAATTTGGAAAGGACAATAAAACTGGCCAGCCAACGCAAAAGGTCGAGGTCTACCAACCAGCCTGGTACATGTCTTCGGGGTAGGAAACACGTGCATTATGGACTATGCATCCAGGCTGGTACATAATTAGTGACGGAGAGACGTTGTCTTCGGGGGTAGGGAGGGACCACGTGAATTATGGATTATGTATGCATTGCTAACTGCACTCTAGATATTAATGTTGCATACCCTAAGTAGTAATGGTAAAAATTATAATTTTGAGAATTTATATTTATATTTTTGCGATTATGAATTTTATGTTATGAAATTTTAGTTTCATTATGATATCTTTGTTTTTTTTTTTTTTTGTTGCACATTTAGTTTTTTTTTGTGCGCATACATACATGATGCTAATATGTGTAGTGTCACATTATTACTCCCCCTCGAGAAGACTTAAATTACCAAAAATTGAAAAATACATCATGGTTAGCCAAGAAGTATTCGTAGGTAGTAAAGGAAAATTATATCATGTATATTTGTATTTTTGCAGTAAGCTATACACGGGCTTGACGATCGATCGCCACATAACTGGCGAACGATCGCCTATGGCCAACGGTAAAAAAAATACCGTTCAACGGTTTTTTAAAAAAAAAAACTTTTTTGTTGTTGTTATATATATGTGTGCGTTGAGGAAACATTTTTATCCTCTCAATCTAAGCTCTATATATTTGAAACGATATACTCTCAATTTATTCACAAGAAGAAAGAAGTTCGTCTTACGTTTGCCAATACAAGCACAAGCAACAAAGACAATACTCCTCCTAGCAAATATTTGGTAACTTTTATATTTGTTCCATTAGATAATTGCCGTCTATATGCATAATGGCCGATTAATCTTATAATGTGAATTATGATGATGAAATAGATCAATTTCAAGAAATGAAGAAAACACACCAAATATTCAATCATCAAGTAGAAGAACTTTAAAAAAAAAAAGAACTAGTAATGTTTGGCAACTATTCAAAATAGAGAATGTTGAGGGAAAGTGATGAATGACAGTTTGTAAAAAATAAAAAAAATATTATGCATATGCTTCTTCTGGTGGTACATGTCATTTACTAAGACACTTGGCTAAACATGAAAGATAACCAATGGATGGTAACGAAACTACTCTTTCACAATTCGCTACTGGTAGGAGTAGTTCAAGTTTAGGTATTTTCACTTATAATGTTGAAAGAGATAGGAGATAATTAGCTAAATACATAGTGTTAGGATCGGTCCGGAGTGTTTAGAGGGGGGTGAATGAACACTCCTATTAAAAATTAATCCCTTGTGATTTCTTTCGGATTAGTGAAGGAAATCTGTTTCTTAATCAACTCTTCTGCAGAACAGACCACTGAATGTTTTAGTGCGGAACGGTCTGTTCTTAGATTAGTAAGAACGGCTCGATGGCTTGAGTATAACGAGTGCAGAATGATAAAACACAGAATATGTTACAGGAAGTTCGAAGGTGGTGTAATCCTTCTACGTCTCCCCTTCTTCCAATTAAGGAAGGATTCCACTAGAAGACTTTGATTTATACAATCCTGTTGTACAAACCCGATTCAGCTAGATTTACCTCACTACCAGACTGAAACTCCTAGTCTCTCGATCTGTTCAGACACACTCTGTCTGACAGTTACAATTGATTCTCACTTCTCTATCTTAGTACATAATACAAAAGATAGACTTTAGTCTATGCACACAATGATCCTAATATAATCAAATATTACAATATGCTTGTGCTTATGAAGATTTTCAGCTCGAGAAAGTCTGAGCTTGTAAGCTTGTGCTGTTTTGCTTTCTTTTGCATTTTTCGATTGATCAGACTCTCTCTTGAGCTCTTCTGTTGCATCCTTTTATAGTTGCATGTACCAACGACATTATTTCCTTTTGTGTGCAACTCTTGACTCTGCTTAAACTCTGAGTAAGCTACAATCTTCTTCTTTAGGGTAGTTGCTGTTCTAGTTCATGCTTTCGGCGACTGTCAGGTAAGCTCTTCTTTGTCTTCTTACCTTTTATGGTAATCTTCAGTCCTTGGTCTTTTTTTTCAGCATTAATTACAACATTAAATGCTTCAATAAATAGCCGTCAATGATTCAGACTGAAGAGCAATTCATATACAGCCTTGACTGCTATGATCTGATAATAGCTGAGATAGATCTGAAGCTTCGATCTGGTCAGGCTGATATTCATTGATCCGATCTGATTTGCGATATACCATGTCAGCTTGATCTTCTTTGAGCGATCGATCTGGTCAGTCTGATTTCCCTCGATCCGTTCTGATTTGTTTTGTCATCTTTAAAATTCGGAACTAACAAATTCCCCCTTTTTGATGATGACAAAACCTAGCTTCTATATCTTTTTATTCAGTCTTTTAAGAACGCTGAAGCATATACTTGCGGATCAATTATTTCTTCTTGTTCAAAATAAATGAACAAATTTGAGTTGAAGTTCAGATTTATTAAGTCATTTAGTTCAAAATAAATGAACAATGACTTAACTAAGAACTTAGATTTTTATTGATCACAAAAATCTTATATACAGACAAATCTGATTTAAACAAAGAAACTGCTACTTTCTTGAAGACTGAGACTGATGCGGCTTGAAGTCTTTTCTCTTTTCCCCCTTTATGTCAGCAGCAATCTGTTGAAGAAAATCGACAACCTGTAGATGTCATTGAACTCAACAGAAAGAGAATTGTGATTTATAGTAGCCATTTGAGTGTAATGAAGAATGCGGAGAGTTTGAAAATAGTTGAGAGATAGAAACAGACAGTAGTAAATCGTAAAAAGTGAATGAAAATGAAATGTTCAGCCCGCTAAATAGGAGAGAGAAGACACGTGTCTTTATCTCGATGACTGATAATTAAAGAATTCAAAATAAACGGACAGGATGAAAGAGAGATAAGGCGGTTAAAATTGCGATCAGTCCGGGCTGTTTTAAATAATTATTTTATTTAAAGATTTGTTGACCAGACAGATCATGGGATAACATCAGATTTGACATAGATCGGTCTGAAAGTTTGGACCGGTCTGTGTCGTTCTGATCATTGTATTATCGATCTGTGCCAGCATACAATCTTTAAAGCTAAAAGAAAGATACTTCTAAAACATCAAGATATGTCTATTAAACCAAGAATTTGACGAAAATATTAAACTTAGCCTCAGAAAGTGGTTTGGTGAAGATATCTGCTGCTTGCTGGTCTGTTGAAATATGCTCGATCCGAATTTCCTTTTTGCCAACATGATCTCGAATAAAATGATGTCTTATATCAATATGCTTTGTTCGAGAGTGCAAACTGGATTATACGTTATAGCAATTGCACTGGTGTTGTCACAAAATATCGGAGATTCAACAGCTTGAATGCCATAGTCTCTGAGCTGGTGTTGAATCCAGAGCATTTGAGCGCAACAGCTTCCAGCGGCAAGATATTCTGCTTCAGCTGTAGATGTGGCAATAGATGTTTGCTTCTTACTAAACCAAGAGATCAATCTTTCACCTAAGAATTGACATGTTCCACTGTTGCTTTTTCGATCAATCTTACAGCCAGCATAGTCAACGTCTGAATATCCGATTAAGCTGAAGTTTGAATCTTTGGAGTACCAAAGACCAACGTTCTCAGACCCTTTCAAGTATTTCAGAATACGCTTAGCAGCAATAAAGTGTGATTGCTTTGGATCTGACTGAAATCTTACGCACATACAGACTGAGAACATTATATCAGGCCGGCTCGTTGTAAGATAAAAGAGCGATCCGATCAGTCCTCGATACATAGATACTTCAACTGTTGTTCCCCCTTCGTCTTTATCTAACTTGATTGAAGGACTCATTGGAGTTGATGCAGTTGAATACGTCTCCATTCCGAATCTCTTGAGAAGTTCTTTGGTATTCTTGGTTTGATTTATGAAGATGCCATTGCTGAGCTATTTGACTTGGAGACCCAGAAAGAATGAAAGTTCTCCCATCATACTCATCTCAAACTGTCCCTGCATTAACTTAGAGAATTTCTCGCATAATTTGGGGTTAGTTGACCCAAAAATGATATCGTCAACATAGATTTGAACTAACAAAGTATGTTCCCCCTTAATAAATTTAAAAAGAGTTTTATCCACTGAGCCGATCTGAAAGTCATGGTTCAGCAGAAATTGAGACAGAGTATCATACCAGGCTCTTGGAGCTTGTTTCAGTCCATATACTGCTTTATTCAGTAGATATACATGATCTGAAAATGAGTGGTTCTGAAATCCAGGAGGTTGCTCAATGTAGACTTCCACCTGAAGCTTACCGTTAAGAAAGGCACTCTTAACGTCCATTTGATATACCTTGAAGTCTTTAAAAGCAGCATAATCAAGAAACATTTGGATTGCTTCAAGTCTGGCGACTGGTGCAAAAGATTCATCGAAGTCAATTCCTTCTTCTTGTCAAAATCCTTGTGCCACCAGTCTGGCTGTGTTTCTAACCACAACTCCATCTGCGTCTAGCTTGTTTCTGAAAACCCATCTGGTTCCAATAACAGGCAGATCGCTTGGCCTGGGGGTTAGACTCCAGACTTGATTTTGTTCAAATTGATTAAACTCTTCTTGCATGGCTTTAATCCAGTTGTAATCAGTCAAAGCTTCATCAATCTTTTTAGGTTCCAGATTTGATATGAAAGCGGCATGAGTGAATTCATCCATCATCTGTCCTCTGGTTCTAATAGGTGCAGACGGACTTTCAATTACTAGATCGGGTGGATGTCTCTTTGTCCATCGATAGCTTGATTCTGGATTATCTGGTCCAGAGGGATGGGTAGTAACAACATTATCATCATCTGATTTAACATTAGAGTTAGGACCATCCGGATCGGCTCGATCTAAAGGAGCTTCATTGCCTTGATCCGGTCTGTCTGGTACTTCAGGTTCAGGTGGATTGTCTCTTGACCTGTTAGCTACAATCTCATCACTGTTAGCTTCGAGATGGATATTTTCCATCTGATTTTGATTTGATTCCTTGTTACCCTCAATACATAAAGATTCATCAAAAACTACATGAACTGATTCTTCTACAGTTAAAGTGCGATTATTGAAAATTCGAAATGCTTTGCTATTTGATGAATATCCTAAGAATATCCCATTATCTGACTTAGCTTCGAATGCTGTAAGATGATTCTTACCATTATTGTGAACGAAGCATTTGCACCCAAATACATGAAGGTGAGAAATAGACGGTCTGTTACCAGTCCATATTTCATATGGAGAAAGATTCAACTTCTTGTTAATCATAGACCGATTTTGAGTGTAGCACGCAGTATTTACAGCTTCTGCCCAAAACTTTTGCGAAATGCCAGAATCAGCAAGCATTGTCCTTGTTGCCTCTTTAAGCGTTTTGTTTCTTCGTTCTGCAACTCCATTTTGTTGAGGAGTTCGAGCAGCTGAAAATTCATGCTTAATTCATGATCTTCTAGAAAGGATTCAAGATTCTGATTTGAAAATTCAGTGCCTTTGTCACTTCGAATCCTGTCTATGCTTGATGATTTCTCATTCTGAGTGCGTTTCAGCAGCTTGATCAATTTCGGACCGGTCTGATCTTTACTGCTCAAAAATATAGTCCAAGTAAAATGTGAGTAATCATCAATAACAACAAGAGTATACCGCATTCCCCCTAAACTTGTTATTGGTATAGGACAAAACAAGTCCATATGCAATAGTTCTAAGCAGCGTGAGGAGGATTTGGCATTCTTTGAAGGATGATCTGATCTGTTTGCCCATTTGGCAAGCTTCACAGATTTTATCCTTAGCAAAGTCGATCTTGGGCAGACCGACAACTAAATCATGTTTACAAAGGCTAGAAATAGTCTTAAAGTTGAGATGATTCAAGCGTTTATGCCATAGCCAGTGTTTATTATCATTATTCGTGATGAAGCATGTAGGATTATCAGGTTGAGCAGAATTCCAGTTAATCTTATACGTATTTCCATTTCTGATTCCTACAAGCATGGTCATACTGTCTGACGATTTAACATTGCAAGTGTGTTTGTGAAATTCTACAGCATAACCATTATCACATAGTTGACTTATACTGATCAGATTATAGCATAGATTTTCAACCAGTAGCACATCATTGATAGTAATATTACCATGGACAATCTTACCCTTGCCCACGGTCTTACCCTTTGAATTATCTCCGAAGATGATTTTAGGTCCGGTACATTCTGTGACTTCAGACAACAGCTCGACGTTTCCAGTCATGTGATGAGAACACCCACTGTCTAAGTACCAGTCTGATACAAGATTCTTCGGTACCTGTCATCAAACATAATTATTGTTGGTAGCCAATCCTACTTGGGTCCAGAACGGATTAGCCCTTTGGGAACCCACACCTGTATCAGCTTTAATGGCTTGTGTGTGTCTGGTGTGCTGTGAGCTGATATGTTTCGATGTTGTGTGTGATAATGTGTGCGATATGGAAACCTTTGATTCTTATGAGGTAGTCTATATCTTCGTTGAACTGGTTTTGAGTTGTAGTAATTGTATTGTCTTCCTTGCCTTAGATCTTGCACCTTTAGATTTGGTCTGAAAGACACAAAGCTTGCTGGTGCCTTTTCTTTGGCTTGGTTAACATATCCAATTCCTTTTCTCAAACCTTGATTCACGAAGGAGACTCCCGTTTGAATTGTAGGTGCTTCAGTTTCATATACTGTGCTGGCTTTAACAAATGTCATTTGTTTGATTTTGTTCTTTACCATCATTTTGTGTGCTAATTCTCTTGTTTTCTTCATGGAGCTGATCATAGGAGATTTTCAGCTTGTTCAGCTCAATCTGTAGATTACTGCACTCACCTTGCTCAGAGCAGCTTGGTTTGTAGTGCTCATCCAATTGATCATTGGCTTTAGCTTTATTTTTCTCAAATGATTCAGCCACGTCTTGCAGTGCGGACATAAGCTCTTCACGTGTAAATTCATTTGAGTGAAGATCGAATACCTCGTCTGGTTGACTCATTTCTTCGTCTGCCATTAAACATTGAATATCTTCTTCGCTTTCGCTGGAAGAATATACGGAGCTTTCTGAATCTCAATCAGTCTGAGCCCACTTGCTGTTTCCTTCCTCTGCTACTAGGATTTTTTGGGACATCCCATGATGACTTTTACGATCTTTGTAGTGCTTCTTTTTCTTGTCATCACGATGCTTTTCTTTACGCTCTTCTTTCTTCGGTCTGGTGCAATCTGCAATAAAATGTCCAGTCTTACCACAATTGTAGCAAGCCTGATCATTAACAGCATCGTCCTTTCTTGATTTATAATGATGAGAAGGTTTAAAGTTCCTTTTATTCTTAGACATAAATTTACCAAATTTCTTGATAAGTAATGACATAGCATCATTACTTATCTGTTCGACAGATCGATCTGTTGTGGGGGTGGTCTGGTCTGGAATGGCTGCCAGTGCTTTGTTCGGTTGAGAGATGAATGGCTCTGTGTAAGGACCCCCGTGCCCTTAGCCCGTTATTAGTGTATTAAGCCATACCATTAGTGCATATAATCATACTATCATGGTGAAAACCATATGCAAGTGCAACACCATATGCTATCCAGAAAATTTCTTGCATTTTAATCCACATAATATTCAAATTCCCCAACTGAGATTATTCATATGACATGCACCCTCATAATACACTAACATGCTCTTAGTTCATTTAGCAATTCCATATTTAATTGCATGCAAACCATAAATGAATAAAGAAGAGCCGTAGCCCATTTATACATTCCATATACACGTAAAATGTACTCACGTAAGAGCACCCAATGAACACGCGTATATCTAATGTATAAAACACTCTACTGGATACCGTTACTGGTGCTTCGACCCTGGAAGCACCTCCCAAGCGCATCTCGATCTCACCTCTGGATCTATGTGCCTATCCAACCAGCTCTGGTACCTCGATCCTGGAAGTACCTCAAATCAACAGCCCGGGCTCAGCTCCAAAGCCGCTGCTACACCTGTAACACCTGCCCCAACAGAGACAGCCCCCACACGGGGTGAGCATACCAATACCACCAATCCAATAATCATAACATTGCAATTCATAATTTACAAAATGTAAATGCCATAATTTAAATGATACTCCCTGGATGGTAACACCCTCATCCGATCCCCTGTATTGTCCATGTTCTCAAAATAACCAAACTCATCAAATTCCCAAAGCCAGTTAATCGTCACATAGATTAACTAATACCGTTCTGTTATGCCAGTTCCATAATCAATGTGGAAAAATCATTATATTAAAAGATCGTAAATATCACATAAATCAATTCAATGATTCCATATTCCTATTTCATTACTCGCTCCACAATAGCGGCATTCTAAACCCCGCGCACGCTCAACAATACGGCGTCATAACCGATGGTCGCTCAACGGCGACAGCATCCCAAATCATTGCTCGCTCAATAGCGGCACCGTATGGTTCCCATGTATTACCATGTGACACAAATATCATTTACCATGCATATCGCTAGCCATTTATAGCAAATATCATGCACCATGCATTTCAACGCCTATTTGATGCAATTACCACCTACCACGTATTTCAATGTCCATATAATGCGATTAATACACACCATGTGTTTCAGTGTCCATTTAATGCAATTATCTCATACCATGCATTTTACAGTTGCAACATTATAATAGGCTATGCTCGTCGTCATACGTACCTTAAGTTTTCGCAGTCCAAGCCAAACCTTGCTTGAGTCTAAAACACAAATAATTCACAATCAAACATAGGCATGCAACCACGTGCCCAAGCACGTTCAAACCCCCAAACATATCGTCAATCGATGACGATTACCAAAATAAAAGCCCCCCGGCTAAGCATGCATAATACCTAAAATATTCCATTTTAAAAGTTTAAAAGATAGCCAAAATTCAACCGAGAATTCCGTTTCAATAAACTTTGGCTCCAACCAATCCATTTTTAAAAGCATAGCATTCCCATTGGAATGTAGACATTGCCCCGGAAACGG
Organism: Haberlea rhodopensis; assembly: GCA_907163345.1. Lineage (NCBI taxonomy): Eukaryota > Viridiplantae > Streptophyta > Magnoliopsida > Lamiales > Gesneriaceae > Haberlea > Haberlea rhodopensis. Next base: position 723,989 of record CAJQUN010000149.1, read on the forward strand.
CCCCTTTAAACCTCGGTTCCAAAATCCCGACATCTTCCAAATTTTTGAAAAAAACAAAGGGAACAGGGCCGCGATCGATCGGCGCTAAGCCGTGATCGATCGCCATACCCTACTGCCCAAAAACAAACAAGCCGCGATCGATCGCCACATCTCGCGATCGATCGCCGAGACCATCGCGATCGATCGCCCACTTTTCGCGATCGATCGCCGCTACTGTACATCGTCTTCCCAAAATCAGTAGCATGTCGTGATCGATAGGCGCCTTGCCACGATCGATTGCGACCTGCTGGTTTCCAAAAAAAATCGAGCTTCCATAGTGTTTTTCACACCCAAACTCAAAACTAATACACCTAAATTCCTCAACACCCCCAATATTCCAATTAAACTCCATAAAAACACTAAAATCAACATTTTAGATTTTAGCCCAAAACCCCCAAATACAAGTCCAACCCAAAAACTCAACCATAACACACCATATCACTATCAAATCGAAGACAATGACGAGGGGAAGAAACTTACCAACTTATCTTCGAGAAATCCGGCTCCTAGGACGAGCCTCCATCGATTTTTGCTCATCAAAGGGAAGGGGAAGGGTTTGGGGTGAGAGAGAGGCGTGAGGGAGAGGAGAGGAGAGAAATGGATTCCGAATGACGGAATCCCGAGTCCAACTGGTATATATAGCAAAAATGCCCCAAAATACCAATACCTCCACAAATACATCATGATTCATTAAAAATAATCTGTTTACAAAAATCTCTCTCCAACATCAAATCCCCAGACTGGCCCCAACATAAGGCACCCCGGACACCAAGTCCCACTAAAAACCCAATTCATAGGTTTTCCACCAAAATGAGAATACAATCTCAACCTTTGGGTCCAACGATCCCAAATGTCCGATTTAACAACCTCGGGAGACCCATAACCGCAATTAATTCCTAATTGCCACAATTAAAAATCCAACAAGGATTATTACCACACCGGGATTAACACCATTAATCCCCGGACATCACAAGTATCCCCCACTAATAAAATTTCGTCCTCAAAATTGCACCGGTGTACTCCACGTAACACCAGGACTACACAACCAAAACAAGGTCACAACCCCGAGAATCGAATTAACAACTGTGAGAACACCCATCTCGCACCAAGCTCTAAATAGAGCAAACGCCAAGACCAATACAAACCCAAAAGATAACAACATACCTCGACGTGAATCGTCCCAGGCGTCAGTCCATCACGACTGCAAACCAACCAAATCTCCCTTGGTTCTGACATAGATATCACTCCATGATATTCATCACTTGCCCACGATGCTTGACACCCATCGTCATGATGGGGACCACTAGTATACAACAGTATACTCACAGAAAATCTGATTTTTGCTTCCCAGTCCATCTCCTCCGAAGGAGTAGTTGCACCACTTGCAATCCGGACCCGGTTACCCACGGTCACTGATCCACACAAAACACATCACCACAGAAGTCTAAAACAAGGTGTTCCAAGAAATAATATCTTGGTCCTGCCACACCATTAAGACTCCACAAAGTCCCAAGTTCCAGAGAGGTCATGCAAGACAAACAATTGCATTCCTGCCATACGTGTCAATCCACGACACTATACAAATCCGAATCCTGGCCATCCCTCGTTCATCCTGGGATTTAACAATCCTAAAAACAGGAAGGCTATCAAATTATCCAACAAGAACTACCATGGTCCTAAAACACGACAAGTCCTCACAAGGAAAGTCAAACGGACCTCACGATTATTCCTCAGAATACATCGTGCCATCGAGATTACCAATCTCAAATTGCCACGATCTCCCACCGGAGATTCACCAAACCGAGCATACAAACTCGACGTTCAACAAGGAACAAAATAAAGTTGGCATTCGTATACACACACGGCATACATGCCCATACACCAACACAACATGCATACACAATGCAATGGACTCGGGTATCTCCAATCATACCCAAATCCCAAAACCACCGCCACACCTCGATTATTCTCACCCCACGGAGAATGATGGTTGACAAACCAAAACCAAAGGGTGTGATTTCAACATCAACACCAAACGAACAAAAACAATGAATCTCCCCAAAAGATTCAACCGGTAGGTATCATAATACCGCCTTCCTCTCAAGGAAAATGTCATGAATCCATGATCCTCCAACCTCGAACCACCGTCCGGAAACCTGGATATACCTACTAAAATATATCACGGAACCAAAAGCACGCAATTGGTTCAAATAGTGCATCAAAGCAATTATCACCAAAACGAAACCCGTATACGCCATGTATACCCAAACTAAAGATGCTCTGTACTAATGCTATAGTACTCCACAATCTCGAGTATTACCCCGGAGATGTCTCCTCGAATGTCTCACCGGAAGTACGAAGCCATCACATAGTTCAACACTAGTAGGGCTTACCCCGGATTGATTCACCATCAACCCTCAACAATTCCAGTTGTCTTCATGACAGTGCAACCCAAATCTCTCAAAGAGATAGAAATCGGGATAGTAGTGTTACCCCACTAGCTATATCTCACAATTCCAATTGTGATCCCCGTTGCATTCTATATGCAAAGATGCTCAACCAGAGCTAATAACGACTTGTTGACACTCACGTTGGTATTTCCAACCAAATTGAGCTGCCCCAAAACAAGTCTCTCAAAACATTCGACGTATAAACGTCTCCGTGAGGTACTCCATGCTTAATCACCATGCCACATAGAGACTACAAGAGTCTACCATAACCCTCATCGTATCACCATACGATTCACCCAGCTCGAATCCAACGAGTAGCATAAAGGCTAACACAAGCACAACAAGGTACTGTAACAATACCTGGCTAACGGTTCGTTGGCCCCATAGGCTCATACCAACCTATCAACGTGATACGTGTCTCATCCCGGTGTACCATACCGTACCACCCATTAGAGTTGTGGGTCATCACCCAACATATCTCTAAAACACCAAGCATAATGGACATCCAGATGTCCTTGCTCAACTATTATGCAATCAAAATCCATTAGGACTTATTCCACACCCTCAAGGTGGATGTGATCATGCCTACGCCACATCACAACAACAGACGAGTAGTTTCCTCAATGACTACTCTTACCACCAATTGCTTGGCCTTAGCCAATCCAGCGAGTATACCCAAAGGATATCATTACTCAAAAATGTTTACCTCTATAACATGATGCGGTACACTCACTGGTACAATGCATCCAATGCTCCATCGAGCAAATCTGCTCGGCAAAAGGTCTCGTCAACTAGTGACCCAGACTCTACCATGTGCTCACCATCGGCACTCAAACCATACAATCAAATTCATAAACATGAATGTATTATTCACCAAGACGACGCCACGCGTCCACATAAACATCCCAAATGACATCGTCAAACATATGACGATACCTGTCGATATACGACACTCATAATCCCATCGTCAAACACATGACGGTATAAAACAACACATAGTATTCACAATAATGATAACAAAAGTAATATGCCATACCTCATCGCTATCAAGATAGCGGAATACCTGTATCCATCGTCCACCAGAGGTACATAAGCGGCATCCATCGCTCGTAGGCGGCATAATCCAGTGCTACACACATAGCGGTATAATCCATCGCAATAGAGTCGCGGTATGATCCCTCGCCATAAAGTCAGCGGCATGAAACATCGCTATAGATGTCCGGCTTTATGAACCATGCATAGATGTAGCGGAATGTACCATCGCTATATGATACCTGGCGGCATAAGCCATCGCCAATAGAATACCCGGCGGCATTAACCATCGCCAATAGAATACCCAGCGGCATGAACCATCGCCAATAGAATACCCGACGGCATGAACCATCGCCAATAGAATACCCAGCGGCATGAACCATCGCCAATAGAATACCCGGCGGAATAATCGCGGACTCAAGAGGTACTCACACCCATGTAGTACTTTGTTCCAATCGCATCGCTACGTCATGACAGCGGCATCATCGCTTCGACGTGACAACGGCATGTATCATCGCTTCGACATGACAGTGGCATCATCGCTTCGACATGACGGTGGTACCATCGCTTCGACGTGACAGCGGCATTTACCATCGCTTCGACACGACAGCGGCATTTACCATCGTTCCGGCATGACAGCGGAAATACCCCTCGCTTCGACATATTAGCGGCATAATATCCCTCACGATAGTAAAATGACATCGGCATTACCCTTCGCTTCGACATATTTGCGGCAAATATCCTTCATCGCTAGAATATGACAGCGGCAAGTATTCACATCGCCACGCCATGCATGCAACCGTAATGCATAACCCGCATTCCAATAAACATCGCCATGAGTGTATTTTAATGCACCTCGTTCCAACATTTAGCGACAAAGCACTAAAATCATCACTCCGATGTATATCTATGCAACCGTAATGCATAGTCCATGTCTCGTATGACCCTGCAACCACCATGGTTAGCAATAACATATTCCATTTATGAACACATATCATAAACGCACATAAGCAATATAATTGTGCCACGCAACACTAACTACCATCATGCATAAGTATGTGCTTCTCATTCCCATTGTCATTTTCCTAGGCCCTCAACAGCCCCAAAGAGCTAAACACTGCTCTGATACCACTAATGTAAGGACCCCCGTGCCCTTAGCCCGTTATTAGTGTATTAAGCCATACCACTAGTGCATATAATCATACTATCATGGGGAAAACCATATGCAAGTGCAACACCATATGCTATCCAGAAAATTTCTTGCATTTTAATCCACATAATATTCAAATTCCCCAACTGAGATTATTCATATGACATGCACCCTCATAATACACTAACATGCTCTTAGTTCATTTAGCAATTCCATATTTAATTGAATGCAAACCATAAATGAATAGAGAAGAGCCGTAGCCCATTTATACATTCCATATACACGTAAAATGTACTCACGTAAGAGCACCCAATGAACACGTGTGTATCTAATGTATAAAACACTCTACTGGATACCGTTACTGGTGCTTCGACCCTGGAAGCACCTCCCAAGCGCATCTCGATCTCAACTCTGGATCTATGTACCTATCCAACCAGCTCTAGTACCTCGATCCTGGAAGTACCTCAAATCAACAGCCCGGGCTCAGCTCCAAAGCCGCTGCTACACCTGTAACACCTGCCCCAACAGAGACAGCCCCCCACACGGGGTGAGCATACCAATACCACCAATCCAATAATCATAACATTGCAATTCATAATTTACAAAATGTAAATGCCATAATTTAAATGATACTCCCTGGATGGTAACACCCTCATCCGATCCCCTGTATTGTCCCTGTTCTCAAAATAACCAAACTCATCAAATTCCCAAAGCCAGTTAATCGTCACATAGATTAACTAATACCGTTCTGTTATGCCAGTTCCATAATCAATGTGGAAAAATCATTATATTAAAAGATCGTAAATATCACATAAATCAATTCAATGATTTCATATTCCTATTTCATTGCTCGCTCCACAATAGCGGCATTCTAAACCCCGCGCACACTCAACAATAGCGGCGTCATAACCGATGGTCGCTCAACGGCGACAGCATCCCAAATCATTGCTCGCTCAATAGCGGCACCGTATGGTTCCCATGTATAACCATGTGAAACAAATATCATTTACCATGCATATCGCTAGCCATTTATAGCAAATATCATGCACTATGCATTTCAACGCCTATTTGATGCAATTACCACCTACCACGTATTTCAATGTCCATATAATGCGATTAATACACACCATGTGTTTCAGTGTCCATTTAATGCAACTATCTCATACCATGCATTTTACAGTTGCAACATTATAATAGGCTATGCTCGTACGTCATACGTACCTTAAGTTTTCGCAGTCCAGCCAAACCTTGCTTGAGTCCCATTCCTCAAGAAGTATATGCTAAAACACAAATAATTCACAATCAAACATAGGCATGCAACCACGTGCCCAAGCACGTTCAAACCCCAAAACATATCGTCAATCCATGACGATTACCAAAATAAAAGCCCCCCGGCTAAGCATGCATAATACCCAAAATATTCCATTTTAAAAGTTAAAAGATAGCCAAAATTCAACCGAGAATTCCGTTTCAATAAACTTTGGCTCCAACCAATCCGTTTTTAAAAGCATAGCATTCCCATTGGAATGTAGACATTGCCCCGGAAACGGCCCCTTTAAACCTCGGTTCCAAAATCCCGACATCTTCCAAAGTTTTGATAAAAAACAAAGGGAACAGGGCCGCGATCGATCGGCGCTAAGCCGCGATCGATCCCCATACCCTACTGCCCGAAAATAAACAAGCCGCGATCGATCGCCACATCTCGCGATCGATCACCGAGACCCTCGCGATCGATCGCCCACTTTTCATGATCGATCGCCGCTACTATACATCGTCTTCCCAAAATCAGTAGCATGTCGCGATCGATCGGCGCCTTGCCACGATCGATCGCGACCTGCGGGTTTCCGAAAAATATCGAGCTTCCATTGTGTTTTTCACACCCAAACTCAAAACTAATACCCCTAACTTCCTCAACACCCCCAATACTCCAATTAAACTCCATAAAAACACTAAAATCAACATTTTAGATTTTAACCCAAAACCCCCAAATACAAGTGCAAACCAAAAACTCAACCATAACACATCATATCACTATCAAATCGAAGACAATGACGAGGGGAAGAAACATACCAACTTATCTTCGAGAAATACGGCTCCTAGGACGAGCCTCCATCGATTTTTGCTCATCAAAGGGAAAGGGGAAGGGTTTGGGGTGAGAGAGAGGCGTGAGGGAGAGGAGATGAGAGAAATGGATTCCGAATTACGGAATCCCGAGTCCAACTGGTATATATAGCAAAAATGCCCCAAAATACCAATACCTCCACAAATACATCATGATTCATTAAAAATCATCTGTTTACAAAAATCTCTCTCCAACATCAAATCCCCAGACTGGCCCCAACATAAGGCACCCCGGACACCAAGTCCCACTAAAACCCAATTCATAGGTTTTCCACCAAAATGAGAACACAATCTCAACATTTGGGTCCAACGATCCCAAATGTCCGATTTAACAACCTCGGGAGACCCATAACCGTAATTAGTTCCTAATTGCCACAATTAAAAATCCAACATGGATTATTACCACACCGGGATTAACACCATTAATCCCCGGACATCACACTCTGCTTCGCCTCTGGTGATCAGTTCGAACTCATATGCCTTAAGATCTGCGAACAGATCATGAAGTTCAACTTTGTTCAGATCTTTGGACTCCCTCATTGCAATGGTCTTAACATCCCATTCCTTTGGCAGAGCTCTCATTACTTTCAGAGCGATCTCTCTGTTTGAGTATTCCTTGCCCAGACCATTCAGTTCATTGATGATACCATTAACTCTTTCATCAAACTCATTTAGAGTTTCTCCAATCTTCATTTTTATGCTCTCAAATCTTTGAAGAGCAACAATCAGCTTGTTTTCCTTGGTCTGGTCGTTCCCTTCACATTGCTGTGCTATTTTCTCCCAAATTTCTTTGGCAGTAGAGCACATTTTGATTTTACTAAACATATTCTTGTCCAATGTCTTGAACAAGATGTCTTTGGCAACGTTGTCCAGATTTGCTTTCTTTCTTTTTTCATTCTTCCAGAGGGATCTGTCCTTCTCGACCATTTGGGGTTCACCACCAGTAATGGAGGTTGTTGTATTAACTTTCAGAATCTTCATTGGTCCATCAGTGATGACGAACCACATATCGTCATCCTGTGCTGCCAGATGAGCTTGCATTCTGATTCTCCAATCATCATAGTCTTCTTTTGAGAACATAGGAATTTTGTTGAATGATGCCATCAGCTCAAGTGTCTTTGTGATGATTAAGACGACCTGCTCTGATACCACTTGTTAGGATCGGTCCGGAGTGTTTAGAAGGGGGGTGAATGAACACTCCTATTAAAAATTAATCCCTTGTGATTTCTTTCGGATTAGTGAAGGAAGTCTGTTTCTTAATCAACTCTTCTGCAGAACAGACCACTGAATGTTTTAGTGCGGAACGGTCTGTTCTTAGATTAGTAAGAACGGCTCGATGGCTTGAGTAATATAACGAGTGCAGAATGATAAACACAGAATATGTTTCTGGAAGTTCGAAGGTGGTGTAATCCTTCTACGTCTCCCCTTCTTCCAATTAAGGAAGGATTCCACTAGAAGACTTTGATTTATACAATCCTGTTGTACAAACCCGATTCAGCTGGATTTACCTCACTACCAGACTGAAACTCCTAGTCTCTCGATCTATTCAGACACACTCTGTCTGACAGTTACAATTGATTCTCACTTCTCTATCTTAGTACAGAATACAAAAGATAGACTTTAGTCTATGCACACAATGATCCTAATATAATCAAATATTACAATATGATTGTGCTTATGAAGATTTTCAGCCCGAGAAAGTCTGAGCTTGTAAGCTTGTGCTGTTTTGCTTTCTTTTGCGTTTTTCGATTGATCAGACTCTCTCTTGAGCTCTTCTGTTGCATCCTTTTATAGTTGCATGTACCAACAACATTATTTCCCTTTGTGTGCAACTCTTGACTCTGCTTAAACTCTGAGTAAGCTACAGTCTTCTTCTTTAGGGTAGTTGCCGTTCTGGTTCATGCTTTCGGCGACTGTCAGATAAGCTCTTCTTTGTCTTCTTACCTTTTATGATAATCTTCAGTCCTTGGTCTTTTTCAGCATTAATTACAACATTAAATGCTTCAATAAATAGCCGTCAATGATTCAGACTGAAGAGCAATTCATATTCAGCCTTGACTGCTATGATCTGATAATAGCTGAGATCGATCTGAAGCTTCGATCTGGTCAGGCTGATATTCATCGATCCGATCTGATTTCCGATATACCATGTCAGCTTGATCTTCTTTGAGCGATCGATCTGGTCAGTCTGATTTCCCTCGATCCGTTCTGATTTGTTTTGTCATCTTTAAAATCCGGAACTAACACATAGTATGGGCGGAGAAACTTTTTTCAATGGCGACGGATGCGAAATTCACTAATTATATTTATTTAGGTTTGCAACATCAACATAAACGATTTTTAAGGAATACTATTAAATCGAATGCATTCATAATTTTTATGAATATAAAGCAAATTTAGTTACGTATTTAGGTAAACTTTCTTCGAAACTAGCTGTGATGCCCGGGAATTATTGGTGTAAATCCCGATGTGGTAATAATCCTTGATGGATTTTAATTGTAGCAATTATGAATGAATTGCGATATTTGGGACTCCCAAGGATTTTAAATTTGGTATTTGGAGTCGTTGGATCCAAGGGTTGAGATTATATTCTCATCGTGGTGGTAAACCTTGGAATTTGTTTTTTGGTGGGATCTGGGGTCCGAGGTGCTTTGACTTGGGGCTGGTGATGAAAATTGAGATTGAGAGATAATTATTGAACAATGGTTTTTAATGAGTCATGATGTATTTGTGGGGGACTCGGGATTTTGAGCCTTGGTACTATAAATATACCAAGTGGACTCGGTGTTCAGGGATTGGCTCATTCTTCTCTATCTCTCTCTCCCCTCTCCAGCGATTCCCCTTCCCCCTTTCACCCTTTTCTCCTCCCATGGAAGAATCAAGCAAGGCTCGATCTCGGATCGAGATTTCTCGAAGCTAATAAGGTATTGTTCTCCCCCTCGCATTTATCTTCTATTTAATAGTAGCATTATGGATTTTGGTTGTGTTTTGAGTTAGGTTTGAGTTTATGGGTTTAGGAGATTTTTGGTTATTGTGTTTTGAGGAGGAGGTATGGCTCCTTGTTGAGGATTCATGATGTATGGGGTGTGGGGATTATTGTTTTGGAAAATTTTGCAAGAAAAATGCCATTTTTGGCTGGAACAGGTCAAGGCGATCGATCCCTAGGGCGGGGCGATCGACCGCCGTGTTGTTTATTAGAATTTTGAAGACGATGAACAGCGAGGCGAACGACCACCTCAAATGAAGTGATCGATCGCATGGAGGCAGTGTCTGAAATTGTTGAGAGGCGATCGATCGCCTGGAATGAAGCGATCGATCGCCCATACCTATTTTTGAAAGGCGATCGATCACCCATACCTATTTTTGAGAGGTGACCGATCGCCTGGGATGAAGTGATCGATCGCCAGTGTCAGTTTTGTGGGTAATATTTCGTGTTGAGTATTCGATGCATGCTTCGTCCGGGGTCTTTTAAATGGTTAATCGTCATAGATTGACGATATATTTGGGGATTGTGAACGTGCTTGAGCACGTGGTTGCATGCTTGAAATTAATTGTGAATTACTATTGTGTTTAGCACATAATTCATCGGGTCACGGGACCAAGCAAGGTTCGATTCGGACTACGGAATTATAAGGTACGTATAACGTATGAGCATAGCCTTTTATATTATTGCAACTGTGAAATGCATGGTATATTGTATTTGCAAAAATGGATATACATTGGAAATTATATGGTGCCGCTTTTGAGCGAGCAATGATTGGGATGTTGTCGCTATTGAGAAAACATCGGTTATGATGCCGCTGCTGTTGAGTGAGCATGGGGTTAAATGCCGCTATTTTGGAGCGAACGCTGAAATAGAACTATGGAATCATTAGTTAGATATATGTGATATCTATGGTCATTTGTTGAATGACTTAATCATATTTGATTGTGAAACTGGCATGACAGGAATGAATTTAGTTAATCAATGAGATGATTAACTGGCTTTTGGGAATTTGATGGTTTCGGTTATTTTGAGAACAGGAACATCACAGGGATCCCGGATGAAGATGATACCATCCAAGGAGCATCTTTAAACATTTACATTCTGTAAATTATGAACTGTTATATTGTGATTATTAGATTGGTGGTATTGGTATGCTCACCCCATGTGGGGGCTGTCTCTGTTGGGGCAGGTTGAACAGGTACAACGGTAGCTCCGGAGTTGAGATCAAGCTATGGATTGGAGGTGCTTCCTGGATCGAAGTACCAACAACGGTATTGAGCCCAGTATTTTATACATTAGATACACATACATTCATTTGATGCTCACATGTGAGCACTGTAATATGTATATATGGTTTGTATAAAAAAGCAATGGCCTTTCTCTTTTCATTCATTGGTTGCATGCAATTAAATAAGGAATTGCTAAATGAATTGAGAACATGTTAGTGTATTATAAGGGTGCATAATATGTATGTGGACTTGGTTGGGGAGATTGGACATTATATGGGATAATGTAAGAAATTTTATTAATGGTATATTATGCTACGGTAGCATGTGGTTTTCCCCCTGATTACATGATTGTATGCACTAAATACATGGTTAATACACTAATAGAGGGATAAGGGCATGGGGGTCCTTACATTAGTGGTATCAGAACAGTGGTTTGCTCTTTGGGGCTGTTAAGGGTCTAGGAACATGTTGATAGAAATGGGAAGCACATACTTATGCATGATGGTAGTTAGTGTTGTGTGACACAATTATATTGCTTATGTGCGATTATGATATGTGTTCGTAATTGGAATATGTTGTTGCTAACCATGGTGGTTGCAGGGTCACATGGGATATGGATGAGACTGTGTGGAATGGGGATCACCAATGGGCAAAGTGCACATGTACGGGGGTCACCTCTTGAGCCTACGGGGCAAAGTGGCACGTGCATGGGAGTACCTCTTGAGCCTGCGGAACAAAGTGATACATTTCTGATATTGCCGCTGACATGTCGAAGTGATGATGCCACTGTCGTGTCGAAGCGATGTTACATGCCGTTGTCACGTCGAAGTGATGATGCCTCTGTCATGTTGGAGCGATGATACTTGCCGTTGTCATACCGTAGCGATGAAAGAATATTTGTCGAGAATATGTCAAAGCGAAGAACACGCCGATGTCATATTATAGCGAGGGATATTAATTGCCGCTGGTATGTCGAAGCGAGGGGTATTACATGATATGATACTTGCCGCTAATATGAAGCGAAGAACACGCCGCTGTCATATTATGGCGAGGGGTATAATGCCGCTGTCATACCGTAGCGATGAAGAATATTTGCCGCTCTATGTAGAAGCGAAGAACACGCCGCTGTCATATTATAGCGACGGATATTATGCCGCTGGTATGTCGAAGCGAGGTAGCGATGAAGGATATTTGCCTCTAATATGTAAAACTGAAGAACACGCCGCTGTCATATTATAGCGAGGGATATCATGTTGCTAGTCCTATGGCGATGGTTCATGCTGTCGGGTATATATAGCGATGGTTCATGCCGCCGGGTATATATAGCGATGGTTCATGCCGCCGGGTATTATATAGCGATGGTACATTCCGCTACATCTATGGCTATGGTTCATGCCGCCGGGTATATATTGCGATGGTTTATTTCGCTACATCTATGACGCTGGTTCATGCCGCCGGGTATTATATAGCGATGATTCATTTCGCTACATCTATGGCGATGGTTCATGCCGCCGGGTATTATATAGCGTTGGTACATTCCGCTACATCTATGGCGATGGTTCATGCCGCGTGGTATTATATAACGATGGTATATTCCGCTGATTCTATGGCGATGGTTAATACCGCCGGGTATCTATAGCGATGATTTATTCCGCTAACTCTATAGTGATGATCTATTCCGCTGATTCTATAGCGAGGGTCTATGCCGCTGGTTATATAGCGAAGTTTCATGCCGCTGATTATATAGCGATGTTTCATGCCGCTGATTGTATAGCGATGTTTCATGCCACTGGTTCTATAGCGAGGGATCATGTCGCTAATTTTTTAGCGATGGGTTATGCCGCTATGTATGTAGCACATGATTGTGCCGCCTTTCAGCAATGCCTGCTGACTGCGTACCGCTATTGGGCAATTGATACAGGTATGCCACTATCTTATTAGCGATGAGTTATGGTAGAGTACTATTTTGTTAGTGATATTGTGGATGTCATGTATTGACATATACCGTCACGGGTTGACGATGATATTGTGGATGTCATGTATTGACATATACCATCACGGGTTGACGACGATATTGTGGATGTCATGTGTTGAGATGTACCTTCACAGGATGACGATGACATAGAGGATGTTCTATGTGGACAAATGTCGTCGTTACGATGAAAAATACAGTTAGGTGCATGTATTAAGTCGTATGGTTTGAGTGCCAATGGTGGGCACAAGGTAGTGTCTGAGTCACTGGTTGACGAGACCATTATGCCGAGTAGGTTTGCTCGATGAATTATTGGATGCACCATACAGGAACTGTACCGCAGCACACATTTGAGGTAAATATTTTACGAGTAGTGGTACCTTTGGATATACTCGTTGGGATAGCTATGGCCAAGTGACTGGTGGTAAAAGTATGTTAGGATCGGTCCGGAGTGTTTAGAGGGGGGGTGAATGAACACTCCTATTAAAAATTAATCCCTTGTGATTTCTTTCGGATTAGTGAAAGAAATCTGTTTCTTAATCAACTCTTTGCAGAACAGACCACTGATTATTTTAGTGCGGAACGGTCTGTTCTTAGATTAGTAAGAACGGCTCGATGGCTTGAACAATAGAGCGAGTGCAGAAAGATAAAACACATAATATGTTTCTGGAAGTTCGAAGGTGGTGTAATCCTTCTACGTCTCCCCTTCTTCCAATTAATGAAGGATTCCACTAGAAGACTTTGATTTATACAATCCTGTTGTACAAACCCGATTCAGCTGGATTTACCTCACTACCAGACTGAAACTCCTAGTCTCTCGATCTGTTCAGACACACTCTGTCTGACAGTAACAATTGTTTCTCACTTCTATATTACAATACAGAATACACAAGATAGACTTTAGTCTATGCACACAATGATCATAAATGATCAAATATTACATTATACTTGTGCTTATGAAGATTTTCAACTCAAGAACTTCTGAGCTTGTAAGCTTGTGCTGTTTTGCTTTCTTGTGCGTTTTTCGATTGCTCAGGCTCTTTCTAGAGCTCTTCTGTTGCATCCTTTTATAGTTGCATGTACCAACGACATTATTTCCCTTAATGTGCAACTCTTGACTCTGCTTAAACTCTGAGTAAGCTACAGTCTTCTTCTTTAGGGTACTTGCCGTTCTGGTTCATGCTTTCGGCGACTGTCAGGTAAGCTCTTCTTTGTCTTCTTACCTTTTATGGTAATCTTCAGTCTTTGGACTTTTTCAGCATTAATTGCGACATTAAATGCTTCAATAAATAGCCGTTAATGATTCGGACTGAAGAACCAATCTTTATTCATTCTTGACTGCTCTGATCTGAATAAAGGTTGAGATTGATCTGAAGCTTCGATCTGGTCAGGCTGATTTCCATCGATCCGCTCTGTTTTGCGATATACCATATCAGCTTGATCTGTTTTGAGCTATCGATCTGGTCAGTCTGATTTCCATCGATCTGTTCTGTTTTGCGATATACCATATCAGCTTGATCTGTTTTGAGCGATCGATCTGGCCAGTCTGATTTCCATTGATCCGGTCTGATATATTTTGTCATCTTTAAAATTCGGAACTAACAAATTCCCCCTTTTTGATGATGACAAAACCTAGCTTCTAAATCTTTTTATCCAGTCTTTTAAGAACTCTGAAGCGTATACTTTTGGATCGATTACTTCTTCTTGTTCAAAATAAATGAACATTATTAAGTTAGAGTTTGGATCGATTAAGCCGTTTTTAGTTCAAAATAAATGAACAAGGACTTAACAAAGAAAGATTTTTATTGATCACAAAAATCTTATATACAGACAGTCTGATTTAAGCAACGAAACTGCTAACGGCTACTTTCTTGAAGACTGAGACTGATGCGGCTTGAAGTCTTTTCTCTTTTCCCCCTTTTTGTCAGCAGCAATTTCTTGAAGAAAATCGACAACTTGTGCTAGCTGATCGCTGATAGCATCAAGACGAGTGTCTTGAGCACGAAGGGAATTGCCGACGGATGCTCTAACTTCAGTGGCCAGCTCGATCTGCTCTTTTCTCAGGCTGTTTTTATAAGAAGCTTGCTGAGAGAACAGATCATTCAGTCCTCGTTGAATGCTGCTAATACTGGCTGTCATCTTCTCTTTAAATGAATCAAAATCCAAAACCGTGGTTTGCTGACTTTGATGAACCTCTATCACTCGTTGAGAGAGAGATAGACAGTTATCAGATAAGTGCTGAAGGGTCCTAGCCAGGGAAGGAGGTGCGTCAGATAAACGGCTTGGAGATTGATCATATGATGACAAGGTGTGATCAACTTCTTCAATAATCGGTATAAGTGAAGATAAGGCAGCTTGGCGTGTTTCGGACTGGATCAGGGTGACCAAGTCCGAAGAAAAATCTTCTAAGAACGCCAAATCTTCAGCAGATTGGACTGGAGGAGTGCTGGGTCTTGAAGGCTCCTCAATCTGTAGAGCTGCAACAACGGTGGACAACACCAGATCCGGATCGACGAACTCTGGTGAGACTACTGTTGTAAGTGCGACGGTTGGACTGAGTTGAACATGGGAGACTGATGATCCCAGAGGAATAGACGTTGTTGGGGAGTCCAACAAAACATTCAAGGGTTCATCTTCTGCAGCAGACGGAGCATTAGTCATTGGCTGCTCCGCTGTCTGATTCGCTCTTCGATCTGCTGTCTGGTCCGCTGTTCGATCTACTGTCTGGTCCGCTGCTCCAGAGGGAATAGTCTCTATGAAAGGTTCTGCCAGAGTCTTGCTTGCAGATGGGTGATCCGGGCTAGGTACTAGAGTGGATATGCTGAGCTTCTGTCGTTGAAATCGGACAGCTAAGTGAAGAGCGTGAATATCCATTTCCAGTTGAGCAATAACAGCACCATCATCTTTGGCAGTTGGAGTGCTCGGATCGAAATTTGCTTTCTTAGCGGCCAAGAGCAAATTCGCCAGTCTGAATCTCTGGTTGGCCTGAAAGAGATCTTTGCGAAGCACCGCGACTCTCACATCATCCGTCTCTGTCCCCTTAAGGACTTCTTCTTCCATTTTCTGCAGTCTTCTCAGCTTGCCGAAGAACATATCAATGTGGTTAATCGTTTTGTACTCGACATATTCATCAAAGACCACAATGAGCGCCTTGACCTTTTCTTCAACATCCTCCATAGCGATGTCGATGGCTGTTTGCGCGGCAGATTTGGGTTTGGAGGAGAGGGGTTCAGTGAGAATGGCTTTGCCCTTGCCGGTGGAAGATGGAGATTTGATCCCTGATTGGGTGTAGTCTCCCAATTCAGTGATAACAATCCATTTTACCACGGGAATGGCAGATGTGACTCGGATGGTTACTTTGGGTGCAGTGGTTGAGGCTGTTGAAGGTTGGGTTGTAGGTTGGGGTGCAGGGTGGCTTTTGTGGGAGGCAATATGGGTAGGGTTTTGAGAGGTAGGGTTTTGATTGGCTTGGTGATCTGGGTTCTTGGCTTTTTGGGAGGGGGCTTGGCGGGAGATGAAGGAGCAGACTGAGTTTCCTCGGAGTCAGTCTGAATGGTCAATTTGCGCTTGACTCGAGGTCTTAGAGCAGCAGTCTGTTCTGTTCCTTTCTCAATCTTGACAGCCACCAGATCGGTAGGAGTGGGTGGAGCACTCTTGGACTTTAGGAGAGCCAATCCCTTGGAGTTGAGAATTTTAAACGGACTGAGAGCAGACGGCTTCCCCAGCTCGATGTCCAGCGTCTCCAGTAGCTTGCTTAAAGGCACAGCAAAACATACAGCCTGTTTGGAGGCGATGACTGTCTCAAGTAGAATTCCAAATAGTATTGCAGACCAGTTCATCTTCTGTCCTGAGTGAATAGCAGCCATGGCCCGGAACTTCTCAGCAGTAACAGCATCATAGCTTCCGGCTTTGCCCAATAATGGCTTGCCAACGATCTCGCATAACAACTGGAAATGAAAGAACATTTCCTTCTTCTTAAATGAAGGCTGCAGGCGGTGGCCAAAGATTGATACCTTACCCTGAAGAGCCGTGAGAGAAGCTTGAGGAATCTGGCCAAACTCAGTCAGTCCGGAGTTGGGAAGACCAAAGGTCTTGGCCAGCGTCATCGGAGAGATTTCAAACGATTTGCCCTTGTGGAGATGGATGTCTTCTGTGATACAGCATTGGCGAACAGTTCGCGAATCTCCGACTCGTAAACCACCGTGCCACACTCCAGAAAATTCCTTAATCCAGATGATTCCAAAATTTTGAAAATAGAGACCATTTCTGGATCTTCAGCCCTATAGATATCATCGAACTCAACGGAGAGAGAGTTGTGAGTGATAGTGGCCATTTGAGTGTAATAAAGAAATGATAGGAGTTTGAAGAAGAATATGAGAGAGTTAGAGAGCAGAAAGCGATAAATTCTAAAAAGTGAATGAAAATGAAATGTTCAGCCCGCTAAATAAGATAGAGAAGACACATGTCTTTATCTCGAAGACTGACATTAAAAACATTCAAAATAAACGGACAAGATAAAAGAGAGATAAGGCGGTTAAAATTTGCGATCAGTCCGGGCTGTTTTAAACAATTATTTTATTTAAAGATTTGTTGACCAGACAGATCATGGGATAACATCAGATTTGACATAGATCGGTCTGAAAGTTTGGACCGGTCTGTGTCTTTCTGAACATTGTACTATCGATCCGTGCCAGTATACAATCTTTAAAAGATAAAACAATACAACTTCTAAATTATCAAGTTAAATCTATTAAACCAAGAATTTGACGAAAATAATTAAACTTAGCCTCAGGGAGTGGTTTGGTGAAGATATCTGCTGCTTGCTGTTCTGTTGAAATATGCTCGATCCGAATTTCCTTTTTGCCAACATGATCTCGAATAAAATGATGTCTTATATCAATGTGCTTTGTTCGAGAGTGCAAAACTGGATTATACGTTATAGCGATTGCACTTGTGTTGTCACAAAATATCGGAGATTCAACAGCTTGAATGCCATAGTCTTTGAGCTGGTGTTGAATCCAGAGCATTTGAGCGCAACAGCTTCCAGCGGCAAGATATTCTGCTTCAGCTGTAGATGTGGCAATATATGTTTGCTTCTTGCTAAACCAAGAGATCAATCTTTCACCTAAGAATTGACATGTTCCACTGGTGCTTTTGCGATCAATCTTACAGCCAGCATAGTCAGCGTCTGAATATCCGATTAAGCTGAAATTTGAGTCTTTGGAATACCAAAGACCGACGTTCTGAGATCCTTTCAAGTATTTCAGAATACGCTTAGCAGCAATAAAGTGTGATTGCTTTGGCTCTGACTGAAATCTAGCGCACATACAGACTGAGAACATAATATCAGGCCGGCTCGCTGTAAGATACAAGAGCGATCCGATCAGTCCGCGATACATAGATACTTCAACTGTTGTTCCCCCTTCGTCTTTATCTAACTTGATTGTAGGACTCATTGGAGTTGATGCAGTTGAACACGTTTCCATTCCGAATCTCTTGAGAAGCTCTTTGGTATACTTGGTTTGATTTATGAAAATGCCATTGCTGAGCTGTTTGACTTGGAGACCCAGAAAGAATGAAAGTTCTCTCATCATACTCATCTCAAACTGTCCCTGCATTAACTTAGAGAATTTCTCTCATAATTTGGGGTTAGTTGACCCAAAAATGATATCGTCAACATAAATTTGAACTACCAAAGTATGTTCCACCTTAATAAATTTAAACAGAGTTTTATCCACTGAGCCGATCTGAAAATCATGGTTCAGCAGAAATTGAGACAGAGTATCATACCAGGCTCTTGGGGCTTGTTTCAGACCATATACTGCTTTATTCAGTAGATATACATGATTTGGAAATGAATGGTTCTGAAATCCAGGAGGTTACTCAATGTAGACTTCCTCTTGAAGCTTACCATTAAGAAAGCACCCTTTACGTCATTTGATATACCTTGAAGTCTTTAAAAGCAGCATAAGCAAGAAATATTCGGATCGCTTCAAGTCTGGCGACTGGTGCAAAAGATTCATCGAAGTCGATTCCTTCTTCTTGTCGGAATCCTTGCACCACCAGTCTGGCTTTGTTTCTAACCACAACTCCATCTGCGTCTAGCTTGTTTCTGAAGACCCATCTGGTTCCAATAACAGGGAGATCGCTTGGTCTGGGGGTTAGACTCCAAACTTGATTTTGTTCAAATTGATTAAGCTCTTCTTGCATGGCCTTAATCCAGTTGAAATCGGTCAAAGCTTCATCAATCTTTTTAGGTTCCAGATTTGATATGAATGCAGCATGAGTGAATTCATCCATCATCTGTCCTCTGGTTCTAATCGGTGCAGAAGGACTTCCAATTACTAGATCAGGTGGATGCCTCTTTGTCCATCGATAGCTTGATTCTGGATTGTCTGGACCAGACGGATGAGTAGAAGCGGCATTATCAGCATCTGATTTAACATTCGAGTGAGGACCATCCGGATCGGCTCGATCTGAAGGAGCTTCATTTCCTTGATCCGATCTGTCTGGTACTTCAGGTTCCGGTGGATTGTCTCTTGACCTGTTAGCTACAATCTCATCATCACTGTTAGCTTCGAGATGGTATTTTCCATCTGATTTTGAATTGATTCCTTGTTACCCTCAATACATAAAGATTCATCAAAAACTACATGAACTTATTCTTCTACAGTTAAAGTGCGATTATTGAAAACTCTAAAAGCTTTGTTATTTGATGAATATCCTAAGAATATCCCATTATCTGAGTTAGCTTCAAATGTTGTAAGATGATTCTTACCATTGTTGTGAACGAAGCATTTGCAACAAAATACATGAAGGTGAGAGATAGACGGTCTGTTACCAGTCCATATTTCATATGGAGTGAGATTCAACTTCTTATTAATCATAGACCGATTTTGAGTGTAGCACGCAGTATTTACGGCTTCTGACCAGAACTTTTTCGAATTCCAGAATCAGCAAGCATTGTTCTTGCTGCCTCTTTTAGCGTTCTGTTTCTTCGTTCTGCAACTCCATTTTGTTGGGGAGTTCGGGGCGGCTGAAAATTCGTGCTTAATTCCTTGATCTTCTTGAAAGGATTCCAGATTCTGATTTGAAAACTCAGTGCCTTTGTCGCTACGAATCCTGTCTATGCTTGATGATTTCTCATTCTGAGTGCGTTTCAGCAGCTTGATCAATTTCGGACCGGTCTGATCTTTACTGCTAAAAAATATAGTCCAAGTAAAACGTGAGTAATCATCAATAACAACAAGAGTATACCGCATTCCCCCTAAACTTGTTATTGGTATAGAACCAAACAAGTCCATATGCAGTAGTTCTAAGCAGCGTGAGGAGGATTTGGCATTCTTGTTTTTGAAGGATGATCTGATCTGTTTGCCTATTTGGCATGCTTCACAGATCTTATCCTTAGCAAAGTCGATCTTGGGCAGACCGACAACTAAATCATGTTTACACAGGCTAGAAATAGTCTTAAAATTGAGATGATTCAAGCGTTTATGCCATAGCCAGTGTTTATTATCATTATTAGCGATGAAGTATGTAGGATTATCAGGTTGAGCAAAATCACAGTTAATCTTATATGTATTTCCATTTCTGATTCCTACAAGCATGGTCATACCGTCTGACGATTTAACAGTGCAAGTTGTTTGTGAAATTCTACAGCATAACCATTATCACATAGTTGACTTATGCTAATCAGATTATAGCACAGATTTTCAACTAACAGCACATCATTGATAATAATATTACCATGGACAATCTTACCCTTGCCCACGGTCTTACCCTTTGAGTTATCCCCGAATATGATCTTGGGTCCAGTACATTCTGTGACTTCAGACAGCAGCTCAATGTTTCCAGTCATGTGACGAGAACATCCACTGTCTAAGTACCAGTCTGATACAAGATTCTTCGGTACCTGTCATCAAACAAAATCATTGTTGGTACCCAATCCTACTTGGGTCCAGAACGGATTAGCACTTTGGGAACCCACACATGTATCAGCTTTAATGGCTTGTGTGTGTCTGGTGTGTTGTGAGCTGATCTGTTTCGATGTCGTGTGTGATAATGTGTGCGATATGGAAACCTTTGATTCTCATAGGGTAGTCTATATCTTCGTTGAACTGGTTTTGAATTATGGTAGTTGGATGGTCTTCCTTGCCTTAGATTTTGCACTTTTAGATTTGGTCTGAAAGACGCAAAGCTTGCTGTTTCCTTTTCTTTCGCTTGGTTAACATATCCAATCCCTTTTTTCAAACCTTGATTCACGAAAGAGACTCCAGTTTGAATTGTAGGTGCTTCAGTCTCATATACTGTGCTGGATTTAACAAATGTCATTTGTTTGATTTTGTTCTTTACCAGCAACAGTTCAGATTCATCTTTGGTGCATTCTTTGATATCAAAGCCTATGCCGGTGACATCACCAACATTTCTTTGTACCTCTTGTAATTCTTCCAATGATGTTCTTGATTTTGTCCATGTTTTGAAAATATGAGAAAGTTTAGCATTTTGTGTGCTAATTCTCTTGTTTTCTTCATGGAGCTGATCATAGGAGATTTTCAGCTTATTCAGCTCGATATTTAGATAATTGCACTCACCCTGCTCAGAGCAGCTTGGTTTGTTGTGCTCATCCATTTGATCATTGGCTTTAGCTTTATTTTTCTCAAATGATTCAGCTAAGAGTCTATAATCATTAGCCATGTCTTGCAGTGCGGACATGAGTTCTTCACATGTAAATTCATTTGAGTCAAGATCGAATACCTTGTCTGTTTAACTCATATCTTTGTCTGCCATTAGACATTGAATATCTTCTTCGCTTTCACTGGAAGAGTATTCGGAACTTTCTGAATCTGAATCAGTCTGAGCCCACTTGCTGTTTCCTTCTTCTACTAATAAGACCTTTTGGGACGTCCCATGATGACTTTTACGATCCTTGTAGTGCTTCTTTTTCTTGTCATCACGATGCTTTTCTTTACGGTATTCTTTCTTTGGTCTGGTGCAATTTATCTGTTCGATAGATCGATCTGTTGTGGGGGCGGTCTGGTCTGGAATGGCTGCTAGTGCTTTGTTTGGTTGAGAGATGAATGGCTCTGCTTCACCTCTGCTGATCAGTTCGAACTCATATGCCTTAAGATCTGCGAACAGATCATGAAGTTCAACCTTGTTCAGATCTTTGGACTCCCTCATTGCAATGGTCTTAACATCCCATTCTTTTGGCAGGGCTCTCATAACTTTCAGAGCGATATCTCTGTTTGAGTATTCCTTGCCCAGACCATTTAGTTCATTGATGATACCAGTGACTCTTTCATCAAACTCATTTAGAGTTTCTCCAATCTTCATTTTTATGCTCTCAAATCTTTGAAGAGCAACAGTTAGCTTGTTTTCCTTGGTCTGGTCGTTCACTTCACATAGTTGTGCTATCTTCTCCCAAATTTCTTTGGCAGTTGAGCACATTTTGATTTTACTGAACATGTTCTTGTCCAATGTCTTGAACAAGATGTCTTTGGCAACGTTGTCGAGGTTTGCTTTCTTTCTTTCTTCATTCGTCCATAGGGATCTGTCCTTCTCGACCATTTGGGGTTCACCACCAGTAATGGAGGCTGCTGTATTTACTTTCAGAATCTTCATTGGTCCATCAGTGATGACGAACCATATATCGTCATCCTGTGCTACCAGATGAGCTTGCATTCTGATTCTCCAATCATCATAGTCTTCTTTTGAGAACATAGGAATTTTGTTGAATGATGTCATCAGCTCAAGTGTCTTCTTTGTGCTGATTAAGACGACCATCTCTGATACCACTTGTTGGATCGGTCTGGAGTATTTAGAGGGGGGGTGAATGAACACTCCTATTAAAAATTAATCCCTTGTGATTTCTTTCGGATTAGTGAAAGAAATCTGTTTCTTAATCAACTCTTTGCAGAACAGACCACTGATTATTTTAGTGCATAACGGTCTATTCTTAGATTAGTAAGAACGGCTCGATGGCTTGAACAATAGAGCGAGTGCAGAAAGATAAAACACAGAATATGTTTCTGGAAGTTCGAAGGTGGTGTAATCCTTCTACGTCTCCCCTTCTTCCAATTAAGGAAGGATTCCACTAGAAGACTTTGATTTATACAATCCAGTTGTACAAACCCGATTCAGCTGGATTTACCTCACTACCAGACTGAAACTCCTAGTCTCTCGATCTGTTCAGACACACTCTGTCTGACAGTTACAATTGTTTCTCACTTCTATATTACAATACAGAATACACAAGATAGACTTTAGTCTATGCACACAATGATCCTAAATGATCAAATAATACAATATACTTGTGCTTATGAAAATTTTCAGCTCGAGAACTTCTGAGCTTGTAAGCTTGTGCTGTTTTGCTTTCTTGTGCGTTTTTCGATTGCTCAGGCTCTTTCTAGAGCTCTTCTGTTGCATCCTTTTATAGTTGCATGTACCAACGACATTATTTCCCTTAATGTGCAACTCTTGACTCTGCTTAAACTCTGAGTAAGCTACAGTCTTCTTCTTTAGGGTACTTGCCGTTCTGGTTCATGCTTTCGGCGACTGTCAGATAAGCTCTTCTTTGTCTTCTTACCTTTTATGGTAATCTTCAGTCTTTGGACTTTTTCAGCATTAATTGCGACATTAAATGCTTCAATAAATAGCCGTTAATGATTCGGACTGAAGAACCAATCTTTATTCATTCTTGACTGCTCTGATCTGAATAAAGGTTGAGATCGATCTGAAGCTTCGATTGCGATATACCATATCAGCTTGATCTGTTTTGAGCAATCGATCTGGTCAGTCTGATTATCATCCATCCGGTCTGATATATTTTGTCATCTTTAAAATCCAGAACTAACAAAGTAGTTATGAAGGAAACTACTTGCTTATACCGATGTGACATGTGGTGGACACGATCACACCCACACATGAAGGTGTGAGATAAATCCTAATGGATTAGGATTGCATTGTGATTGAGTAAGGACACTTGGATGTTCATTGTGCATTGGTATTAGAGGAATATTGGCGATGACCCACTACTCTAATGGATGATACGGTATGGTATACCGGGGTGGAACGTGTAATACGTTGGTAGGTTTGGTATAAACCTAAGGAGGCAGCAATCTGCTAGCCAGGTATTGTTGTCATGTTATAGTGTGCTTGTTGTAGCCATTATACTGCTCGTTGGAACCGAGTTTAGTGAATCGTATGATGATACGATGAGGGTTTGTAGTGGACTCTTTTAGTCACTATGTGGCATTAGGATTGAGGCAGGGAATAACTCACGAGAACGTTTATACGTTAAATGTTTTGAGGGACTTGTACTGGGTCAACTCAATTCTGTTGGGAGTACCCACGTGAGTGTCGACAAGTCATTGTTGGCTCTGGTTGAGCATCCTTGCATATGAAATGCAATGGAAGACACAATCGAAATTCTAGGATATAGTTAATGGGGTGACACTACTATATTGATTGTATCTCTTGAAGAGATTTGGATCGTACTGTCATGGAGACAGCTGGTGTTGATCGAGGTTGATTGTGAATCAACCACGGTAAGCATTACTGGTGATGGACTAAGTAATGACTTTATATTTTTGGTGAGACGTACGAGGAGACGTCTCCGGGGAAATGCTCGAGATTGTGGAGTACTATGGTATTAGTACAGAGCATTGTTAAAATGAGTATACGTTGTGTATACGGATTTTGAATTGGTAATAGTTGCAAGGATGCACTATTCTGAATCGGTTGTGTATTTTATTGGTTTCGAGATATATTTTGGTATAAATATATCCAGGTTTTCCGAACGGTGGTTCGAGGTTGGAGGGTCATGGGTTCATTACACTTTCCTTGTGAGGAAGGCGGTATTCATATACCTACTGAAAATCTTTGGAGGATTCGTTGAGTCGGTTAGTGTGGTGTTGATGTTTGAATCACACCATTGGTCATTAGTTCGTCAATCATCATTCTCCACTGGGTGAGAATAATCGGGGATTGACAGTTGTTTTGGGGATTGTGGGTATGATTAGAAATACCCGAGCCGAGTGCATTGAGTATGCATGTGTTGCTGGTACTTAGGCATGTATACCGGTGTGTGTATGCAAATGCCAGCATTTTGGTACTTGTCGAGCATCGGATTAGTATGCTTGGATGGATGAATCTCCGGTGAGAGATTGTGGCACCTTGAGATTGGTAATATCAATGACACGATGTATTCTGAAGAATGATCGTGAGGTTCAGTCGATTTCCTCCGAAGAGGGATTGTCGTATTTTGGGGTCATGGTAGTTCATTACTGGGTAATTTGATGGCATCCATGTATTAGGATTGTTGAATCCTAGGGTAAACGATGGATGACCAGGATTTGGACTTGTTGGGTGTCGTTGTCAACACAGGTGGCAAGAATGCAATTGATTTTTCTTGCATGTTCTCTATGAGAACTTGAGACCTTGTGGAGTCTCGATGGTGTGTTTGGACCGAGATATGATTTCTTGGAACACACGGATTATAGGCATCTTTGGAGATGTGGTTGTGTTGATCGTAGCCGTGAGTTGACCGATCCGAGTTGCAAGTGGTACATCTACTCCCTCGATGGAGATGAATTTGGAGAACGGAAACAGGGTTCAATATGTGTATATTGTAGTATACTAGTGGTCCACGTCGTAACGATGTGTGTTTAACATCGTAGGCTAAGTCGTACAGATATCATTGAGACGATATTTATGTTGGAATCACGAATGATTCGTTTGGTTAGCAGTTAGGGTTGACTGACTGCTTTTGGGTGGTTAACATCGGGGTATGCTGACGTTCTTTTGAGATTGTGATGGTTGGGAAATCTACTCCATTCCAGGTTTTGGTGCGAGG
The DNA here is from genome assembly GCA_907163345.1 of Haberlea rhodopensis. Lineage (NCBI taxonomy): Eukaryota > Viridiplantae > Streptophyta > Magnoliopsida > Lamiales > Gesneriaceae > Haberlea > Haberlea rhodopensis. The sequence continues at coordinate 749,821 of CAJQUN010000149.1, forward strand.
TCAGTGTCCTCGCGGTTGGTGTGTCGTTCATGATATGTTCATGATTCAACGATGTAGATCCGGTTTGGCTTATGTGGTATTGGTTGTACATGAGGTACGCCTGTGTAAATTTCGGGGATGAAATTTTATTGGTAGGGGAAATTGTGATGCCCGAGAATTATTGGTGTTAATCACTGTGTGGTAATAATCCTTAATGGATTTTAATTGTAGCAATTATGAATGAATTGCGGTATTGGGACTCCCAAGGATTTTAAATCCGGTATTTGGAGTCGTTGGATCCAAGGGTTGAGATTATATTCTCATCGTGGTGGTAAACCTTGGAATTTGTTTTTTGGTGGGATCTGGGGTCCGGGGTACTTTGAGTGGGGGCTGGTGATGAAAATTGAGATTGAGAGATAATTATTGAAAACATATGATTTTTAATGAGTCATGATGTATTTGTGGGGGACTCGGGATTTTTTAGCCTTGGTACTATAAATATACCAAGTGGACTCGGTGTTCAGGGATTGGTTCATTCTTCTCTCTCTCCCCTCTCCAGCGATTCCCCTTCCCCCTTTCACGCTTTTCTCCTCCCATGGAAGAATCGAGCAAGGCTCGATCTCGGAGCGAGATTTCTTGAAGATAATAAGGTATTGTTCTTCCCCTCGCATTTATCTTCGATTTAATAGTAGCATTGTGGATTTTGGTTGTGTTTTGAGTTAGGTTTGAGTTTATGGGTTTAGGAGATTTTTGGTTATTGTGTTTTGAGGAGGAGGTATGGCTCCTTGTTGAGGATTCATGATGTATGGGGTGTGGGGATTATTGTTTTGGAAAATTCTGCAAGAAAAACGCCATTTTGGCTGGAACAGGTCGAAGCGATCAATCCCTAGGGCGGGGCGATCGATCGCCGCGTCGTTTATTAGAATTTTGAAGACGATGAACTCTGAGGCGATCGACCGCCTCAAATGAAGCGATCGATCGCATGGAGGCAGTGTCTGAAATTGTTGAGAGGCGATCGATCTCCTGGAATGAAGCGATCGATCACCCATACCTATTTTTGAGAGGTGATCGATCGCCTGGGATGAAGCGATCGATCGCCAGTGCCAGTGTGGGTATTATTTCGTGTTGAATTTTCGATGCATGCTTCGTCAGGTGTCTTTTAAATGGTTAATCGTCATAGATTGACGATATATTTGGGGATTGTGAACGTGTTTGGGCACGTGGTTGCATGCTTGAAATTAATTGTTAATTACTATTGGGTTTAGCACATTTCATCGGGTCACGGGACCAAGGCAAGGTTCGATTCGGACTACGGAATTATAAGGTACGTATAACGTACGAGCATAGCCTTTTATATTATTGCAACTGTGAAATGCATGGTATCTTGTATTTGCATAAATGGATATACATTGGGAATTATATGGTGTCGCTTTTGACCGAGCAATGATTGGGATGTTGTCGCTATTGAGCGAACACCGGTTATGATGCCGCTGCTGTTGAGCGAGCGTGGGGTTAAAATGCTGCTATTGTGGAGCGAACGATGAAATAGAACTATGGAATCATTGGTTAGATATATGTGATATCTATGGTCATTTGTTGAATGACTTAAATCATATTTGATTGTGAAACTGGCATGGCAGGAATGAATTTAGTTAATCAATGAGATGATTAATTGGCTTTTGGGAATTTGATGGTTTCGGTTATTTTGAGAACAGGAACAGCACAGGGGATACCAGATGAGGATGATACCATCCAGGGAGTATCTTTAAAAATTCATGGCATTTACATTCTGTAAATTATGAACTGTTATATTGTGATTATTGGATCGGTGGTATTGGTATGTTCACCCCGTGTGGGGGCTGTCTCTGTTGGGGCAGGTTGAACAGGTACAACGGTAGCTCCGGAGTTGAGATCGAGCTATGGATTGGAGGTGCTTCCAGGATCGAAGTACCAGCGACGGTATTGAGCACATTATTTTATACATTAGATACACATACATTCATTTGATGCTCGCATGTGAGCACTGTAATATGTGTATATGGTTTGTATAAAAAGCAATGGCCTTTATCTTTTCATTCATTGGTTGCATGCAATTAAATAAGGAATTGCTAAATGAATTGAGAACATGTTAGTGTATTATAAGGGTGCATGATATGTATGTGGACTTGGTTGGGGGAGATTAGACATTATGTGGGATAATGTAAGAAATTTTATTAATGGTATATTATGCTACGGTAGCATGTGGTTTTCCCCCTGATTACATGATTGTATGCACTAAATACATGGTTAATACACTAATAGAGGGATAAGGCACGGGGTCCTTACACTAGCACTAACAAGTGATATTTGGACAACTTGTCTTGGCAATTTATCATATCTCTGTGGTAAATGACATTGGATTGAAGATCACTGGGTGTTGCATAAAAAAGTTTAGGTTTCACAAAAATTGATTGGCCTCATACGGGTGGAGTTATTTCTAATGACATTGTGCAAGTTACTAATGAATATAATATTAGTAAATAATCTTCTCTATTTCATTTGATATGCGACTAATAATACCGCTGCAATTACTATATTAAAAACTTATTTGAAAATAATTTTAAATTGTTATATTTTTCATATTCATTGTTCATGTCATATTTTAAATTTGTGTGTGCAAGATGGATTGAAACCACTTGAGCTTCATTTAGAAAAAATAAAGACTACTCTTAAATTTCTTAATGGTTCAGTTGCTAGAAAATAAGACTTCAAAAGTTTATGCATTTATCATTATATGAATAATAAAGATTTTCTTATGATGTTCCTAATAGGTGAATTCTACATATTTAATGTTGCAAGCATGTTTACCTTATAGAAATATGATCACTTTATTTTTTTACTGAAAGGATGGATAAACATTTTCATATGGAAGAAACTGATTGGGAAATTGCTTCTAATATTTGTAATTTTTTAGAACCTTTTTATGATGCTACCAGTTTATTTTCGGGCTGTTATTATTCAACTTCTTCAATATTTTTGAATAAAATTTATGAAATTAGTGATGTTTTGCATTATATAGATCTGATCCATTTTTTACAGGTATTGTTGAACCAATGTAGTATAAAGTTAAAAAATATTGGAAAACTATTCCTATGTTGAATTGTTTGGCATCAATTATGGATTCTAGATTAAAATTATATAGTGTAGAAAAAATTATAATAGAATCTTATTACACCAACATGACTTATAAAAATGTTAATATTAATCAAGAGAAAGAGCGCATTAATAAGTGTTTGTTTGCTTTGTGTTCTTTATATGATTCGTTACATAATTCTAGATCATTTCCAGTAAGAGAAAGTGGTAGTAGTGGTGCTAGTAGTAGTAATGGTTCTGTGTGGACAATGTTAAGAAGAAAACAAGACACTACTTCCGCTTCTTCTAGTTGTAGTTCTAATACATCTTCATTTATGAGCTTCAGTTATATCTAAACCAAGTCATAAATTTCAGTGAACAAGAATTAGAAACTTCTGATGTTTTGGCATTGTGAAAAGATAATGCTAGATTTTGGCCAGTACTTTCCATAATGGCCCGTGATCTACTAACTCCTCCGATATCCATAGTTCCACCGGAGTCTTGTTTTAGTGCAGGTGGAAGAGTCATTGACGAAAAAAAGTAGAATGAAATCAAACACTCTGAAGATGTGTATTCTTTTAAAGGATTGGTTGGATGCTAATAACCGCTTACAAGGTTTGTGAGGACGTGATGTTTCTTCGGATGAAATGAAGAAAATTAGAATATTTTTTTAAACTCTTTTGTAATTTATGATTTTGTTTTGTTCAATGTAATTTGTAGTTTTCAATTCGTAGTCAATAAATTTTTATTTTGCAAGTATATTATATCAATCTATATTTTTATAATATTATTATATTTATATAATTAAAATAAACAAAAAAAATGAAAAAAATTTAAAAAATATGATTTGGGATGTGCCAGCACGGCACGGCCTATAGGCCACGGGCCTATTAGCCGTGCCGAGCCTGCGAAAATGAAGATGGGCTGTTGCGGGCCGTTCCGGGCGGCACGAATTTACGATCGTGCCGGGCCGGCACGACCCGTTTGACATCTATACATTAGTGCATGAATTGAATTCTTCCAACATATCTAAATCACAATTGGTTGATCGTTAAACAATTTGACTTGTATTTAATCCTTAATGTGTTGGTTCCGTATGTTTAAATAGACGAATTAAATCAGTTTAAACAATCACTGATTGAAAAATATAAATTACGCTGAAATACAGAAACAGTAGAACTTACAGTAACAGTTTATAAATTATAAAAGCACAACAAGAAACCGGAAATGGTTCTGGATGAAGCCACAACAAGCCGTGTGCCCCTAAACTCAAATTTGACCGCCTAAGCTTATGACCTCTTGGACAAGTGAGTTCCAAGGTACAACGTCCAATCACATCTGCTCGGATTGAAGAAGAATTCCGAGCAGACTCTTTCGAACACTAATAGTGTGCATTACTCTCAAATAGTATGAAATGTATGATTGAAGAATAATTTCGGATTGATGAAACAATAGAGCTGGAGCAGCTTATATAGCTGATCAGAAGACATTCAAAGGTCTCAGAAATTAAGTGTAATGATTAGTGGGGTAGATGAAAAGTCTCAACACTTAACATCAGATATTAAGTTTAGCACTTAATACGGATTTAAGTCTCACATTTATCTGATATCAATTCTGCAAGAGATGAAAAGTCTCAGACTCAATACTCAGCAGAAGCCAGATAGGTGAAAAGTCATTTCAGAAATCCGAGTAGTAAAAAGATATGGATGACTTCGCGGCAGCAACACGTGCGCAGTGAGCCGAGCGGAGCGGACAGGCGGACGGCGCTCGAGAGACACCTATTTTCTACTTAACTACAATCTATTGATTTGTTTCTCAATATAAACAAACAATAAGTGTCTCAAAATTTCAATATTCTTTAGCTAGTTGACTATTCAAAATTAATTTACCAAATTTGTTCTCATTAACAAAATTAAACAAAATTGTTGAGCTTTTATTTATTAATCCCAACATAATGTCGAAGAGTTTAGTTTATATTTCTCCGCTATATAAACTGGCAATCATGCCATATGCTCTTTATATATTTTTTCTCTACAATGTATGTGTATTATTTATAAGTGATTAAATATTATTAAAGTACTTTCTAACTAATACAAGATATGTAGAGGTGGCTTTCTTCAATTCACAAGACTTCTCCAAAGTCATTATACATGTCTTCAATTTGGTCTTATCCACCCGCCTTTGATTTTAATGTTTTAAGATGATTTTTCTTGGTGCATACGAGTTTACGTTGCTTCGTTTTTTACCGTTCAAATTTTCTAGATTACACATATTTGTTTTTAATAATTATTAGACTAAACTCACCAAAATTCATACCTTTAAACTTTTCTTTAACCCCACTTCTCATATCACGATTCATTTATTTAAACTTACCATCTACCTTTTTTTTGTAATTTAGTTTTAAGTTTTGAACTCCCTACTCCCATGCAGTTTTACTTTTATATCCTTATAGGGCTAATAACAAGTTATCCCATAGGTTTTATTTTACTTTTCAGATTTTACCCAAAAATTTGTACTTTTTCCTAATAAAATGACCATGTCAAAAAATATTATCAGAGACTAGGTTTATTCTGGAAATATTAAAATAATATTTTGAATATTATTATTATCCTACACGGAGGAGACAATTCGAGAAAAAAATGGATCCAAACGAATGTTCGAAGTGTTACTAATACATGTAGTACTTCCAAAAATTGGAAGAACTAAATCAGGAACATCTGAACGAAGCTAAACACTTCAAACAGGAATGGAAAATACTACAAGAAGTCGGTACTAGCAAAGCTAGCATACACCAGTATCAACAACAAGAGAATATAGCGAGGAACCTTCACATGATGAACCTCAAACTTCAGTTCGAGTTGTCCGGAGCTCATGAGGAAGACCATCCTAAACACGACCCCATGATTCCAGATCCGAACAACCCAACAGGATCCGAAACAACCGAATAGAATGGGAGAAACTACCTTTCATGAAAATCGAGACAGATAGCTCAAAGATTTCCCAAGATCTTAGAGAGATCCAGAAGACGGTGCATCGTTATGGTTATCAACAATACCACGTCCCTGCACAGATCCATCATATCCAAGCTCAGATGGAGACCACGATGAAGCATCAGAAGGAAAATCTTGAAATCCTTCTCGATGTTCAAACCCGAGTCAAGGAGTTGGAGTCATGACCAAGTTCTTCAGGAAGAAGGGAAGGAGGGTTGTTACAACCGTCATATGGAACAAAACCCCTTTTACATCAAAAAGGGAAAGCCGAGGAAGTCTGAAGACCTATGACTGACGCTGAGAAATCGATCGCTGTCATCCGAGGAGATCCAATACTTCCCACAAAATAATGGAAGGAATCAACCTTGAAGATTTACATGATCTTGTTGATTCATTTGCGGGATTGAATCTCGTGGACTTCAAAACAAATCAAGTTGGAGGATCACGGAGACATAAATCCCTCTATTTTCACCACCACAGGAGAATTTCGGGTCACATAATCCACCACCCGATTGAGATCAAAGAATGCCTCATCATGAGGATTTTACCACCGGAGCAACCTTAGACCCCCAGTTGGAAAAATGAATCATTCACGCGTGCCAGATTTACATCAAACGCCGTACATGACATCTCAATTAGATCCAATACATCCATACATGCTCATGCTCAACCTCGATATTTTGGATTCCAAAAAGCGAGAAGTTGATGAATGGGCTTCGGCAATGAGTATTGCAACAGGAACGCTTGATCTCAACAAAGAATGATTAGTATTACTCCTTAATATGAATCTAGAAAGATCAACCAAAATTGCCTGGGATCTCACTGACCAGGTTACTAAGGAAGACGTTCTAGCCGTTGAGTCCCTAAAAGCAATTGTGGCCAAGATGGCCAAACTTTTTAAAATTTGTTTCATCGGAGTTGGTTATTTCAAAGGAATGGAGCAAGAGAAGGTGAAAAAATATAGACAAGCTCTATATAGCCTGAACTACATGATATTTGTTATGTAGACGGGTACATCAAACTCTTCACCGAGTATAGATGGAAGGCAAAGATGACGGACAAGGATGCAAGCGAGTTATTCTTTGCCAAAATACCGAGTCCATGGAGAGAAATGCTTATTCAGGAGTATACACCACAAAAAATGGAGATAATGGGCAGGAGAATGTCATTCTTAAAGTGAAGCTTGCGGAGTGCTATCAAGCGAAACTCCAAAAGAACTACAAGAGGCTAAGATGAATCAACAAAACAACTCATCTTTGCTGTAAAGGGAATGATATCTCTACAATCATCGGTTACCCCCAGAGGCGAAAGATGAAAAAACACATAAATCATTCTTATGCCCGAGGAAGTGGTTCGAGAAGAGGTGGGTCTTCATGGAGACCTAGAAAGTTTTGGTCAAGGCAGAAAGCCCGAAGCTACAGATCGGGCAGAGACCAGGACCAACCAGGAGTAGAACCTCGTCAATGAGTTCTAATCAAGCAAGTACTAGTAGAGCCCAACAAAGAGAACTTTCAGACGAACTCATACAAGATCCAATGAAAGTTTTAAAAATTCTAAGTGCTGGACGTACGGAGCAAGGGGACATAGCTCTACAGATTGTCCAGAGAACAAAAACAAGGAATGAAATAGTTCGAGCATACAAATGAGTTCAAAGATGCTGTTTATTTCTAGGATTGGTGCATGCGTATCAATTTGAGGGCATCCCCTCAGATGAAAGCATCTATGAAGAGGAGATCTATTCGGATGGAGGTGAATCCAGTTCAGAATCAGACTGAAGGAGAGTTCCTTCAACACATGATCAGAGCATAGCCGTCGACGTTTTTCTCACACACAACTGTTTCTCATAAACCCTTATGTGGATCGTGAAGGAAGAGCCAAAACTTCAAAAATAAGAAGGATTTACAATTGGAGCAATGGAAAGGACTTGGATATGACCGTTCTGCAGAGCAGAAAGCATCACATCATCCACAAGGTCACAACAGGCGAATTTGCAATCCCGATGGAATTCCCTAGAAATCAAATTGAGATGCAGTTAATCTCCTACAGAGGAATTCAGGAGATTAAAGATAGGGTGAAAATAAAAGTTGCCAATACGCTCTCATGAATTCATATTGGAGCCATTAGAGTTATCATCAAAGCGACTTTCAAGGAAGGAATTGATTCGCCACTCAACCTAGCGATCTTTGACAAGAGAATCACGAACCTCAAAGATTCTTGTTTGGGAATAGTTGCAGGAAATTTGTATGCAGAAAAGATGGTCTTTAACATCTATCCAAGAATTGCATACAATTTGGGAGATCGAGATTTCAACAAGGTTCTTACTCTTCATCAAGATTTTAAAAGAAACGATTTGATGAAAGAAGGGAATAGGCTTTACTCGATCACCTACAAGGTGTCAAACATGCTCTCGAATACACATCATTGAGAAGTATTCTTGAGAAATGAATTCATCATAGTCCCCAGAATCTTCGAAGATTTCACAAAAGCAGTATTGCCGGATATTATTGATACTCCGACAATTGGAGAGATTGACATGAGGATACATGAGCAACCTGTTTTGAATAGAAGCAGGAGCCTTATGATCGAGCAAGAAGAATGTCTTCCCAACATGATAGGTTAATCAGCAACTATCCATGGAAAAACAAAAAGTCGTCTCAAGCAGGATTCAGAACATTCCTGATGTATTCAAACAACAAGATCATTGAAATGCCCAGAAGGCTGGCGAGAAATTGAGATAATATTTGATATCACTCAAAAGGGTAATATCTTTCCTTGTGATGTCTTGTATTATTTACAACAACCTACAGTTGGCAGATACCAAGGAAACTTCACAATTGGTGAAATTGATCTCACAATTGCCAGGTCCGCAGGAAGAATCCAGAACAGCTTATTCTTGGGATTGGGTTTCTTGAGGAACACAAACATTGGGAAAGAATACATGATGGAATGGAATTCACGATTGACGTGAAAAGATACAGAATATGATGACCAACTCAATTTACATCTCAGTCGGGATGTTATACGAGAAATATCGAGCAGAATATTTTGCAGCTTATATTGATCCAGGAGCTGGAATATGCACTGTCAAACGAGACATCTTCCCTAAAAAAGTTGGTGAAAAATTACCAGTCATTGCCGGAAGAGACTTTTTCAAGCCGATTGTTATTCTTAATGAAGGAGTCCAGGCTGCGAAAATATTAATAGGCGGAGCAGGCGGTACCCCTGGTACAAAATCAAGACTCCACCTATCTATTTCCATGATAGCTAATATGTTTCTATGAAACAATTTCCTATTAAGATTCAAATGGTTCACACAGGAGAAAGAGACGATGTGGCTTATTTTCACAACCCTTTGTGATCATAAGATCATTGTACATAGACTAAAGGAGGCATTTCATAGAAAATTCCCTATTAGTTTTCCCATCAAGCATGGTGATGAAGGAAAGCTTCGACACCAAAAGATGAAGGATCAGCCGAAATTTGGTGAAGTGATTATTAAACTAAGGAAACAATGTCACATTCAAAAGCGATGACTTTTGATGATGTGAATGTGATACCATTCAGAGAACAGGATGAAGCAGGGGAGGTGGATGAAGAAGAATTTAATCTAGACACCCTACTGTTACTAAAGAAGGCAATACAAGAAGATGTTTAACAACTTGAAACTACCCTCGAAGAGTATATTACTCTAGAGGAAGTAAAAAAAGAAGATTCATAGGAACTACAATGAGGATCATCTAGCTTGGTGGGACAGGAATGAACTCGGAGCTTCTTTGAAGATGAAAGCTGGAAAAGAATATGTAATGCCTAGATAGTACTCATCCATATTTTATTTGATTATGGGTAAGTATGAGATACTTACGATATGTTGTGGACTTGGGTTTGGATTGGACCGAGTATGAATTGATGACATATGTTTATGGTGTAAGTATGTGATCATTACGCCATGATATGGACTCGGGTTTGGGTGGAACCGAGTGTGAAGAATTGATATATAATGAAATGCATAAGGTGCATGCAAGTAAACCTAGTTGGACACAAGAAGGGAAATATGGAATTGATGTACATGGTTGTTGAACATGTAGCAAGACAGCTAGAGTTACATGTAGTTGAATAACAAATTGACATGCATTTGGCTTGACATTTGATGGCATGTGAGAGTCATTTGGTTTAGCATTTGAATATTCATGTGAGTTGCATGTTCTATGCATTTGAGTTTCATGTTGAAGGCATGTTGGAGGAAGTATTTGAAGACAAAAATCATATTTTAAACTCATAACACACCTAAATACACCTACAAATCTCTACACAAGGTGCTCTCATCCTTGAAGTCTTTTGTTCCTTCCTTTGGACTTGAAGCTTAGAAATCAAGTTATAACTTGAATTAGAAGTGCAAACAAAGGTAGTGGTAAGCATTTCATAGCTTGTGATAGATATGTGCTGCAAACTCAAGCAGATGATACATGTATTGATTTGTATTGGTATGGTATAAACTTAGAACTTGAATAATTAAGTTGTTTAACTATGCACATGTTCATGTGGTGTTATAGTAGGAAGGTGTCAAGTTTTGATGCTAGAAATTGAGATGTATAAGAAGCACCATGAAGATAAGATCAAAATCGCCATGTTCTGAAAAGAACAGAGCATGGCGATCGATCGCGTGTCATGGAGCGATCGATCACCGATGCTAATAAAAAAAGGTGATTTAACACATAAGAGATAGATTGCGTGTTAGCGACCGATCGATCGTCAGCAAGGCGATCGACCGCTAATGGACAGAAAGGTTTGGCGATCGATCGCGTGATTTTGGCGATCGATCGCTGGGGTTAAAATTGTTGAAATTGCTCCATTTTGTGGAAAATGGACGGTGAAACCTATTTTAACATGGTATATTGTTGATATGCATGTAGCACCATCATAGGGGATAGAACAGAGAGACGGTTTCTCATTAACGCCTACCCTTATATATGTTGTACAGCACAACAGGTACGCGATGACGTACGAATATCGCTATTCATTTATAATTAGTTTATCTGATGTTTATTCTCTCTGATGCTACTATCTTGGTTATTGAGATAGAAGATTGTGTGATATCATATATGATTGGTGCTGTGAGGCACGATGCTGTTGCGATAGGTGATGGCTTCATGATTATATGATATATTGTGATATCATGGATGCCATTTGAGAGGTATGTCATTGTTGGGCATATGCTTTGGCTATTCTATTGATGTCGGCCATGTGAGAGGTATGCCATTGTTAGGCATATGCTTTGGCTACTATATTGTGCATGTTATTGAAACTGATGCCACGAGAGGTATGCTACTAAGCATATGCTTTGGCATGAGAGATATGCTCTGGTTGAGTATATGATTTGGCTGTTATAATGTGTGAGGATGGAAATATGATATATGCTGCTAATATGAAGATGTGAGAAGGTTCCACTGGCATATTGAGCGTAAAGGCAATATCATATATGTCCCGTTATAACAGGATGTTGAATGACTTATGTGATGACATATTTGGTCATTTGTAGTATGTTGCATATTGTATATTGAGGTATGTGTAGGGGAGATGTACATGAACAACCAAAGAGGAGTATGATAAATGCATAACTTACAGGAAGTTGTTTATACATTACAGTAGTTATGCATTATATTGATGTTAGATTGTGAACATCATATCTCTTTATATACTCATGTGTTGTGTGGTTGTTCTGTAGGGACTCATAGCTGGGGAAAGCTGGGATTGTGAGTCTACCTTCTGCTGCTAGAAGTTAAACTGATCGAGATTGGATGATTTGTACAATGTAAATAATATGCAAGAGGTGACATATATGAATGATGTAAGCGAAAGACATAGTGAAAAATCTTGATCAGTAGTGATAGGATCTTAATCCTGACACGTAAATAATGTGATTTACGTAATTGAACATAAATTAGAGGATTAAGTATGAGTTCCTGAGGTAGAAGCCGATCCTCATGAACCAGGAAGATTGGAACGATATGCAAATGACATTGAATGAACATCTTGACCTTAAGTTAATCTCAGCAGGTATTTCTCCATACCGTTGTTCGGCATTTCTTGTTCGAAATTATGGAGAAATAAAGAGAGGAAAACCAATATTGGAGATCAAATACAAAAGGATCAACGAGATCTAGGAATTCAAGAATATTATATCCCAAGCAGAGAACATTTTGTTAATTGATTCAAAAATACCAAGGTGTTTTCTAAGTTCGATTGCAAGTCTGGATTCTATTAGATTAAGATGGAGGAAACTAGCAAAATGTTTACAGCATTCCCCACACCACAAGAACACTATATCTGGAGTGTAATGCCAATGGCTTGGCAAATGCTACCCTAGATATATCAGAGAAAAATGGATAATCTATTCAATGATTGTTTCAGTTTTATGTTCATGTATATTGACGACATCCTCATCGCGTCAAGAAACATGAAAGAGCATCTTAAACATTTGGAAATCTTTTCATATGTTTGCTACAATGAAGAATTAGTGTTGTTTGAAAGGAAGACAATAATTGTTACAAGACAAATTGAGTTTCTTGAGATTGAAATCGATGAATCCGGAATCATCCTTCAAAAACACATAGTTGAGAAGGTACAAGGATATCCAGATGAAATTTATGTGTTGGAATTCGTAATTTTTGTGATTCCGATGACGAAATCTTATTATGGGGGAGAAATGTAAGGCCCCGATGATAATTAATCCGTATTAACAATGATTAAGCTAATCCAGATAATTAAAAGTGCAGACTTTGAATTAAGGTGTTCCGTACTACGATGAGTCAAGCAACTAGTGGAACATGTTTTTAGTGCCTATGCATGTGCATGGTCACATGACACTTAAAGAACACATGCCATTAATTAATTAAGTAGTGTATAATACATTATTTTGGGAGATTAATGCCGCAAGATAGTGATGTATTGACACATGGATTCATAATACATCGAATGTTTAAAAATTAAAGCAAACACCAAGTATTTTTTTGGCCACCACTCTTTAGTCAGAAACAACTTCTCTCTCTCATTCCACTCAAACAAATTTCTCTACCTTCTCTCTCTTCTTGTTCGAAAATAATCAGCCTTTTTAGCACAAAATTCTCTTGAATTGTGGATGCATGTTACATGCAATTAGAGATTTGAATAGGCATTGAGGAGAGGAACAAGGATCTACAAGAAGTTTTGGAGTTGGAGGTGTTTGTGGAGGTGAAAGCTTGGTTGGAGCTATGGTGGTTGTTTAGTTCTCAAAGCTTGAAGATATAGGAAGGTATACCATCATTTCTAAGCTTTGTCAACTTTAATTTAAGATTAAGGTTCAAATTTTGGTGTTAGTTCATGGATAGAATTGATGTCAAAATGACTCTGCTGATTTCAGTATACTTGTGGTCTAGTATTTCGAATTTTAAGTATAGATAAGCTTCGAATTTGAAGAGCTTTAATTGGCCACCAAAATCAGCTAATTTGGAGTTAAAATGATAAAGTTATGATGATTTTACTATACTGTACTCAAATCGAGTCTGCATGTGAATGCATGTCACAGCAGTGTGTCCTTAGAATTTCTAGGAATATATGACTACCATTTGAAGTTTTACGTCCTAATAAGAGTTGTAGTATTTGGTGTTAGCTTGCATTTGGAATTGGCCTCACTCAATTTGGAGTTCATATGCAAAAGTTATGCTAATTTTACCAGATGGTGCTCAATCTGGAAAAGGCATTGGATGTGAGTTTTTAGGCTGTTACATTTTGCGAAGAATGTACCTCAAGATGAACAAATTAGCTTAAAGCTCACAAACAAAATATTGTAAGATTTTGAGTATCTAAATTCTCCCACTAGAATCAGGTCATTTGGATGTCGTATGAATTATTTTTGAAGTTTCTACGAAAAGTGGTCAATCTAGAATTTAGAATTTCCCTGTTTTGCATAAATCATGTTTAGACCCAATTTGCCTTGGGTAAATGAACGATTTGGAGGAATGTCAAACATATGAAATGTCAAATGTTGGGTGAGCTTTAATACTAAATTAGACCCATGTCATTTGATTAAGTTTTGATAGAATTATGGGTTTATCATTGGATGCATGTTGCTGAAATTTTTAGTAGGCTTGGAACGTGATCTTTATAATAATGATGTTGATAGTCTTGGTCTATTTGATGATAACTGATCAGGTGACTATACCCCGAGGTCAAAAGTATGGAAATTCTCGAATTTGTTACTCGGTGGAGGTACGTAGAAAACAGGTTCTATCACGATGTCTGACAAAGACGTGATGTACCCGACGTATGATTTACTTGTCATTATTAGATTTCTATGTGATTATATGACATGTTGAAATGCAGTATATGTTACTATATGATACATTGATGCATGATATATTGAGTTGCATCATATGAGATTACATGAGACATTGATGCATGATATATTGAGTTGCATCATATGAGATGACATGATACATTGATGCATGGACATTGGACATATCATATTGATCCTACCGTTCTTTGATTCCATCTGATATTGATGAGATCTGTAGTGTCATGGGGACGTTGGGCACTGCAATGACAAGCAGTTTATGTAGCAATTGTAGTCAAGCGCGTTGTTGCCGGTCCTAGACACGAGGGATGATGGACACAACAAAAGATTTCTATTAGCACAATGTGTGTGTGTGTGTCGCTGCCCTGTGCTCGAGCTTGATATTGTTGATGACACCTTCTTTGGACTCTGATATTTGGTATCTCGAGATTTGATTCATTGTACCCATTATGCATAACATTCATTTATGCATTGCATTCATGCACGGCAAGCATGTCATGATACTTTGTCATATTATTATGATTTTACCTATTTCTTGTACTGGGTTCTGACCCCCTTCGTGGGGGCTGTCATGTCTTTGTTGTATGGGCATGACGGGTGGTACATATGGGCGGACTGCGGCTGCTCGAGAGGAAGCATCGATGAATGCCAGAGCTCCTTGAGAGTGAGCTCAGGTTCATGTTTTACGTTTTGTGTCCCAGGTCTTAGTGAACATTTTTAGAACTATGGTTCTTTCTAGGGGAATGCCCCGAGTATTATACGTAGAAGTATTACCGTAGTTTAAAACTTTACTTTTTTGAATGATTGATGATGTACTATTTGTTAACTGAATACATAACTAGATATATTTTCAGTATCATTATATATGTATAATCAAAAAACGAAAAATATTTAGGGCCATTTGACAAGAAATTTGAAACTAATCTTCCGTTGTTTACGTAAATTAATCATTGTGTGATATTAAACTCCTGATTAGGACCGGCCCTCATAGTTGGTATCAGAGCATAATCTGAGATATGCTCGAATTAGAGTTAGCACACTGAGTCTAGTCACAAATAAAATGTTTGTGCATGTAATTGGCTACGTGTTTTTATATGCTTTTACCTTTTGTGATTACATGTTAAATGAGTAGAGTTCATACATTTAGCAAACAGATAAGCATTGACCGGTAGACGATTTAACTATAAGCATTGTAGATTGTGGATTGAATTGGATTGTAACTCGGTGATGACCCACTTCCATATTTTGGGAATTGCATTATTGAATTAGAAATTAAACCTCGTGTTGTAGAACACTATTTCGAACTAGAGAACAATTAGATAAGGGATTGTATTGATGAATTAATCCTTATCTACTGTAGAAAAGATTACATCTACATTTGGGATTCTTATCTATGAATTTTTTATTTAATCATTGTGTCAAGTAAAATGACACCGGAAGTAATTAACCGTGCATTTTCTCGACCGAATTTGAGAACTAGAGACTGATAAGGGGAGAATGTATGCAGAAATGTTCGTCAAGTTCCGCTAGAGCAAGACACTTGACAAATCGAGTTGTATGTGAATATCGTCGAATTTCATTCCAGATATGTTTCATTTAAATTCCTTTTGGTAACTCTAGCTATTCGTAATATCAGATTGAGAAACATTGTGCTTTGTTTCCTGTAATTCCGCCTACCCAAATTTTATCAACTCTGGGGTAAGGGTAGATTGTTGAACTATATGTTATTGGACTTTATTGAATGAATCCAATAAATCAGAATCTTTCTTTTCGCACATTTTTCTGAAGTTGGATCCTTGTGGTTGTGTCTCTCACAAAAGGAGGACTACCTGGGAAGAGAACTCTGAAGTGACAAGTTATACATTATGGAGGATGAATTCGTTAGTGCAGTACTGAGTATTATGGAAGAACCATAACGATAGATTTACAATAGATTTTTTCAAGTGAGGCTCCGATCGAAAACTGAGATCGAGTTGATGAAAGGAAACACTTAGTTGTTCCTCCGTTATCTCAGAAGCCCCATATTGATGTTTGGAGCAATTCGATAGTAGCTCCAATAGTATATCAATAACAGTAGAGGCCGCAACAATTTCAGAAACCGTAAAGGTTTTAATCGAATTGTACGCTGATTGAGAAGATAAATTTCGAATCATCGGAACCAGTGGTTCTAGGAGTGATTATGGTTTGTTGCTAGATCTTGTGAATTATTGAGGATGAAGACAACCTAATGATCAATGTGTAGAGTTTTGAAAGTCTTGTAAGACTGTGGTCCGATAGATTAGTATCCCAAAGTTAACCATTAGGGATGAATACAACTACAGTAGCAGATACTCTTTGTAGAGGTTTTTGTGAAAGTGGCTATCGGCTTTGATCCACTCAGTTCCACGAGTAGTCCAGCCAATAGCATATTGGGATTAATACTCCGCAACTTTTTCCGAAAATCTCAGCAAGACTGGGTGTTCGCTTGGACAGAGGATCAAGTTAGAAAGATTTCAGGAAGTGCAATCGCAAGTATATGTTTTAATTTTGATAGCATTGAACGAGTTTATTTGACTATCACATCAGCTGATAGATTAACTCAAACTAGTTATGTTGCATTAATTGTATACAGTATGATGAGAGTTCATGATCAAGAATTTGATGGTGCTACTAGCATACCAATCTGACTGGATAGTCGCACGGATTAGCAAGATATTGTACATTATTTCAAGAATACAGTACTGTTTCGATCAAATAATGGTCCTACGTGAAATTGCTATGGCCGAGTGTGCTAGGCTATTACCATTAGTATCGATGATGAATATGCTTCAGTTATTATCCTTTGAAAAATGAAGGATATATATAAAATGGTTGATATCACAAAGGAAGAGCAGCAACTATCATACAATCCGATGTTATTGAGAACTTCCTAATGTGTTAGTCATATGAGATTTCGGGATTCCCCACTAGAGAGGGAAATCATTTTCGGCACTGAAATGATGTCAGGTACGGCGCTAGTTGCTAAAACACTGTACGAGATGGCATCAACAGAATTCAAAGTAATTGAAAGAGCAGTTTTTCTTTGTAAAGGTTACATACGTTCGACTATGTCACCATGTGAAGCATTTGTTCTTTTGTGTAGAAGAAAGATGGTACGATGACGATATGCATCGAGTACTGGTAATAGAATCGAGTTACTGTCTCGAATAAATACCTGTTGTAAGGCTCCGTTACTGATTAATCAGGAATAACGATGTTTAAGCAAACCCGAATAATTAAAGTACAAACTTTGAATTAAGCTGTTCGGAACTACAATGAGTCAAGCAACTAGTGGAACATATTTTTGTGTGTGTGCATGTGCATGATCACATGGCACTTGGAGAACACATGCCACTAATTAATTTAACTCATGTTTAATACATGATTTTGGCCATTAATCTTTCAAGTTAGTGATGTATTGACACGTGGTTTCCACAATACATCAAATGTTTAAAAACTCACCCACCTTGCATGGAATTTTGGCCACCACTTCATTATTTCCTAGCACCTTCTCTCTCTTCCCATTCCAACCCAGACACTCTTCCTTTCTTTCTTACAATTTCAAAATTTCAGCCTATCTTAGCTCCCAAATTCTTGTGAATTTGTGGATGCATGTTGCGTGCAAATAAAGATTTGCATAGGCATTGAGGAGAGGAGCATACTCACCAATAATTTTGAAGTTTGTAGCAAGTTTGGAGAAGTAGCTGAATGTTTCAAGCCTTGATCTTGTTGGTGGCTATTTTGGTGCTTCAATTCTTCAAGAGGCATAAAGGTATACCATTTCTTAAGATTACAAACTTTGAATGTGGTTTAAGGGTCGAAATTTGACGTACTACATGAGAAATTTGGTTACAACTTGCTGTCAAATGAATCTGCAGATTTTGATGTTTCATGTAGTAGATAGTTTCAAATTGTCGGTTCACTTAGAGTCCGAATTTTACTTTGAGCAAAAGATAAATTTGTAGCTCTTTGAATTTTATGCAGTTTAAAAAAAAGAAGCATGCAATTGGATCTCCGCAGTAAAAGTTATGTCAATTTTACTTTAATTGCTCATTTTTTACTCTGCATGTTCATGCATGTTGCATGCAGACTGTGTTTTGAGTTTCTGGGCAAATTGTGTTTCGAATTTAATGTTGGTCTTCAATGAAAGTTGTAGGTCTTTGAATTCTATTCGATTTAAAAAAAAAAAAAAGAGGACTTAATTTAGACTTATTTTGAAGAAGTTGTGATTTTTATAGTATTAGTGCTCATTCTGAGCCCTGCACGTGGAGAAAATACACATGCAGTGTGTTCTTCGAAATACTCATTTTTGGCTAGGAATTCCGAAAAATGTGTAGAAATAGGAATTGTAGTGTTTCAAGTTGGCTATAATTTGCCACTATAATCGCTCAATTTGGATTTGAAACAAAATGGTTATATTATTTTTACTAACACTGCTCAAGCTGGAAAACAGGTTTTTAAATGCTACGATTTTAGTGTTCAAACCTCATTTAGATGGTTGAACCAGCTTGCCATCATAATAGATGAAATGTAGTATTTTTGAGTTTCTGAACTTTGAGCACCAGAATCGAGTTGTTTTGATGTTGTATGAATTTATATTGATTTTGTACGAAAATGGATCAAGCTGAAAATTAAGAAAATCACTAAGGGTCGATATTTAGAAGTTGCATTGATTCAATGACTACTTGAACACTTAGTGTTTTTGGAATTTACATGACCAGATTAATTGATTCCGAGGTTGATTCGAGGAGTACTTGGTAGATTAGCTTTGGTCTGAGGTACGTAGAAATGAGTTTTATCATGACGTCTGACGAAGACGTGTAATGATGCTATTGTATGATTTTACATGTCATTAATTGATTTAGATGATTTAATTGTCATTATGTGATTCTTATGTGATTATATGACATGTTGAGATACATTGTGGTGCATGATATGTGAATTACATTATATGTATTGATTTTCACATGAGATTGCATGACATATTGAGTTGCATATGTCATATAATGGATAGACGATTCATGGGCATATCATATTTATCTATCCTTTCCTTTGATATCCTTGATGATGACTGAGTTGATTTACTCTGAGTGACGGGGACGATGGGCACGACGATGACAAGCAGTGTAGGTAGCGACTGTAGTCACGTGCGTTGCTACCGGATCTAGACACGAGAGATGACGAGCACAACACATGATGATTCTCCTAGCTCAACGTGTGTGTGATGGCACCCTATGCTCGAGCTGATATTGATTGATGATACCTTCATTTGGACTCCGATATTGGTATCTTGAGATTCAGTTCTTTGTACCCATTCATACATCGTATGCATTGCATGATACTTTGTCATTCTTGACATGATCTATTTATTTCTCGTACTGGGTTCTGATCCCCGTAGTGGGGGCTGCCATGTCTTTTGTTGTTCGGACATGACAAGTGTTACAGGAGACAGATGTTGGATGCTCGTGAGGAAGCATCTTAGAATACCTGAGTTTAGCTTCGGTAGGTTGAGTCAGAGTCCCAGTAATTGTTACAGTACTTTTTAATTATATTTTAAATTACTAGGGTATGCCCTGAGTATCTGTATTTTTAGTGTTCTATTACTGATTGGTTATATATTTGATATTTATGTGATGAGTAACATGACGAATTGGGAAACTTAATTACATATTTTCAGTATCATTATATATGTATGACCTTAAAGCGAAAAATTTTAGGGCCATTTGACAAGACATTTGAAATAAATCTTCCGTTGTTTACGTAAATTAATCACTATGTGATAATTAAACACCACATTAGGATCGGGCCCTAACGTTATGGTATCAGAGAATAATCTAGGATATGCTCGAACTAGATGAGTCTAGTCACAAATAAAATTGTTTGTGCATGTAATTGACTACGTGTTTTTAAATGCTCTTGCCTGGTGTGCTTACATGTTAGATAATGAGATTTAGACATGTAACGTGTGATATCCCCGAAATGGTTATTTTCATTTGGGCATTAATTGTGATTATATGATTAATTATGGTGGTAATTAATTATGTGTTGAAATTATTATGTTGAAATGTTTAGTCACATGGTAGATGTGATCGGGTTGCATTTCAGGGTGCATGTGATGCATGTTAGATATCTGGGGTGTTTTAATGACTTCATGTGTGGGTGGTCATTTTTTTGAGGAAACATGCATTTATTTGTAATTGTGGAACATAGTGGTGTTATGCTTTTAAAATATCATGTTGGGGTGTTTTATACACCGTGGTATTGTGGGATGCACCCTATTTTAATTAAACCCAACCCTTATAACCCCCCAACTTTACCAATTCATTTTACTTTACCAAAATCAATTCCCACACAAACCCTTCCCCTCATTTTCGAGTTCCAGCTTTGGGGTGAAGAGAAGTCCTTGCAAAGTCTTGATTTGTGAAGTTTATTGGGTGATTTGAGGTCCCCAAGAGGTATGGATGCCTCATTGTCATTTTTTATTGTGTTTGGTTTAGTTTTGGAAAGGTTTTTAATGATTTTGAAATGGGTTTGTTGTGGGTTGGTGTTGTTTTGGTTAAGGGTTGGATTTATACTTGTTTTGAAGTATATTTTGGTGGTTTATGTTGTATTAGATGTTGTTGGTTTGTTGGGTAAAGTGTTGGTATGGATTGGAAGGATTTTTGGGTGCAAAAATGGTGAAAATCGGGACTCTGCGCGAGGCGATCGATCGCCTGAAAAGAGGCGACCGATCGCCATGGGACAGTAGGCTTTTCGAAGGATAGGCGATCGATCGCCTAAAATGAGGCGACCGATCGCCGAGAGGCAGTAGCCAAATCAAAGGATAGGCAATCGATCGCCATGTTTGGCGCGATCGATCGCCGCAGTGGAAATTTTGAGGCGACCGATCGCCTGAGGGAAGCGATCGATCGCCGCCTGTGGATTTTTGGGAAATGATTTCTTTTGTCAAATTTTTGGTATTTGGCTATTATTTGGCTTCTAATATGGGGTTGTGTGATGTGTAGAACCATCCCAGGTGGCAACACAGCCAAGGCATTGAAGTCCTACCATATCCTACATTTTGGAAAGGTACGTAGTGGACGTACGGGCACCCAACGGTACATGTATCTTATATACTCATTGTTTATGCATTGTGGATGCGAGTATATATGTGGTATTGCATTGTGGATGCAAATACATGTTATGCATGATGTTTATAGATGCATATGATGATTATTGGTGCACATCCCATGAGTCGTGGTCATCCCTTGATGATTTTAATGCTTGCCGCTATTTGTTTGGTTCCGCTAAATGTGAAGCGAGGGGTGGGAGCGCCGCATGTCACATTTGAGCGTGGTTATCATATAGGGCGAGGAAAGGGTATTTGCCGCTCAATGAGAGGCGAGGGGTGGGAGTCCCGCATGTCCATTGAAGCGAGGTTATCCTATGCCGCCTATATGTAAATAAGCGAGGGGCATTAAAATACATTGTGATGGACAGACTAGGGAATGGTGACCGATATTTGATATTGATGAGATGGTATTGTGTCATGACATGTTTAGACCATTAAAAATAATCTATTGATTATACTCATGAGTTATGGTACAGGGACAACCAAACGGGAAGCGTTTGAAATGCATGGGAAAAACAGGAAGTGTTTTATTATGATTATGCATTTACGCTTTATCTTCATATTGTGTTGAATATGAATGATTATTATTGCTCATGTTTGGGGGTTGTCCTTGTAGGTACACGTTTGGCATGATAGAAGGGCTAGACGGGTTGAGATGGTGAGCTTGTTGAGGATGCTTTTGGGACTTGAAGGACGGGATTGCTTCCTATAGTGTCTACTCTACGAGTAGCTTGAACTATAGTTAAACACATTCTTTTGATTGGAATGTAATTAATCCATTTTAGTAGTCCTTATTTTTGGCATGTAATGCTTAAGCTCATAAACTCAACACGTTCTTTTACACTCTAATTATTATGATAGCTCTATTATGCCTTGATTCCGCACTTAAGGATTAGGGTCCTTACATTAGTGGTATCAGAGCAGTGGTTAGAGAACCCGGGAACGAGTGAAGGGTAGCCTTAGCATGATTGGCTAGGTGCTTACATTTGAAGCATATTTATGCATGTGGTGCATATTAATGTATATCCTGTTATACTAACGTGCTTATATCATTCCTGTTATCTAACGGCATAACATATATATTGTCTTGGAATTGTTGTTAACATCTGTGTTACAGCATGGCTGCTAATGAGGAAGTTGGCGATGTTGGTAGTGTGAACGGAAGTATTGGACAGGCAAACCCCCTACCTCCACCGGCCGTAGGCATGGAACCCGTAGCTCAGTTATTACTACCGAGTGAGATCAGTCTGACGCAATTTCTGTCTTACCATCCGCCCCGGTTTGAGGGGACAGAGTCCGGAGAGGAGGCTGAAGAGTGGTTGGAAAGACTTGAACAGATCTTTGTATCGGCGCCTTGTGCTGTTACAGCTTGGCTGAGGCTGGTGGAGTTTCAGTTAGCAAAGAAACCTCTCATGTGGTGGAGGGGCACTGTATTGGAGCTAAGAGCACTAGGTACTGTGATTGATTGGACACTCTTCAGGACCCGGTTTCTGAACCGGTATTTCTCCGCGGCGGCGAGACAGACGAAGGAGGATGAATTTACAAGTTTGAAACAGGGGAACATGACAGTGTCAGACTATGCCACGCGGTACTCTTCGTTGCTGAGGTATGTTCCCCACATTGCCACCAATGGGCACGCAAAGATGAGAAATTTTATGAAGGGGTTGCGACCGGAACTCTATGACCGGGTTATCACCAATAACCCAACTTCTTTTGATGATGCTCTCATAAGGGCGGAGCTTGCCGAGCTTGGGGTGGGAGCTTATCCTAGTGCTATGCCACCACCAGTACCGCAACAGAGGCAATCAAATGACAGCTTGAGGCCCCGAGGAGAGCCATTTAAACCTCGTGGTGCCTCTTCATCTTCACGGTTTGGTGGAAAGAAGTACTTTGGTCAGAAACAGGATAACAAGAAGAATTGGTCGGCCAATCGAGGGTCTTCACAAGGGAATAGGCCGGGAGAGCCGAGGTGCGACAATTGTGGAGGACCACATTCTTCAAGCAAGTGTCCTGCCTGTTTTAGCTGTGGCAAGATGGGCCACATCGCTCGGTATTGCCCCACCCGGGGAGGACAGTCAGAGTTTCAGGGCAACCGGCCGAGATTTGAGGATAGGACAGTGCAGCAGAGGCAGCAGTTTGGGCCTAGACCATCGGGAGGTCAGACAGTGGGACCGCCCCAGGGACAGGTATATGCACTGACCAGAGAGCAGGCCCAGGCAGCCCCAGAGGAGGTGATCGCCGGTACGTGTCATTTATTTACGTACCCTGCTTTTATTTTGATCGATACAGGTGCCTCCCACTCTTTTGTATCGGTGGGTTTTGTGGAGAGACACCATATGCGCACGTCTTCTCTACCCACGCCTCTCCTTGTCTCGACACCCACTGGAAGAAATGTCGTTGCTGATCAGTTTATGGCAGACTGCCTCATTTATTTTGAGGGCAACGAATTGAGGTCAGACTTGATTGTGTTGGGCATGTCAGACTTCGACTGCATCTTGGGTATTGATATTCTGAACAGATATCAGGCAGTGGTAGATTGCCGGCAGAGGACAGTGAAGTTCAGACCTGATTTGGGCAGTCAGTGGACCTTCTATGGCAACGGTTCTCGTGCGAAGATTCCGTTGATTTCAGCGATCAAGATGACTCAGTTGTTGGAACGTGGACACACGGGTTATCTCATTTATGCCGTGGACACGTCTGGGAAGAGTAAAGAATTGAGAGTTGAGGATGTGCCAGTAGTGGCAGAGTTTGCTGATGTATTCCCAGAAGAGATCCCAGGATTCCCACCGGCTAGGGAAGTTGAGTTTGGGATCGAGCTATTGCCAGGGACATCCGCTATCTCTCGTGCACCTTATAGGATGGCACCGGCTGAGTTGAGAGAGTTGAAAGAACAGTTGCAAGATCTCCTTGACAAGGGATATATACGCCCGAGCGTATCGCCTTGGGGCGCAC
Organism: Haberlea rhodopensis; assembly: GCA_907163345.1. NCBI lineage: Eukaryota > Viridiplantae > Streptophyta > Magnoliopsida > Lamiales > Gesneriaceae > Haberlea > Haberlea rhodopensis. The sequence continues at coordinate 774,311 of CAJQUN010000149.1, forward strand.
CAGTTCTCTTTGTGAAAAAGAAGGACGGCTCGATGCGGTTGTGCATCGATTACCGGCAACTGAATAAGGCTACAGTGAAGAACAAGTATCCTCTTCCAAGGATCGACGATCTGTTTGATCAGTTGCAAGGTACCAGGGTGTATAGCAAGATTGATTTGAGATCCGGATATCATCAGATTCGAGTCAGAGAGGAAGATGTGCAGAAGACAGCATTCCGGACCCGATATGGACATTATGAGTTCCTAGTGATGCCGTTCGGCGTGACGAATGCTCCAGCAGTCTTTATGAGTCTGATGAACAGGGTGTTTCAGCCGTATCTTGATCAGTTCGTCATTGTATTTATTGACGACATTCTCATCTGCTCCCGGAGCGAGGAGGAACATGTGAAATACTTGAGGACAGTGCTCCAGATTCTTCGAGATCACCAGTTGTATGCCAAGCTCAGTAAGTGTGAGTTTTGGCTGAGCAGCGTAGTATTTCTGGGCCATGTCATATCGAACAGCGGGATATCTGTGGATCCCAGGAAGATTGAAGCTGTGATGGAGTGGGCTGCCCCCACTTCTGTGCCTGAGATTCGGAGCTTCCTTGGTTTGGCCGGATATTATCGACGCTTCGTCGAGGCTTTTCGAAGATTGCCAAGCCGTTGACACAGTTGACCCAGAAGGGTGTACCATTCTTTTGGTCAGAAGCTTGTGAGGAGAGCTTCCAGGAGTTGAAGCACCGTTTGACGACGGCGCCAGTGTTAGTGATCCCTACGGAGAACTCCAGATTTGTTTTATATACCGATGCATCACTCCAGGGCCTTGGGTGTGTACTGATGCAAGATAAGCATGTGGTAGCTTATGCATCGAGGCAGTTGAAGCCGCATGAGACTAGATACCCAGTCCATGACTTGGAACTGGCGGCTATCATCTTCGCCCTGAAGATTTGGAGACATTACTTGTATGGTACTTCATTTACCATTTACACGGATCACAAAAGCCTCAAGTTTTTATTCACTCAGGCGGAGCTGAACATGAGGCAGAGGAGGTGGATGGACTTACTCAAGGACTATGATTGTGAGATTGAGTACCATCCCGGAAAAGCTAATTTGACAGCAGATGCTTTGAGCCGGAAAGTGAGGAGTTCTGCTGAGAACGTCATCCATTTGTCAGCCATGATGACCTCCTATTACCATCTGGGCTATGATTTTGACATTGATGCATCACCTGTGTATGTATCGACCTTGTTAGCTGAGCCAGATATCTATGAGAACATAAGGAGAGCTCAGAGGTCAGACGATGAGGTTCAGAGGTGGTTATCCTTAGTACATCTTGGTCAGCCAACGAAATTCAGATTGGCCGATGACGGATCTTTGAGATTGGGTGACCGTTGGGTGGTTCCGAGTACGCCAGAGTTGCGTAGAGGGATCTTGGACCGAGCTCATAGTAGCAGACTTAGCATCCACCCATGCGGGAAGAAGATGTATAAAGATCTACGTGGTCAGTTTTGGTGGAAGAGAATGAAATCTGATGTCGTCGCTTTTGTAAAGAGGTGTTTGATCTGCCAGCAGGTTAAGGCAGAGAGACAGAGACCTGGCGGCGAGTTGAGAAGCTTGGAGATACCGAAGTGGAAGTGGGAACACATTTCCATGGACTTCGTGACTCACCTGCCGATGAGTGCTTCAGGCTTTGATGCTATTTGGGTGATTGTGGATCGATTGACTAAGGTAGCTCATTTTATCCCCTATAGCATGACTTTCACCTTTTTGAGGATGGCGCAGTTGTATATTAGAGATGTGGTGAGATTGCATGGGATCCCCGTTTCCATAGTGTCAGATCGAGATCCGCGATTCACATCTCATTTCTGGGAAGGCCTTCAGTCAGCCTTGGGAACTGAAGTCAGATTGAGCACTGCTTATCATCCTCAGACGGATGGCCAGACCGAGCGTACCATCCAGACGCTCGAGGACATGTTGAGAGCTTGTGTTTTGGAGTTCGATGTTTCTTGGCAAGATTCGGTACCTTTGGTAGAGTTTTCTTATAACAATAGCTACCAGGCGAGTATTCAGATGGCTCCGTTTGAAGCTCTTTATGGCAGACGGTGTAGATCACCCTTGTCTTGGGATGATTTGGACCGCAGATCGGTCGGAGGACCGGAGTTGATTCGGGAGATGGAAGAAAAGATAAAGACGATAAGGCAGAAAATGAAAGCGGCCCAGGACAGACAGGCAGCTTATGCAAATAAACGGCAGAGACCGTTGGAATTTCAGTTGGGAGATAAGGTCTTTTTGAAGATCTCGCCTTTCAGAGGCGTTGTGCGATTTGGGATGCGCGGGAAACTGTCTCCGAGGTATGTTGGACCGTACGAGATTTTGCAGCGCATTGGCACCTTAGCTTACCGACTGGCTTTGCCGCCTTCTTTATCTGGTATACATGATGTGTTTCATGTATCAATGCTGCGGAAGTATGAGCCGGATCCATCTCACGTGTTACAGCCTTCCGAAGTTCAGTTAGAATCAGATGTATCTTATGTGGAACGGCCTGTCAGAATTTTGGATCGAGCAGACCGTAGACTTCGGAACAAAGTGATACCTATGATCAAGGTTCAGTGGGATCGCAGGGGTGTCGAGGAGGCTACGTGGGAGACGGAGCGGCATATGGTGCAGCACTACCCGGAACTATTCTCTGGTATGTGTTTATGTTTAGTTTCCTTTTGGGGTAAGTGCATGTGATTTCGAGGATGAAATCTTATAAGTATGGGAGTATTGTGATATCCCCGAAATGGTTATTTTCATTTGGACATTAATGTGATTATATGATTAATTATGGTGGTAATTAATTATGTGTTGAAATTATTATGTTGAAATGTTTAGTCACATGGTAGATGTGATCGGGTTGCATTTCAGGGTGCATGTGATGCATGTTAGATATCTGGGGTGTTTTAATGACTTCATGTGTGGGTGGTCATTTTTTTGAGGAAACATGCATTTATTTGTAATTGTGGAGCATAGTGGTGTTATGCTTTTAAAATATCATGTTGGGGTGTTTTATACACCGTGGTATTGTGGGATGCACCCTATTTTAATTAAACCCAACCCTTATAACCCCCCACTTTTACCAATTCATTTTACTTTACCAAAATCAATTCCCACACAAACCCTTCCCCTCATTTTCGAGTTCCAGCTTTGGGGTGAAGAGAAGTCCTTGCATAGTCTTGATTTGTGAAGTTTATTGGGTGATTTGAGGTCCCCAAGAGGTATGGATGCCTCATTGTCATTTTTTATTGTGTTTGGTTTAGTTTTGGAAAGGTTTTTAATTATTTTGAAATGGGTTTGTTGTGGGTTGGTGTTGTTTTGGTTAAGGGTTGGATTTATACTTGTTTTGAAGTATATTTTGGTGGTTTATGTTGTATTAAATGTTGTTGGTTTGTTGGGTAAAGTGTTGGTATGGATTGGAAGGATTTTTGGGTGCAAAAATGGTGAAAATCGCGACTCTGCGCGAGGCGATCGATCGCCTGAAAAGAGGCGACCGATCGCCATGGGACAGTAGGTTTTTCGAAGGATAGGCGATCGATCGCCTAAAATGAGGCGACCGATCGCCGAGAGGCAGTAGCCAAATCAAAGGATAGGCGATCGATCGCCATGTTTGGCGCGATCGATCGCCGCAGTGGAAATTTTGAAGCGACCGATCGCCTGAGGGAAGCGATCGATCGCCGCCTGTGGATTTTTGGGAAATGATTTCTTTTGTCAAATTTTTGGTATTTGGCTATTATTTGGCTTCTAATTTGGGGTTGTGTGATGGTGTAGAACCATCCCAGGTGGCAACACAGCCAAGGCATTGAAGTCCTACCATATCCTACATTTTGGAAAGGTACGTAGTGGACGTACGGGCACCCAACGGTACATGTATCTTATATACTCATTGTTTATGCATTGTGGATGCGAGTATATATGTGGTATTGCATTGTGGATGCAAATACATGTTATGCATGATGTTTATAGATGCATATGATGATTATTGGTGTACATCCCATGAGTCGTGGTCATCCCTTGATGATTTTAATGCTTGCCGCTATTTGTTTGGTTCCGCTAAATGTGAAGCGAGGGGTGGGAGCGCCGCATGTCACATTTGAGCGTGGTTATCATATAGGGCGAGGAAAGGGTATTTGCCGCTCAATGAGAGGCGAGGGGTGGGAGTCCCGCATGTCCATTGAAGCGAGGTTATCCTATGCCGCCTATATGTAAATAAGCGAGGGGCATTAAAATACATTGTGATGGACAGACTAGGGAATGGTGACCGATATTTGATATTGATGAGATGGTATTGTGTCATGACATGTTTAGACCATTAAAAATAATCTATTGATTATACTCATGAGTTATGGTACAGGGACAACCAAACGGGAAGCGTTTGAAATGCATGGGAAAAACAGGAAGTGTTTTATTATGATTATGCATTTACGCTTTATCTTCATATTGTGTTGAATATGAATGATTATTATTGCTCATGTTTGGGGGTTGTCCTTGTAGGTACACGTTTGGCATGATAGAAGGGCTAGACGGGTTGAGATGGTGAGCTTGTTGAGGATGCTTTTGGGAGTTGAAGGACGGGATTGCTTCCTATAGTGTCTACTCTACGAGTAGCTTGAACTATAGTTAAACACATTGTTTTGATTGGAATGTAATTAATCCATTTTAGTAGTCCTTATTTTTGGCATGTAATGCTTAAGCTCATAAACTCAACACGTTCTTTTACACTCTGATTATTATGATAGCTCTATTATGCCTTGATTCCGCACTTAAGGATTAGGGTCCTTACATAACGGATTAGCAGGGACAGCTAGATGTCATATCTCTGAATATTATAATATGTTGAGTTGCATATAATTATTGAGAATTTTTCTGTTAGCACTGACAGTTGCTGGTCGGATGATGATGTAGAATAAGTGATGAGAACATCTCTGACTTGAGATTTATATATGATGTTTTGATTTTATGATGGATAGTTAGTGTTTGGACATGTAGCAGTGATATGAACTTTAATAGCTATATATCGTACATGTAGGCACTGTAAACTGTTAATTGAATTATAACTTAGTGATAATGCGTCCATTATTGTGAATTTTATTTATCACTTTGGGACTTAATCCTTGTGATTAGTGGGATGGCACAAGAACTATTTTAACACGCATTTTGTCGAATCACATTGAGAATTTGAGTCCGAAAGACCAAGGTAATACGTATGAGTTTACGTCAAAACCTGTGCACGTCGAGATGATAATTTAGAACTTGATAATATTGAAACTAGCGATATTTCAATTGAAGAATAGAGTATAGTTGTTGTGAGAAACAATGAGAATTGGTTTGAATGAGGACCATGATATGGGGACTGTCGTAATTCAGTTCTAGTTTATGTGTCCGAACTATGAATAAAAACTACAATATGAACTTTTCTAGATGAGAGTATCTAGAGTAATGGTAGTGATGGAAGACGATTTTCCCTCTTTCAGATACTGAAAAAGATGTTTACGAGAAGGCCATGTTGATTACATGGAAAATACTAATCGATTATCGTGGACTTGAGAAATAGAAGTATGTGCTTAATCTCGATAGTTATTCACTAGTGAAGATATTAGAAATCGACTGAAGAATAAGACATCGATGTGGTGCGAAGTGGTTAGAACTGGTTGAAAGGGTAATGAAGTGACTATCATTGGAATAATCCAAGTAGTCCTAGAAAAGTTTCAGAAGTATCACTCCAATTCATCCAGCTCTAGTAATTCTAGAGGTACTAAGAGATTGTAGAATACCAAATCTTTTCGAGGTCACTGTAGATGTAAATATCTACTGATCCATGTGAAAGAATAAGAGGAACTGATATCGATTGTAGCCAGTCAGAGCATGTCCATTACGTGCTCAAGAACAGATGCAGTCATAATAACAAATACTCTGAGCTAGAGGTAGATATCAGAATAGTTATTCTTTTCGACCACTCAGTTCCAGCAACAGCTAGTTACCTGTAGCCATAGATAATACCTGATAGTTATTTTTGGTTTCCCAATAGACCAGAGAGTATACCTTGATAGAGGATACAGTTAGAAATGCTTCAGTACTAGTGATCGCAGATACATGTCATGTATTTGATCACACTTCATGAGTTTTATTGAGACAAAAGCATTGTTTTCATGCATTGCATCAAATGTGCATCGATTATTATGATTCGGAAAATACACCAGCAATGATGATTATATTATCCATACATGTAATAATGAACTGTATCTTACAATTGATGTTATATTTTAAATTTGAATTTAATGGTGTTGCTGAGATATGATTTTGATTGTATCAAGGGCATGTATACTATACCCACAAATAGCAAGCTAAGATACTGATAGTATCAGCTATTAAAATATTGTGGTTGCGATATTTGGAAAATAAGGGATATTTGATGATAAGCAATTAATGCTGATCAGGAAGAGTCGAGGATGACTGATATCCTAGTAGTAAGCATTTTACAAAGATTTTCCTGAGTAAATAATAGAATTCTACTAGATAAGGAAATCGATTTTAACTGTTTGTTGATGCCAATGAATAGATTTGATATCAAAAGCACAGTATGGAATGGCATCAGCATAGTTGACAGATTTAGAAGTATAGTTACAGAATATCCTCGATAAGTGTACATACGTCTGAGTATGTCACATTGGGAAAACATCAGTGACGTTCGTGGAAAAAAAAATGGTATTATGAATATGTGTATCAACTAAAGGAAGTTGAAACGAGCTACTGTCAAGAATAAATATCCACTGCCTAAGATTGAGAAGTATTTGACCAGTTGTAACGAATTTCAATGTATAAGAAGAATGATTTTAAATCTGGTTACCATCAGTTTGAGTCGGAAGAGAAAATGTTATCTAGGCAATTGGTCAAACCAGATATAGGCATTTGAATTTTTGGTAATGCCGTGTGATCTGACAACTATACCAGTAGAGTTTAGGAATTTGATAAATAAACTATTCCATAACTTTTTGGGCGAAATTGTAACAATATTCATCAGTTGTATACTAGTGTATTCGAGATCCAGAAGGAACCACACAGAACATCTACGATTGGTTTTTCAAAAGCTTCGAGAAGCTCAAACGTATACCAAGTTATCGAAATGTAAATCTTGGTTTAATCGAGTGTTGTTTTGGGATAGGCAATACCAGCTCAGCGGATACCTGTTGATCCTGTTGACCAACCAGTGTACTCGAGATACAAAGTTTTATGAGTTTGACCAGATATTATAGGCTTTTATGGAAGGATATTTTAGGATAGCCTGATCTATTAACTAGTTAACCAAGAAGAAATTTGAGTTTTGTTTGGTCAGATGAATATGAAAGCAGTTTTCATAAACTGAAATAGAAGTGGACTATAGCCCAGTATTGATTTTCTTATATTGATTTTCTTACTGGTTCAGGAGGATATAAAGTTTGTGTAAATATCTTGGTCAAAATTTGGGATACGTTCTGATGCATCATGAGGAGATGATTGCATATGCTTTGAGATAGTTGAAGCTGAAAGAATCATGATATACTGTTCATTAACTCGAGCTTGTAGCCATTTGCCTTGAAGATGTGGCAACGTTATCTATTTGGCGAACAATTCACGTTATACTCTTTTTAGGAGTTTAAAATATCTATTATTCAATCATAGTCGCACATAAGATAGAAGCGATGACTAGATTTATTAAAAATTACTCTGATAGTCAATATCAATTAGGGAAAATGAAACTAGTAGCAGATGACTTGAACCTAAAGGTGCAAGGTAAAATGGTAGCATCAATGTATGCCTTACAGTTTGAGTCACCTCTACCTTTGAAGATCATAAAGACTCGAAGGACAGACTCATACAGATATTGATTAAATAATTGGTTCTGTCTCATCAGCCAACTAGATTTTAGTATGCCATTTAGTGGTGGGATGCGATTGAACAATCAGTAAATAGCATCAAATCCTACCGATTCGAAAGAAGTATTACTGCAGAAAGCACACTATAGATTACATAGTGTTATTTTGGGAATTATGAGATGTATCATTCATGAGATCCTATTTCTGATGGGATGGTATGAAGAAAGAAATTTTGAAATTTTGTGGAAAATTGTTTGACATGCCATCAGGTCAAGATAAAAATACGAGACCTAATTGAATACAATAAAATTTATAAGTGACACAATGAATTTGGGAAATTGTTAGCTTTGAGTTTTATAACTCAATTGTTTAAATCAAACAGAGATTGTAAAACAAGTTGAATCAGAGTTGATTGACTATTCAATACAAGATATTGATTTCATATGCTTGTATGTTCGCCTATGAGAATCTGTGCCTGTAACAATTATATCTGATAGAGATCCGAGGATGATATCCAAATTCAAAAACTGTTTTCAGTATGACATGGTACTAAGTTAGCAATGAATATTGCTTATCGTATCCAGACTGATTGACAAACTGAGAGAATCATCCAGACTTTGGAATTATGTCCCGATTAATAATGATGAATTTAGTGGGAATTGACAGAAATCATTATTCACTAATAGAATTTTCCTATAATTTAAGTTTCAGACAACTATCGGGATGACATAGGTGTAGGTTTTGTAGAGCCAGAATTGTCGATCTCCGATATGCTGAGATGAAACTGATAAGGAATATTTGGCACAACTTAAGATTGTTGCAAAATGCAAGAAACCATAAATTTTCTGCGAAAATGAATGAACTTGGCTTAAAGGAAGTAGGTGTGCTATGCCAATAAGAGAAATATAATTTTAAGTTGAGAATCAGGTAAATCTGAAGATTTTACCTTTACGATGATCGATAAGATTCATTAAGCGAGTTACGATGTTGCCTCGATATTTTGAATCTTGTGGAGTCATAGAGAAGCTTGGCTCAGTGGTATATCGTTGACACTACCACAGTAGTTGTCACTGATACACAATGATTCATATGTATCTATGAATGATATTGAGACATCTCATATGATTTAATTTGTTGAGTTATATTCAGTTTTGCGATTTCGAGGACGAAATCATTTTTAAGAGGGGAAGAAATGTAACACCCCGTTACTGATTAATACGGATTAACGATGTTTAAGAAAACCCAGATAATTAAAAATACAGACTTTAAATTAAGGTGTTCGGACTACGATGAGTCAAGCAACTAGTGACACATGTTTTTAGTGATTGTGCATGTGCATGATCACATGACACTTGGAGAACACCTTCCACTAATTAATTTAACTCATGTTTAATACATGATTTTGGACCATTAATCTTTCAAGTTAGTGATGCATTAACACATGGTTTCCACAATACATCAAATGTTTAAACAACTCACCCACCTTGCATGGAATTTTGGCCACCACTTCATTATTTCCTAGCACCTTCTCTCTCTTCCCACTCCAACCCAAACACTCCTCCTTCTCTCTAACAATTTTGAAATTTCAGCCTATCTTAGCTCCCAAATTCTTGTGAATTTCATGGATGCATGTTGCATGCAAATATATATTTGCATAGGCATTGAGGAGAGGAGCAATAATCATCAAGAATTTTGAAGTTTGTAGCAAGTTTGGAGAAGTAGCTGAATGTTTTAAGCCTTGATCTTGTTGGTGGGTATTTTGGTGCTTCAATTTTCAAGAGGAATGAAGGTATACCATGATTTCTTAAGATTACCAACTTTGAATATTGTTTAAGGGTCGAAATTTGATGTATCTACATGAGAAGTTTGGTTACAACTTGCTGTCAAATGAATCTGCAGATTTGATGTTTCATGCAGTATATAGTTTCGAATTTTCGGTTCACTTAGAATCCGAATTTTACTTTGAGCAAAAGATAAAAGTTGTAGCTCTTTGCAATTTTATGCAGTTTAAAAAATGAAGCATGCAATTTGGATCTCCGAAGTAAAAATTATGTCGATTTTACTTTAAGTGCTCATTTTTTACTCCGCATGTTGCATGCAGACTGTGTTTTGAGTTTCTGGGCAAATTGTGTTTCGAATTTAATGTTGGTTGATCGCTTTTATTTTAAACAATTATTTCTCAGTGTAGCGATTCTACCGCAAGTGACACGGTGTCAAGTTTTAGTATAGTGTTATATAAGAAAGGATGTCGAACCCACGTGGACTAACATATAAGTACCAAATAAAATTAGTCAAATTATATTTAGCCTACGAAAAAGATGATTAATTAACTAATTAAACTAAAACCTCAAAAACTCAGAAATAAAACAACTCCTTTGAAGATGCGAAGGAATTCCGCTCAAGAAATCTATCAAGATGTTTGTTCAATTGTGTATCGCCAATGATTTGTTTGTTATAACAATTATTAATCAATCAATTCTTAAGGTGACTGATTTCTGAAAATAATCAATACACTCTCTCGAGCTATATTGAAACTAGTTATAAATTGACACAAGTAACTCTCATTCACTTAAACCAATTTAATACCTAATAAGTCTCTATGAAAACCGTTGATCTTTAAATCTTGCAATTTAAAGTGACCAAGTATGTGATTTAATCTCTCGATCTAAATCTTAAACATACAACATGAATTATGTTAGAGTATTATAATTTTATCTCTCGATCTCAATTATAATTCACAATTTCAATCAAAGGTAGCTAGGCTTTGATAGCATGAAGCATATAATTCATGAACAAAAGAAATTGATTCACTCAAACACAACCAAATCAAAGATTTAAACACAAAATTCCTTAAACTTGATAGAATAAACTCAATTAAATTCAAATCAAATTTAACAAGATGTTTAATCGTCTCTCGACCTCAAAAACATCAAATAAAATATGAAAATCAAATTAATCTAGAGTTTAGAAATACGATAAACGTAGGAGCGACTTCGGTTGTTGAACGATCTTTCTTCTCTCGCTTCGTTCCTTGCACTTCAAAGGTTCTTCAACCTTCTTCTTCCGGAGATGAAAGGTGGCTGAGAATTATGGAATTAGGTCTGATAATACTCTGAATAGTGGATCCAATTTTCGTGCCTCTTTTCCTTATTTATAGAGGAGGGGAGATATGGAAGTGTTTCCAAAAATCAGACCAAATCAAGACTTTTATTTTCAGAAAATTCTGCGTCTCGATCGATCGGTTGATATATCTCGATCGATCGAGCGCCTTCAGCAATCCGAGTATGAGTTTCTCTGCCTTGCTCGATCGATCGAGATGAAGCTTCCGATCGATCGAGCTTTCTTCACATTTTCTTGCCAACTCTCTGCCTCTCTCGATCGATTCGAGCTGGTTTATCCGATCGATCAAGCTCTGAAATAAAATGTTGGCCAAAACTTCGGCCTTCGTCGATCGATCGACCTCCTGTTCCGATTGATCGAGAATGTCAGAACTCAAATTCTTCATTTATTGGCTTGATTTGATCTGTTTTCTTCCTTGTAGCTCAATTCTTCCACATTCCACCTAGATTCCTGAAACAATCAAATAAATACCAAAAAGCATAACATCTTCACGGAATCTACACGAAAATATATATAAATCAAAGCCCAAATACGCGTAATAACCAACCCTATCAACTCCCCCAAACTTAGATTTGATCGTCCTCGAGCAAACATTAAGATCAAAATGCAAAGTTCATCATCAATACTTTGAATGAATTAACTTAGCAACTCAATTGTAAAAGCTCAGAAATCTCTCTAACACTTCAACCATAAGTCAATCCAAAAATTAACAAGAAGTGTTTTCTCCTAAGCCAAGCAATATATCGCAAAAATCGGAACGTGCGTGTGTGTTCATGTCAATCTTGAGTTTCATATACTTTTAGGATCAAATAATGCTATTAAACTCAAAATCAAGATTTACTTTTAAACACTTCATAAGCCTACTTTTCAAACACTTCTCCACTATGTAGTTATTCCCTAGACTTGGATTAATAGGTCTTTTAAAGCTTTTAATGTTTGGCCTAGGTATTTCGCTTCAAAGAAAAGATAGGGAAATACGAAGAAGAGATATAATCATAGAAAATTCAAATGTTTAGCACACTTTGAGCGTCTTCTTTTTTTCTAGCCTTGGCCACTTTGGGTCTTATTTATTCACTTTTTTCTCAAGGTTTTTTCTATCTTTTTCTTTTCTCATTCATCAAATTTTTTTTAACAATAAGCTCATCACTGTTTAGTAATTCAAGTGCATCTAATGAGAATCATTATACTCCCTTAAGATCAAGATAAAAATCGTCCATTTAGGCTCAAGTAGGTGGGTATAATGAGGTTGCCAAAAAAAATGTTGAATGGGGGCTAATAATATGTCAAACATACTCCATTCTTTTATCATTTATGCTCAAATTGGGAACTAGAGATTGATATCAACGTGGTAAGCTTGAAAGGCTCAAACGGTCCAAAGATTGCCTAAATCATTTCCAAGTCTAGTCCTAACTATAACATTTCGCCTCAAAGTGCTCTCAAATAAGTTCTAAAGTGTTTCAAGATCCTCACGACAAATCCTAGTTAACAAAATTGTTCCAATATACAATTCACTCAATCATGAGCCAAAAGTGCTCAAAATATTCCTCAATTTTTGAAATATTAACTTAACCTAAGATATTCACAAACAAGTCAAAATCTTCAAGCCTTAAGTTGAGATGGGGATTAATATCATCATGTAATACCATTGCAATTCTAATTCATTATTTCTAAATGATGAACTCATTTTCGAGAAAAAAATTTTATATGACCAAAAACGATCTAATCTCATGATAAACTAGTCATGCAAGGAAGTAACACAAGAAAACAGCAGAAAACAGTAAACACCCCCCAAACTTCGTACATGCATTGCCCTCAATGTATGGTTAAACAATAAGTGCAAAAGCAATACACATACCTTCGACGATGCCAGTGGTCATCGTCCTCATCATGCTCCGGAGGTGGTACTGGGTCATATGGCTCCTCAGGCTGGTATGGTGGATGTGGCGGATAATCCGGTGGTGGTGGTTGATGGTATGGCAGGAATGGTCGAAATTGCGGCTCAGGTGGGAACTGAATATATGGGAAACCTTGGGCCAAGGCATTATTCCATGCACATTGGTATTGCAGGTGCTCACTTATCTGTGCTTGGCCACACTGTAGTTCCCGTTGCAGATTTTGGATGCCCTGCTGCTCCAGGCGAAGGTCTTGGAGATCCCTGTGAAGGGAGTCCACGGTAATCGATGTATGCTCTGCAGCGGAAGCGGAGGATGGCCCAGCATGTCTGCTGCTCGAGGGACGTGGCTCGGCCCTTCGTCGGCCTGTAGGAGGTGGTGGCCCATCAACCACAATTGGTCCTTTAGGTGGTAGGAGCTCCTCAGTCGGTGTCCCACTTCACTTCACCTCTCTTGCAAAGGGCTGTGATGGTCGATGGAAAAGGCAATGCAGAGGTGGGTGGACTCCGACCGATGTCACAGATATATTCATTGATAATATGCCCCAAATCCACCGTTTGCCCTATAAGAATGGCATATACCAAGGGCATCTCTCTCCTTAGTAACCTCAGAAGTGTGGGTCGATGGCATGACCTTGGCGGCTATGAAAGAGAACCAATCTTGTGCCTCTGGTTTCAGATATTTCTTGAGGACCAATTGAGGCTCTCCATTGCTGTTTCGTTGCCAATCAATCCCCTCGATACCGATTACAGAAATTACCTCGTCATAGTTGATTTGGCTTGTTTTGAACGCTTGGTAATCACTGTTCTTGATAGATGGCATCCTAAAAATCGCATTCACCTTGAATCGATCATATTCAATATCTATACCCCTGACAAATACAACCTCTCTTGAATTTGGGTGGACCGTCCTCAAATTAGCATAGAATTCCCTTACTACCGGGACCACCGCATCAATGGGTTGTTGGATGAATTCAAACCACCCCCGTCGCCTAGCTTCTTGAATGACCGGGCATTCAAGCTTATCCAAACTCATTCCCCTTTGGCGACTGAGGAGTTTGCGGTGATAGCTAGGGTACAATTCCGCCGCTATGGAATTCACAAAGCGCTTCTCATCATACTCTGCAGCCGAAGTGGTGGCTTCGACTTGCTTTTGCTTTCTCTTTGGCGCCATTGATCAATTAACAATTCTTACTTTGTCACTCCCAACCACAACAAAAATCACCAATATCACAAACCACAACAAGAATGTACAAATCTTACCAACCAACCTTTCACTTCCCCAAAATTCAACTACTTAATTTCCCAATTCACCAAAAACGTCAACCTTATATATCCAAACAAAAATAATCACTAAATCTTGGATATAGATAAGAGTTGAAACCATGTACCATGAAAATCTAGGTGATGGTTTGGAATCTTGCTTGAGTTCCTCCTTGTTGATGAAATCTCCCAATTTCAGTTGTAGATCTTCAAATCTGTTGCAAAAATTGTGATTAGATGAAGCTTGGAAGCTTAAATTGCAAGATTTGTGAGTGTATGGGAAGATTATAGGAAGAAATTGGGGTTTAGGTTAAAAGGGGCGATTTTTTCTTGGAAAATTTGGAGAAAAGTTGGGAATGATTTCTGATGGAATCGAGTTAAAAACCCAAATTATCTGTCACTCGATCGATCGAGAGATGCTGCTCGATCGATCGAGCGAGACAGAACATTATCTCCTCTTTTTATAACTTTCCTCGATCGATCGAGACAAGTCACTCGATCGATCGACGACTCCAGAAAAAATTTAATTTTTGCAACTCCTGATCGATCGATCGAGCTTATGTCTCCGATTGATCGACCCTTCAAGACCAAATTTTTTCAAAAAATTTCAATGATCGATTCGCCCCATCAGTTGGACTCATTCCATTTTTTCTGCATTTGAAAATTAACGCACGGAGATAGGCTCTAAAAAAAATAACAAAAATAAAAATAAAAACAATTAGACTGAAAAATGAAAAACAAACAAGGGATAGAGGAAAGTTCTTAATTTATAGTCCCAAGCTGGACTGTCACCTCCGTTTCAGTGATCCATTTTTGCTTGCTCCTTTGGGTTCTTTACCGTATCAGTAGGTAGTGTCCCTTGAGCTCGTCCATGAATTATAGCTGCTAGTTGCCCCACTTGAACCTCCAAGTTTTGTATAGATGCATCCTGATTTTGCATCATTGTTTCAGTTGATGAAATTAACTTGGTCAAGAGCTCCTCCATACTCGGCTTAGGCACATTCCCCAGTGGCTGTTGTGGGTTCAACAGATTATTTTGGTTGGACCATTGCAAGTTCGGATAATTTCTCCACCCCGGGTTGTGAGTATTGGAGTATGGATTGTTGGGCTGCCTGTTTCCTACCTAATTCACGGACTCATTAGATTGAATGAATGGATTACCTGCCTGGCACTCAGTGCTTGGATGATTGCTTCCACATAGCTCGCTAGTGATAACTTGAGCTTGCATTGCTGTCATGCTCATGCTATCTATCTTTTTGTTTAGCGCGTCCAACTGTGCCGAAAGAGCAGTGATGTCGTCAACTTGATGAACTCCAGCCGGTTTCTTTGGCACGTTCCTCTCCGATTGCCATTGATAGCTGTTAGAAGCCATCTCTTCTAAGAGTTCATACGCTGCTTCCAGTGTCTTGCACATTATGGATCCTCCTGAGGCTGCATCTATCATAGAGCGGTTAGATGAAAATAAACCATTATAAAAAGTCTGTACCTGGAGCCAAATAGGAAGACCATGGTGTGGGCATCTCCTAAGCAAATCCTTGAAACGATCCCACGCCTCATAGAGTGTTTCAGGGTCAAACTGCCCGAATGTGGTGATATCGTTCCTCATCTTTGCCGTTTTGGAAGGGGGAAAGTATTTGGACAGAAACGCTTGCGTCATCCCCTCCCAAGTTGTTATCGAACCTGCAGGTAAAGAGTTCAACCACGCTTTAGCATTATCCTTTAATGAGAAAGGAAATAACCTTAACCTGATGGCGTCATCAGAAACGCCATTATGTTTGAAAGTGTCACAAATCTCCAAGAAGTTGGAGATGTGAGCGTTTGGATCATCAGTGGCTACTCCTCCAAACATCACGGAATGCTGGATCATCTGTATTATGGCCGGCTTTATCTTGAAGTTGTTGGCTTGAATGGTTGGCCTCGTAATACTTGATAATGATCCATGAAAAGCTGGTTGAGCATAATCCATCATCGATCTGGGATTCAGTGCTTCATTGTTCGCGCCCCCTTCTTGATTGTTGTTAGCCATTGCTCGAGCTTCCCTTCTTTTCCTTAGACACGTACGCTCAATTTCTGGGTCAAACGGCTCGAGTGCGGGTTGCTACTCCTTAGCATGCACCAATAAGATGACTACCTGTAAAAATAAACCAAAAGGAGAAAAACGACTGTAGTAAATCCAAAGGTCAAAAGTGACAAACAAACAAAACAAAATAAAAATTAATGGCTAAATTACAATTAACTAATCTCGTATGATATTATACAAAGTAGTCCCCGGCAACGGCGCCAAAAACTTGATCGCTTTATTTTAAACAATTATTTCTCAGTGTAGCGATTCTACCGCAAGTGCACGGTGTCAAGTTTTAGTATAGTGTTATATAAGAAAGGATGTCGAACCCACAGGGACTAACGTATAAGTACCAAATAAAATTAGTCAAATTATATTTAGCCTACGAAAAAGATGATTAATTAACTAATTAAACTAAATACTCAAAAACTATGAAATAAAACAACTCCTTTGAAGATGCGAAGGAATTCCGCTCAAGAAATCTATCAAGATGTTTGTTCAGTTGTGTATCGCCAATGATTTGTTTGTTATAACAATTATTAATCAATCAATTCTTAAGGTGACGGATTTCCGAAAATAATCAATACACTCTCTCGAGCTATATTGAAACTAGTAATAAATTGACACAAGTAACTCTCGTTCACTTAAACCAATTTAATATCGAATAAGTCTCTATGAAAACCGTTGATCTTTAAATCTTGCAATTTAAAGTGACCAAGTATGTGATTTAATCTCTCGATCTAAATCTTAAACATACAACATGAATTATGTTGGCGTATTATAATTTTATCTCTCGATCTCAATGATAATTCACAATTTCAATCAAAGGTAGCTAGGCTTTGATAGCATGAAGCATATAATTCATGAACAAAAGAAATTGGTTCACTCAAACACAACCAAATCAAAGATTTAAACACAAAATTCCTTAAACTTGATAGAATAAACTCAATTAAATTCAAATCAAATTTAACAAGATGTTTAATCGTCTCTCGACCTCAAAAACATCAAATAAAATATGAAAATCAAATTAATCTAGAGTTTAGAAATACGATAAACGTAGGAGCGACTCCGTGCGTTGAACGATCTTTCTTCTCTCGCTTCCTTCCTTGCACTTCAAAGGATTCTTCAACCTTCTTCTTCCGGAGATGAAAGGCGGCTGAGAATTATGGAATTAGTTCTGATAATACTCTGAATAGTGGATCCAATTTTCGTACCTCTTTTCCTTATTTATAGAGGAGGGGAGATATGGAAGTGTTTCCAAAAATCAGACCAAATCAAGACATTTATTTTCAGAAAATTTGCGTCTCGATCGATCGGTTGATGTCTCGATCGATCGAGCGCCTTCAGCAATCCGAGTATGAGTTTCTCTGCCTTGCTCGATTGATCGAGATGAAGCTTCCGATCGATCGAGCTTTCTTCACATTTTCTTGCCAACTCTCTGCCTCTCTCGATCGATCGAGCTGGTTTATCAGATCGATCGAGCTCTGAAATAAAATGTTGGCCAAAACTTCTGCCTTCGTCGGTCGATCGACCTCCTGTTCCGATTGATCGAGAATGTCAAAACTCAAATTCTTCATTTATTGGCTTGATTTGATCCGTTTTCTTCCTTGTAGCTCAATTCTTCCACATTCCACCTAGATTCCTGAAACAATCAAATAAATACCAAAAAGCATAACATCTTCACGGAATCTACACGAAAATATATATAAATCAAAGCCCAAATACGCGTAATAATCAACCCTATCATTGATCTTCAAATGAAAGTTGTAGGTCTTTGAATTCTATTCGATTTTAAAAAAAAGGCGACTAATTTGGACTTATTTTGAAGAAGATTTGATTTTTATAGTATTAGCTCATTCTGAGCCCTGCATGTGGGAGAAAATACACATGCAGTGTGTTCTTCGAATTACTGAGCATTTTTTGCTAGGAATTTCAAAAACTGTGTAGAAATAGGAATTGTAGTGTTTCAAGTTGGCTATAATTTGCCGCTAGAATCGCTCAATTTGGATTTGAAACAAAATGGTTATATTATGTTTACTAACACTGCTCAAGCTAGAAACAGGTTTTTTAATGCTACGTTTTTAGTGTTCAAACCCCATTTAGATGGTTGAACCAACTTGACATCATAATAGATGAAATGTAGTATTTTGAGTTTCTGAACTTTGAGAACTATAATCGAGTCGTTTTGATGTCGTATGAATTTATTGTGATTTTTCTAAAAAAATGGGTCAAGCTGAAAATTAAGAAAATCACTAAGGGTCTATATTTAGAAGTTGCATTTGATTCAATGCACTACTTGAACACTTAGTGTCATTTGGAATTTACATGACCAGGTTAATTGAATTCGAGGTTGATTCGAGGGGTACTTGGTAAATTAGCTTTGGTCTGAGGTACGTAGAAATGAGTTTTATCATGACGTCTGACGAAGACATGTAATGATGCTATTGTATGATTTTACATGTCATTAATTGATTTATATGATTTAATTATCACCATGTGATTCTTCTGTGACTATATGACATGTTCAGATAAATTGTAGTACATGATATGTGAATTACATGCTATGTATTGATTTTCACATGATATGGAAAACAGATTTTTAAATGCTACGTTTTTAGTGTTCAAACCCCATTTAGATGGTTGAACCAGCTTGACATCATAATAGATGAAATGTATTATTTTGAGTTTCTGGACTTTGAGCACCATAATCGAGTCGTTTTGATGTCGTGTGAATTTATTGTGATTTTTCTACGAAAATGGGTCAAGCTGAAAATTAAGAAAATGGGTAGATATTTAGAAGTTGCATTTGATTCAATGCACTACTTGAACACTTAGTGTCATTTGGAATTTACATGACCAGGTTAATAGATTTCGGGGTTGATTCGAGGAATACTCGGTAAATTAGCTTTGGTCTGAGGTACGTAGAAATGAGTTTTATCATCACGTCTGACGAAGACGTGTAATGATGTTATTGTATGATTTTACATGTCATTAATTGATTTATATGATTTAATTGTCACCATGTGATTCTTATGTGACTATATGACATGTTGAGATACATTGTAGTACATGATATGTATTGATTTTCACATGATATGTCGATATTTAGAAGTTGCATTTGATTCAATGCACTACTTGAACACTTAGTGTCATTTGGAATTTACATGACCAGGTTAATAGATTTCGGGGTTGATTCGAGGAGTACTCGGTAGATTAGCTTTGGTTTGTAGTACGTAGAAATGAGTTTTATCATGACGTCTGACGAAGACGTGTAATGATGCTATTATATGATTTTACATGTCATTAATTGATTTTGATGATTTAATTGTCACTGTGTGATTCTTATATGACTATATAACATGTTGAGATACATTGTAGTACATGATATGTGAATTACATTATATATATTGATTTTCACATGAGATTGCATGAAATATTGAGTTGCATGTGGCATATGATGCATAGATGATTCATGGGCATATCATATTGATATATCCATTCCTTTGATATCCTTGATGATGACTGAGTTGATTTACTCTGAGTGTCGGGGATGATGGGCACGGCGATGATTGGCAGTGTAGGTAGCGACTGTAGTCACGCCCGTTGCTACCGGACCTAGACACGATGGATGACGAGCACAGCACATGATGATTCTCCTAGCGCAAAGTGTGTGTGTTGTTACCCTATGCTCGAGCTGATATTGATTGATGATACCTTCCTTTGGGCTCCGATATTGTTATCTTGATATTCGATTCTTTCTACTCATTCATACATCGCATTCATACATGGTATGCATTACATGATACTTTGTCATTCTTGCATGATCTATTTATTCTCTTACTGGGTTCTGACCCCCGTAGTGGGGGCTGTCATGTATTTTGTTGTTCGGACATGACAGGTGTTACATGTAGACAGATGTTGGATGCTCGTGAGGAAGCACCTTATAATCCATGAGTTCAGCTTTGGTAGGTTGAATCTGAGTCCCAGTAATTGTTAGAGTACTTTTTAATTACATTTTAAATTACTGGGGTATGCCCCGAGTATCTGTATTTTAAGTATTCTATTACTGGTTGGTTATATATTCGATATTTATGTGATGAGTAACATGACGAATTGGGAAACTGAAATTACATATTTTCAGTATCATTATATATGTATGATCTTAAAGCAAAAACATTTAGGGTCATTTGACAAGACATTTGAAATAAATCTTCCGTTGTTTACGTAAATTATTCATTATGTGATAATTAAGCACCACATTAGGATCTGGCCCTCACACCTGTTGTCTAGAATTGATGATCTATTTGATCAACTCAAGGAGTAGCAGTCTATAAAAAGATAAATCTTCACTCCGCCTAGAATCAATAAGGAAAATATTAATTAGACGGTTTATGACCAGATATTTGCGCAGTGTAAATTTTGAATAATACATTTTGGTCTGAAGATAGTGTCAACAGTGATCATGGAATTTATGATTAGAGTGTTCAAGGTACTTCTTGGACAAGTTTGTCATCGTATCCATTGATGACATATTGGTGTATTTAAGAACCAATATAGATAAAAAGGAACACTTGTGAATAGATCTCTAGACACTTCGAGAAGTACGATTGCATACTAAACAATCAAGTGTAATTTCTGGTTGGATTGAGTTACGTTTTGGGTCTTGAGATATATGCTTGAAATTATCAGTTAATCCAAGTAAAAGAGGGGCGGTGATAATTTTGGCCTAGATCAAACAGTATGCATGAATTTTAAGTTTCTTGGGTCTTGGCAGGCCATTGCAGGCGTTGCATGAGTAATCCTCGCAGATAGCCTAGTCTACTACTAATTGACCAAGAAGAATCAGTGTTTCAGTTGTTCAGATGGATATGAAAACTGTGTTCAGAAACTGAAGTAGCATTTGACTACAGCTTCAGTATTAGCTTTATCATCTTGATCAAGAGAATATGCAATTATGACGTCAACTAGAGGATTTGAAATTTATCCTCATGTGGTATGGAAAGTATTGCCGATGTTTCAAGGCAACTGAAAACTCACGAGAATTGACATTCTGTCTATAATCTCGAGTTAGCCGCCATTACTATTGTGCTGAAATTATGGCACCACTATTTATATGAAAAGTAGTTCATTTCACCCTGACTACAAGAGGTTGGTATATAAATACACGCAGGTGATGATTACAGTAGCATCCAGGAAAGATGGATCAAGAAATTGATTATTTGAGTTGTAAAACTCTAGATGCCAAGGTAGCATATGTGCATGTATGATTGAATTACGACAAATTATACGCATCTTTAAGGGCATTTTAGCCACGAAGAGTGCATTCGGTTGTACCGATTGTTGTATTTTGAGCTAGTTTATCTCAACGATTTGAAGGCTCAAGAATTAGACTTCAACATCCATTGTTGAGAAAACATCACGATTGATAATGTGATTCCTATATATGGAGTATCAGTTTCATTATTGCGGACAGAGATCCAAAATTTGTATCAAGATTTGGAGTTTCCAAGCAACCTATGGATACAAAAATTGATGATGAGTACTATCTACCATATGACGGTCTGATTAACATATAAAACTTTGAATAGAGCATTTGAAAGTATAGGCTAAGGGTGATTCTTCTAAAGATGAAGAAAGGCTCCCAAATTAGCATAATGAAATGCAGGCAAGCCTGTAAGATTTAGAAAATATATTAAGGCAGCCTGAAATAGGCAGGTAAGTGTTACCAACAAGAGAAAAAGATCATTAGAATAGGAGATCAGGGTTGGAGTATTCTCCAGAATATCTTTATGGAACGATTCGATTCGGACGTCGAAGTAGATTGTCACCTCATACATTGGTCCTTACCAGATCTTAGAAGATTCTGATAATACATTATGTACCCCATGTACCTATATTAAGGAAGTTGGAACCATATACATTTCGCATGTTACAGCCGAGAGAGATTGAGATGAACAATTCATTGTCCTTGAAGGACAATTTATTTATGAACAGTAATGATGAGGTACCACATAATCGTAAACATCGATGAGTTACCATGGTACATAGAAAATAATGGGATTTAGAGGTCAAGATGCGACATGAATGACCATACTTATCTGAGAAAATTGATTTATATCCCATGTATAGTTCATACGAGCAAACAATGCATGTGTAAAGCCGAACAAATGTAATTTATGTGTTGGAATTTGTAATATTTGTGATTTCGAGGATGAAATCTTATAGGGTGGATGTAAGGGCCCGATGCTAATTAATCTAGATTAACGATGATTAAGCAAACCCAGATAATTAAAAGTACAGACTTTGAATTAAGGTGTTCCGGACTACGAAGAGTCAAACAACTAGTGTAACATGTTTTTAGTGCTTATGCATGTGCATGATCACATGGCACTTGGAGAACACATGCCACTAATTAATTAACTCGTGTTTAATACATGATTGGATCATTAATCTTGCAAGATAGTGATGTATTGACATGGATTCCATAATACATCGAATGTTTAAAAATTAAAGCAAACACCAAGTATTTTTCGGCCACCACTCTTTAGTCATAACAACTTCTCTCCCTCATTCCACTCAAACAATTTTCTCTACCTTCTCTCTTCTTGTTCGAAAATAATCAGCCTTTTTAGCACAAAATTCTCTTGAATTGTGGATGCATGTTACATGCAATTAGATATTTGAATAGGCATTGAGGAGAGGAACAAGAATCTCCAAGAAGTTTTGGAGTTGGAGGTGTTTGTGGAGGTGAAATCTCTTGAAAAGCTTGGTTGGAGCTATGATGGTGGTTTAGTGCTCAAACCTTGAAGATATAGGAAGGTATACCATCATTTCTAAGCTTTATCAACTTCAATTTAAGATTAAGGTTTGAATTTGGTGTTTGTTCATGGAAAGAATTGCTGTCGAAATGAGTCTGCTGATTTCAATATACTTGTGGTCTGGTATTTTGAATTTTAGGTATATATAAGCTTAGAATTTGAAGATGATGTCCCATTGTAAAAGTTGTAGTATTTTAAATTAGATTTAATTGGCCACTAAAATAGCTAATTTGAAGTTAAGATGATTTTACTATATTGTACTCAAATCGAGTCTGCATGTGAATGCATGTCACATGCAGCGTGTTCTTCAAATTTCTGGGAATAAATGGCTACGAATTTGAAGTTTTACGTTCTAATAAGAGTTGTAGTATTTGATGTTAGCTCGCATTTGGAATTAGCCTCACTCAATTTGGAGTTCATATGCAAAGGTTATCCTAATTTTACCACATGGTGCTCAATCTGGAAAAAAGTATTGCATGCGAGTTTTTAGGTTGTTACGTTTTGCAACGAATGTACCTCAATATGAACAAATTAGCTTAAGCTCATAAAAGATGTATTGTAGGATTTTGAGTTATCTAAATTCTCCAACTGCAATTCGGTCATTTGGATGTCATATGAATTATAGTGAACTTTCTACAAAAAGTGGTCAATCTGAAATTTAGAATTTCCCATGTTTTGCATAAATCATGTTTAGACCCAATTTGTCTTGGATAATGAACGAATTTGGGAAAAAGTCAAACATATGAAATGTCATATTTTGGGTTAGCTTCAAAACTAAATTGGATCCATGTCATTTGATTAAGTTTTGAAAGAATTATGGGTTTATCATTAGATGCATGTTGAAATTTAGAGTAGGCTTGTAACATGATCTTTAGAATAATGATGTTGATAGTCTTGGTCTATTTGAATGATAATTGGTCAGGTGACTATAGCCCGAGGTCAATTTGAGGATTATGAAATGCTCGATATTTGTTTGACTCGGTGGAGGACGTAGAAAATTCGGTTCTATCACGATGTGTGACAAAGACGTGACGGGGATGTTACTTACTTGTCATTATTAGTTTTCTATGTGATTATATGGCATGTTGAATTGCAGTATATGTGATTATATGATACCTTGATGCATGATATATTGAGTTGCATCATATGAGATTACATGAGACATTGATGCATGATATATTGAGTTGCATCATATGAGATGACATGATACATTGATGCATGAACATTGGACATATCATATTGATCCTACTGTTCCTTTGATTCCATTTGATATTGATGAGATTTGTAGTGTCATGGGACGATGGGTACGGTGATGACATGCAGTTTAGGTAGCAGCTTAGTCACGCGCGTTGTCGCTGGACCTAGACACGAGGGATGATGGGCATATCACATGATGATTCTCCTAGCGCAATGTGTGTGTGTCGCCACCCTCTGCTCGAGCTTGATATTGTTGATGACACCTTCTTTGGACTCCGATATTTGGTAACTTGAGATTTGATTCATTGTACCCATTATGCATAACATTCATTTATGCATTTCAATTATGAACGGCAAGCATGTCATGATACTTTGTCATACTATTGTGATTTTACCTGTTTGTCGTACTGGGTTCCGACCCCCTTCGCTGATGGCTGTCATGTCTTTGTTGTATGGGCATGACAAGTGGTACAGGTGGACGTACTGGGGATGCTCAAGAGGAAGCATCGATGAATACCAGAGCTCCTTGAGAGCGAGCTCATGTTCTTGTTTTACGTTTTGTGTCCCAGGTCTTAGTGAATATTTTTAAAACTATGGTTCTTTCCCGATGAATGCCGCGAGTATTATGTACGAAGAAGTATTACCGTAGTTTAACTTTTCATGTTGAATGATGAATGATGTATTATCTGTGAACTGAATACAGAACTAGATATATTTTCAGTATCATTATATAAGTATCATCGAAAAGAGAAAAACTTTCAGGGCCATTTTACTAGAAATTTGAAACTAATTTTTCACTTGTTTACTTAAATTAATCATTGTGTGATAATTATACACCTGATTAGGACAGGTCTCTCACATTTCTTGGAGTTGTTAATTTTGATGAATGTTCATTAACAATCTGGCGATGCAAAGAAATGTGTTCAGTCGGGTCTAGTTTTAGGATGTGTTAAAGTTGAATCAATGACTCCGGTACAGTTTGTTCACATTGAAACGAAAGCTAATTAGTAAGGTGTCCTTTTTGAAGAGCAAATTGGATTCATTGTAGTCACTTAATATAGATGTAATGAACCAACAATTAAAAACCATTAAGATTAAGGGAAAGACTTATTCGGATCTTGAAAATCATATCATTAAAAAGTGTGATTACATCTAGATATCAATGAGATGTGGGATATTACCTCTCTTTTCTTCCATATGCGTAAGATAGCATTAACTATGGAATCTGATCTCAAAAAGACCTGAAATCACTAAACGACAATGAGAAAGGGGAAGGTTTTTCCGACGTATTCCCTCCGACGTTCAAATCAAATTAGGGAGTAGGAAAAATATGTGTTATAGATTAAACAATATATGTCGTGAATGAATAAAAGTGACAATCATACCTGATATTTATAGGCAAAGAGTTACCATGTGTCTAGACCCCTTTCAATGTTTATCGGGGTCTAATATGATCAGACAGATCACCTCAATCTTTGATAAGGTTAAACAAATTTCGGAGATCTCGCCTCAATCCAATCCAGAGATCTCATTCACATAAATACGAGATTCGGTTGTTAAGTCACAAATATATCGATCAATTATCGTTCTAGCGCTTGTAGATCTGCCATAACGACTGGCTTGATACTATTGTTATGTGTGCACGCATGACCGCGTTATGGGATAGTAGGATTATTATTAACAAGTTACTATTCATTGGTTACTATTCACGTATGTTGTTGGACGTGAATTTGGGGAAACAAAAGTGGCGGAAAGTAGAGATATAGCAATGAAGGCAAGAAATCTTCTTTCAGAAAAGATTTAATTCAAAACTTTATTCTTTCTTGTTTATTCTTGAATGAACGACCTCTATTTATACAAATAGGAATCCCTATTTAATAACTAGATAAACTTGCTAAAGATAAAACCAAATCCTAAAATGATTTTAAAATAATTAAATCCTATTAAATCAAATCCTATCAACTAAAAAATATGAAATTTAAAGATAATGTCTTGAAGAGTTTGATGGATCAAGGATTGTTGTAGGTCACGTCCTCAACATTTGTAGGACTCTACTTGTGTGGTGCAGTGCAGGTTACAGCCTAGTCATGAGCTCTTTAAAGATATGATGAACCCATACTCGTAATGGTATCAAAAAATTACCAACATATGCCATTTGCCTGATGGTTTGTCTTTGTATATTTCAGAAAATTGAACACGTACGTTTCAACTTGTTCTTACAGGCACAATTTTATCTTCTGTAGGTACTTAAGTTCAATATTTAACGAGAGATGATGAATAAATACATGTGTATTTCAATGTTCTCAGCACCGTATATTTGATTTGATCAATCCATTTTCATTATTCCAGAGGTTAAACGCAGAGGATCATAGGAACACGTTGAAAACCAAGAACTGTGCATCATGCGAGGTGTCTATTTCGAAGAATTCTAAATGGCAGGCTGCAATTAAAGTCGACATGAAACCGATCCATTTGGATACTGTTGGCTCCCAAGAAGAAGCTGCTCGGTTGTATGACAGGTAATTTTACTGGTTTGCTAAATGTTTGAGAATTATAGGTGCAAACATAACCTACAGCTTATAACTTATGTATGTGCATGCATCTCATTCTTGAATCATAGGTGCAAGCAAAACACACCCTAGCAAAACACATCCTATCAAAGAAAAAAAAAACACCATCTGACCACCGAGGGACCTTGTCCCCAAGTGACACCAGCTCCAATTAAAACTTGAGGTATCAAGTTCGAGCATCAACCCCCACCCCAAGCCCGTGTATGTAATGTACTCTAAGAAAAAAAAAACCATCAGACAAAAAGTTGTTTAGTAACATCAAATTCAGTCAACTACATAGATACACCATACAAATGAACTCCACGGGCTCGAGGATATAACTGAGATACTGAACGACAGGAATGTAGGAATAACTTCGTATTTACTTGTTAGGAACACGAGGTTACCCTACACAGGCAAGCACCTTCTAAAGTTTTCGGGGAAAAACTCCGAAAACAGAAAAATCACGAAACTTCCCCTATCGTGGAACCACAAATCAAGAGCAATATACTATAAATCGCAAATAAATTAGAAATGTAATAAATGGTTAACCAAAATTTTGGTCTTGTTTGCACTATATCAGGAGAAGATCTTCATGTGTAGCATATATTGATGGAGTTGAATCCCATTTATATTTCACATAGGATGTACAGATATATTGTTATATGCAATGTTATATCCAATCAAGCAAAAGTAATTATTGATATACACCATTTTGTAAAGCTCTTCTTCAAACTTCGTAGCAAATCCTACACTTCAAGATAATTCGAACCAAACGAAGGAGCTATAATTCCACGCTCAAAAACTCCCCTTGTTCTATGTCCGACAATAGAGATTGGCCGGTACCACTTTCAGAAAACAGACATCATTCGTTCACGCCAATTAATTGGACAACAATATGGCCACCAACAATACAATATCCTATTGTTCTTTTTGTTTTGAATGTCGGCTTGCCTGTCAACACTTGATATGCCATCAACTGATCAAATGTCTGATTATACCAAAAGATCATACCAAAGTGTGTCACATATGGAACTATCAAGATATATTAAACTCTGATCACTCCAATAGATACATCACTATGACAATTACCTCATATTTGTACACAAAAATCAGTAAATATGACCTCGATAACAATTATAAGATTGTAGCACATACTCAAGAGAGAGACAATGGAGTTATGTTGACCATACATGAATCCTGTTTTTGTTACTTCAATTCAGTACATCACGAAGCTTGGTACAGTTTTCTCAGCCACAATAAAAGAAGATATGTAGGGACATTTTGTTATCAAGTGGAAGAGGAAGAACATAGAAAGAACTGGTCCAAAACAGAGGAACAATACTGTTAAGCTGAACTTACCAATACACCTTTTATCCAACTAGGTTGACAGAGAATTTGACCACATACAATCAGCTTTGACACAACAATTGTTTGGTCGATACTAACATAACCATGAACTTGAACTAATTACAACCTGCGTTTTTACATGGCATTGTTTGACAAATATATCAACATTGAAAGCTATCACAGAATCATGTGATGGTTAATAGAAACTTTTTTGTGAAGGAGTCAAAGATAACTAGAAGACTTTAGAAGCTGTAACGATGAATCATCATCAATAGAGAATCATCTTACAGGACTAAGAATCAGATTACAGACGGTTCCCATTCAGGCCATATGATAAGTGATTCTTATAGACCAAAAGTACAGAATATAAATGTTCCATTTGATTAGCTTCCTTTAGCCAAATTACGCCTCTTCAACTAGAAGATTACACAAGGAGCTGAAAAAATGAATGCATACTTCAGATGTAAATGCTATCAGTCTGGTCAATATTCTTTCTCAAAGGTGTCGAGGACAAAGCTATTTTGCTCTATGATGTGCATGACTGTGAAAATGTGGAACAAATCCAAAATGAAAAATGGTGTACATCAGGAATTCACAGTTTCCTAGTATCCATGAAACTGCAGGTCATTAATGATGACTAATTGACAGACTATGGACTCAGTTCCTACTTGAGTTTGAAAAAGGAACCGATTTACAACCATAATGGCGTAAATATTTTTGGTGTGAAAACAGTGTTGCCAACAACTCAGTGTTAACAGAGCAAAACTAAGCCCATCAAAAAATGGCCTTATCAATAATTTAAAACTTGCAAGAGTCAAGAGGTGCACCGCTTAAATTAAACACAAGATGGAGTTCACATGGCAAATTTATAGATTATCATAACTGCAGCAGCTACAGTTATCTAATTAAGTATTGAAATGAATTGTACCATAGAGGTGCAGATACACCGGGGACAGAAGGCCAATGCAATTCACAAAAATAGTTAACAAACTAATTAAAACAAACAAAAGTAACTTCAAAGCAGATGAAAAACATCACATTCCGTAGAAGAGTTGGTAAGTGGAAGTAATGCACATGAAAAAGTAACAAATATTCGAATGTCACCACATGTTTGAATGGAAAACAAGGCAAATATGTAATTGTTATCGAATATTATATCATTTTTTTAAATAAGCAATTGTACTAACCATTTTAAGTATCATATGATTTTGCATTTAGTTATCTGCCTAGACTCAGTTGGACACCTTCCTTGTTGCTGAGTAAAGGAATCTAATTCAAACTTAAGCATTTTAGAGAGTAAAAATTTTCCATTGCTGTGACTCTCACAATATACTTATGCAAACAGAACATAAGTTGGTTGTGAAGTTCTAACATCCTCCATATTGCCTACTGTGTCATGTAAGAACTATGATCGGATTAATTTTAAACAGAGAATATACATCTAATAAACCCTGAAATAAAATCCCACTACATTTGATAAATCCCAGAAGACATATATTGCGTTGCAAGAGGTATAGAAAATTCACATTTGGGCTCATACTCATGCAGACGCCACCTTAGGTGAGACATACGTACAACCATGCAATGAAACATAGAAATAACAAACATGCAAGCACGATAAATTAACAAAATAGGCAGAGGGTATGGATGTTTCAATGATCTATGGCAAAAATGTGTTTCTGGTACCTGGCTAATACCCACCTTCAATCTCTATTATCGATTTCTAGACAAGAATCCCAACTTCCTGTCTTCCACTACTCATAGGAGACTGGAGAGGTGTCTAGAAGTGAGAACGGACTGCCCAACTGGTTGTGGTGAGGGTACTTAAAGTGGACAGAAAGACAAGCTCCCCCTAATTGGAGAAATAAACAACTCCAGTGCTAAGCAGAACTCCAGGAGTGAGAAATACATACATAACAATATGTCCCACGTGGACGTTTTCCCATATCATGAAGCTTGCGAGGACAGGTTACTCAACTCACGGGAATTCATAACAAGCTACATTGTAGTGCAACTGCAACATAGGACTGTTCTAATTCTTTCCATGCAGTAGTAGGTGTGAAAATTTATCATGAAGAAAATACGTTAATGGTTGATCAATAACTCAGCAACTTGGCTATCCGGACTTTCAATTTAAATTTTTGAACATCCCTCTTGGACCCCGTAAGAGTAAGACCTTTAATAACAGCCCTTTTGTCTGATTTAAGTATTTTCAGACCAGCTTTAATGCAAGACAGCAAGAGTTCAGAAGCCAATCGGTACCTCCGAGCCTTGCAAAGATTGTGTACCAATGAAGAGTAGGTAAAGGAATCTTTTACATCCATTGTGTGAAAAACTTGCAGTGCGTAATCTATGTGGCCAAGTTTACAAAGAGTATCAATAAAGCAATTATAAGCAACCAAGCAATAGAATCCCATTATTTTCAAATGGTTTAGATGCCTCTCAGCACCAGCAATATTTCCTGCCTTGCAAAGTCCATCTATTAAAATAGTATGGGTATATATATCACATTCCAAACCGCTCTCTTCTGCGGCATTCAATAAGTTGTAGGAATTCTCTAGTTTACTTGTCTTACAATGCATATTTATCAAGGTGTTATATGATGCGATATCAAGCTGATACCCGATCTTAATCATGAGAGCAACATACTTACTGGCTTCCTGAATCCTACACGACTTTATCAAAGCCCCAACCACCGTACAGTATGAAAATAAATCATATGCATACCCTTTATTCTTCATTTCCGAAAAGATTTGAAGTCCTTCCATGAGGTGCTTACGCTTGAAACAACATTTCATTACTGTAGTATAAGTAATAGCATTAGGGGAACAACCTGATTGTCGAAGCTCCTCGAAAAGCTTCATTGTGTCTTTCCACTTTTCTGACTTGCATAGACCATTGATAAGAATATTGTATGTCCTTATCTCAGGAATATATCCACCGCGCTGCAAATTCCTAAATAAAACTAATGCATTCTTTATATACCCATTCTTGCATAGTCCATTGATTATAATGTTGTATGTAGTTTGACACGGATAAATATTCTTGAGGAGAATATCATGGAAAACCCTGTATGCTTCATCTGGTTTTCCGTATTTGAAAAGGCAGTGGATCAATGTATTATAAGTCCATACATCAGGAATAATTTCCGTTTCAAGCATCTCTTCAAACATATCAAAACATTTAGACAACGTGGCGCCGGCCATCAATGAGTTATAAGTAACAACATTTGGAGATATCCCAGCTTCCTTCATTCTGTAAACAACACAATAACCTTCTTCAAACCCGACAATACGACAATACCCAGTGACCAGAGTATTGTAAGTCACGACATCTGGTAGTACTCCTAATCTAATTCCATCGATTAGAGCAGCTTCTGCTTTCTCCAATTGTTTTGTTCTACATAGGGAAGCTATAGAAATGTTTAATAGCTTAGTTGATAATCTAAGAAACATTATCACGACACATCACATCCAATATCAGAAACCCAAACCTGGCATGAGGGAAAAAAAAAGTTGTCATCTTTCTTATTTATATCACATTATCTCAAAATTCAAGATCATTATCTATACATACTTCGATTTTAGTAATAAAATCAGACATTCCAAAACCATTCTGAAGTCCCAAGCAAGAAACTCGCATAAAGTATATTCAATATGCATTATGCAAATCAAGTATATATATATACTTAGAATCAAAAACTCGCCTTTCATCGGAAAACCTAATTCCATGCTGCCCAATCCAGACTGTAGAGATGTGAGATGAAGTATAACTGAATTGAAAGTACCCATTGGAGACCAAACTACTTCCGTTAACACACAATCGATTTCTTCGTTGCAGTCTTAAGTATCAACAATATTCAACTTACTCATATAGTCTAGGGTTTTTTTTTACGAATAACCAAAATATATAAAAAAAAATAATTAGATAAAAAAAAATTCCTTTATTTTATAATATAATATAGTCAGTATCTTTTTTTTTATGAGATTTCAAATATTAATTATAAGAAATTATTTCTTTTTTAAGTTATCAGAAAAAATAAGGAGATTTGATAAAAATAAAAAATAAAAAAAACATCCCTTGATTTTAAAAAATTAGAATAAAACATAAATTAAGATGGAATAAAAATAATAATAAGTTTTGTTGCTAGTTTTTAAAAATCATATGTTTCATTGTTTTCTATATTTACTCATCTTACTTAACTTTTTTGAATAAAGTAAGATGTTAGATTATTTATTAGGAATTTAGAATTACTAGGCTGCAAATGTGAAATAACACTACATATAAAAAATTTATAAAAGGTTTATCAAATATTTTATAATTTTAGAAAAGAAGAAAAACGAAGGAAACAAAGGCTTTATTATTTTCTTAAAAAAATATTTGTATACGATATGTGGAGTAGGAGTGTAAAGATTAAGGAAATTTTAAGGCTCGAATTCGGCTCAAAATAAGTATATTCGAGCTCGATTCGAAACTCGAATAGTTTAAATTTTTTTGCTCGAGTTCGACTCGAAAAGTTCGAACATGCTCGCGAGCTATTCGAACAATTGATAGAAAATAAATACTCGAAATGCTCGAAATATATTATTTAATAAAAAATTATATATATTAATAAAATATTAAAGCTCGCGAGCGGCTCGCTAACTATCGAACAAAATAATTTTGGCTCGAGTTCTGCTCGAAAAAAAGTTCGAACATATTCGAGTTCGGCTCGAATTCGATAATTTTGAATACGAATCAAATATTTTTCGAGCCGGCTCGATTCGTTTACACCCCTGACAGAGGTATTTCAATGCATTTTTAGATGGGCAATATTTTGGGCCCGGAAATGATAGGTCATCTTTTTTCATTAATAATAGTTTTTCAAATGTTTCGTGAGGGTAGACGTTTGGGTCGGGTATTCGAATACTCAATCCGAACCGATTAGGAGTAAAAATTTGGGAAATATCGGATATCGGGTTAATACCCGATTTCCGACCAGAGTATTTCATTTTGGAAATCGAGTATTATTTTGGACCCTGACCCAAACTACAAGAGCCACGAGTTATCCAGCCGACCCCAGCCTTATGCTTAAGTGACATTGATTTCTAATCATATCTGAAAAAATTAATTTATATTTGTTATAACTACAATTTGTATAACCTGGAATTCAGAATACATTTGTATATTAATTTCTTTGTTTATATGTATATTTGAGTTATATGATTTTGACAATTCATTTAACTAAAGACACTAAACAAATCATATCAGAAGTAAGGCTAATTTAATAAAATAGTGTAAAATAATATAAACATTACAAAACTATAGTTAAATTTTTTTTTTTTAATAAAATAATGTGAAACGCAGATATGGTATGCGTTTTTACTGAAAAATAAAAAAAACATTTCTGACACAATTAATGCGTCTCTTGTGTCACGTTTTGCAAGCAATTCTAAGACTATAGGCCTGGCATCTTTTACTGTTCAAATTCAACTCATTTTTGTCTTCTTGCTCAGGAAATTACAGGTACACATAACTCTTTTAGTTTTTATTTTTTAAACAACAAAACTCTAAGTTAATTGTGAATTGTGGTTAAAATGGAAATTTATTATAAATATGTTTATTTAGTTTAATTATTTTCTCTAGAACAAAATATCTTTATATATACAAGATAACATGTATAATACTATTTGTAGAGTATTATAAAATGAGATTTTTAGAGTTTTATTTCGATATCACGATATGTTTTATCACATAGATTATCAGATAGATGAAATTATTTCTTTCACAACTATATATAATACAAAATTATATTTTTCATAATTATAACATTTAAAGAACTATTATAAACAGTGGCGGAAGTAAAATTTTTGGGGAGGGAGGGCAAAAAAAATTTGAAATAAAAATTTTAGGTCAAAAAATTCTTTATGAGTCAAAATATAATTTAAGTGGGGATAAAATGTGATTTTTAATGTGCAAACTATACATTTTTTAGGGTAAAATTTCAATTTTTTAAAAAAAAACATTTTTTGGTATATTTTTTTTGGGGGCAGGGGGCAAGTGCCGGGTTTTTTAACTGTTTATTCGAAAAAATTTATTTAACAAAATAATCGTTTTTTTTCTGTTATTAAAGTAACCTAAGTCGCCATGTGAGATGGCGACTTCATTTGAAGTCGCCATCTCACATGGCGACTTCTAAAAAAATTACTAAAAAAACTATTTATTTCGATGTCGCCATGTCAGATGGCGACTTCAAATGAAGTCGCCATCTGACATGGCGACTTCAATATAAAATCTAAAAAAATATTATTCTCGGAAGTAGCCATCTGACATGGCGACATCTTTTAATTTTTTAAAAGATGTCGCCATGTTAGATGGCGACATTATATTAAAATATAATTGTTTTGCCGGTGTCGGTATATAAAGACAGAATTTTTTTTTGTTTTTAAATATTGTCGCCATCTGAGATGGCGACAAAAAAAAAATATTTTTTTATTTAATGTCGCCATTTTAGATGGCGACAATAATCAAAAACTTTGTCTATAAAACTGAAATGTTACTCCTTTTGAAATATAACAAAATCTCTTCGGCTTTCGAACAAATTCTCTTCAGAATTCGTGAAAATTCAAATTCTCTTCAGAATTCGTGAATATTTTCTCTGCAGGTATGTTGTTATACAAATAATTAAATTTCATAATATTATATATACTGTACTAATTTATTAAATTTGTGTTTATTTTAATGACACATCCCGAAGTATTTGGAGACTCATTAGACATTCCAACAGGTAGATGGGGGAGTTACTACGACTACTCGAAAGGGGATATCCATCTAGATATGGTTTTCAAAAATAAAGCTCATTTGCAGGCAGCTGTAAAGGATTACTCTGTACGTGTTGCGAAACGGGAGTACCGCGTTGTCAAGAGTACAAAAACATTGTGGAAAGTGGTGTGCAAACACAGTACAGAAGAAAATTTGTAATATACTCCAACAAGTAATATACTCCCACTAAATATCTTAATATCATAATTTATCTACGATACACAAATAACAAAATTAAAAAACTTACCTTAAATATTTTGGAAATAGCTTGATTTTTGCAGAAATGTTAGGAAGAAAATTTGAGAACGAGCGGACGAAAGAATTGAGAATGAAAATGGTGCGGCCGAGAATTTGCAGGAAGAAGAAGAAATGAGAGAATGGTGCGGCGGCGTGTTGTTTTTAGGTTAAACATTCATTGGTGTCGCCATCTCAGATGGCGACACCAATAAATTTTATTGATGTCGCCAACTGAGTTGGCGACATCAATATAATTTAATGGTGTCGCCATCTCAGATGGCGACATCCATATAAATTAAATGGATGTCGCCAACTGAGATGGCGACATCAATAAATTATACTAATGTCGCCAACTCAGATGGCGACATCATAAAAAAAAATTTTTTTATTAAAGTCGCCATGTCAGATGGCGACTTCAATTTGAAGTCGCCATCTGACATGGCGACTTAGGTTAGTTTGATAATAAAAAAAAAATCGGTTAAATTGTTAAATTATTTTCGAAAATCGAATATTTAATTAAAAAACCCGGCAAGTGCCCCCTTGAATCCACCCTGATTATAAAATGTTATGAGAAATACAATACTCTCAAATTTATTCAAATTAAACTCAAAAAAGAATTGTTCAAATCTTGTTAACTCTTAATACAAAAAAAAAATTATATAGATTTCATAATTGTGAAATGAGATTTATAAAAATCTTATAATAATAAATCATTATACAAAATTTTTTAAAGAGATTAAAATGCTTTGATTTTACAAATAAAGAAAAAAATCATTGAATGACATTTGATTTTACCATGGGTGACCCTCGCACGCCGTCCGTCGGCTGGCTCGGTTCGACGTGTCGCGCGTGTCACTGCCGTTGCCGCGAAGACAGCCCTATTTTTTACTACTCAGATTTATGAAATGACTTTTCATCTACCTGACTTTTCATATTCTGCTGAGTATTAAGTTTGAGACTTTTCATTTACCCCACTAAACATTACACTTAGTTTCTGAGACCTTTGTAGATGTCTGCTGCTCAGCTATATAAGCTGCTCCAGCCCTTTGTTTTCATCAATCCGAAATCATTCTACATTCATACATTTCACAGTGTTTGAGGGTAATGCACACTACTATTGTTCGAAGTGGTCTGCTCGGAGTTCTGCTTCAATCCGAACAGAGGAGATTGAACGTTGTACCTCCAACTCACTTGTCCAGGAGGCCAGAAGCTAAGGCGGGCAAATTTGAGTTTACGGGCACACAACTTGCTGTGGCCTCGTCCAAAATCGTTTCCAGATTCTTGTTTTTATGTCTTCGATTTTTCACTGCTTCTGTAAGTTTACTGTTTTTCGTAGTTCGATTTATATGTTAAGTTTACTGTAAGTATAATATATTTCAATATAATTTATTTTCAATCAGCGATTGTTTAAACTGAATCAATCCGTAAATTTAGCTAAGCAGTACCAACAGCAATGACCACCTCGGTCTCACTCAGTCAACAATTGTGTGAGATCCGAACGTAACGCCTGGTCAACATAACTGAGCAATGACTTGTTGTTCGGAATCATCCAGTTCATCCATGTGATTCAGAATCATCCAACAACATCAATATAAATCGAGTTGATATTATAAATAATTTTAAAAATAATATTATTTTTAAATATTAATGAATTATTATTATCATTTATAAATAATAATTTATATAAATCGAGTTGATATTATCTTCGTACTAAATACTAATGTTTGATTATTGTCATTTATTAAAAATATAATTATTTATATTTTAGTAGTTTAAAATATCATGATGTCTTTATTATTTAAAATTAATATATTATTTTTTACAAATATCTATACTATCAACTTAATTTATATATATCATTATTTATTTTATTTTTCAACTGGATTTGCAAGTGAATCTTTTTGTAACTCGAGTTTTCCATTTTCACTCGAATATATTATTTGAAATTTAAACAAAAATTCTGAATATACTAATATGTACGTACACAACTATAATAACATGTATAACAATTATAATAATAATGAATGGATAGTTGTATTTTATTTAAAAATAATAATATACGAGTAAAATATATAAAATTTGGCATAAATATATTAAAAATTTGAATTCAAATTAATTGAAAAATGATTGAGGGAAAATAATTGTAAGAAACGTACATATCTACAGGTCGTATACATTCCTGTCCATTATATTGAAGGTAGTGTGCTTTCTTTCAATCTCAAAAAACCTTTCAATCGTCTTTTTTCATTAATAATAGTTTTTCAAATGTTTCGTGAGGGTAGACGTTTGGGTCGGGTATTCGAATACTCAATCCGAACCGATTGGGAGTAAAAATTTGGGAAATATCAGATATCGGGTTAATACCCGATTTCCGACCAAAGTATTTCATTTTGGAAATCGAGTATTATTTTGGACCCTGACCCAAACTACAAGAGGCACGAGTTATCCAGCCGACCCCAGCCTTATGCTTAAGTGCCATTGATTTCTAATCATATCTGAAAAAATTAATTTATATTTGTTATAACTACAATTTATATAACCTGGAATTCAGAATACATTTGTATATTAATTTCTTTGTTTATATGTATATTTGAGTTATATGATTTTGACAATTCATTTTACTAAAGACACTAAACAAATCATATCAGAAGTAAGCAGTTCATGAATAGTGCTTTGAACAATATATGAGACATTTGCATTTCTTGAAATAACTATTTATTGTCTTATCAAATACACAATATAGGCATATTAAATTTGCAAACAAAAAATTCCTTTTGGAGTTCTCACTAAAAAATTTAATAATTAAAAGTAAAATATAGTATTCAATTTCAATTATCTCGATCACTAATTACTGGGAGACTATCATCTTTATTAGATAAGATTTGGTATTATGGACATATCTCACAGCTCGATTATCAAAATAAAATGATTTGATATGTGTTAGCAAGCTAAGACAATGATCTATTAACCAACCTTCAAAAGTCAAAGTCTAAATTGGATCTTAAGATGGTGTAAAATAAAAATCTAATTTGTCAATTCTGCAAGTGCATAGAGAAAAGTTTCAGATTTTATATAGTTAAATATCTCGAGAACATCTCTATCATACAAATCGAGCAATTTATATTCAGTGGAAAACTAAGAGAGAGAGTTATAATTTTATTTTCATCACTTTGTACAGAGATAACGAATCAAACGTTGTAATCAAGAACATTTGATAGTTGAGACAAGGTCAACAAATAGTGACGGATGCAGTATTTTTTCGGAGAGGTGTAAAAAAATTTTAAAATAAAAATTTTAAGGGTGAAAATATAATTTAAGGGGTGGTAAAATGTACTTTTTGAGAGAGAAACTATAATTTTTTTAGGATAAAATTATAATTTCTTTAAAAAAAAAGTAAGGTAAAAACAATTTTTACATCCTCACCTAACCACAAATATGATAATTGGAATATCATATAAAACCTTTTTTGATAGCTATATTCTTGTATCTAACATCTATATCTTTCTTGAAAACCATAAACACAACAATTTGAAGATCAAATCACGAGATTTTGGGCAAGAGTTAAACACATGGGCAGATTAGAAAAGAAAATAAGCTGAAATTAGAGTTCAATCCAATAGAATAAAATTGTGAGTACCACAACATGATGAGAGATGAGATTTGAAAGATAAATTTCTCCAAACTCAAACAAGTTTGTAAAACTCTCTTCCACATTTAAACATGGAAGAAAATATCATTTGAAGAGAAATCACTTGCACAAAAGAGAAATCAATCTTATATAATAGTTGAATGAGAGTCCTTACATATAGACAATAAAAACTATGCAATCACGTTCGTAATCTAGGTTGTGTGACTTGTCATGCTCGTCAAGTTGAGTTCGTACTACGCGTTTTAGCTAAAAGTGTGACCGTAGCCAAAGTAGGTTTGTATATGGAGCTATACATATCAAAATTTTCTAGCGGATTCCTTCATATACTAGGAAGAAGAGAGGAGAAGCGATATTATATTGTCTTCGAACCTTTAAGAATAATTTGGTTTGTCTAGCATCTCCTTTTATCATTCTTGCACTTATTATTACTATTTTGGAATATATCGTTGAAATATTTTATAAGTTTGATAAAATACTCAAATGAAGCATATCAACTGTTTAATAAAATATTTCATTAAACTGCTTTTATATATTTAACTTGCATACTTTACAAATATTTGATCAATTTTTAGAGGGTTTTACCTTGCACTCGGTTTAAGAACTGGATTTAATATAATCTCTCAGTGTTTGGTTCGATGGAGAACATTTCAATTCAG
This sequence comes from Haberlea rhodopensis, assembly GCA_907163345.1. Classification (NCBI taxonomy): domain Eukaryota; kingdom Viridiplantae; phylum Streptophyta; class Magnoliopsida; order Lamiales; family Gesneriaceae; genus Haberlea; species Haberlea rhodopensis. Next base: position 813,773 of record CAJQUN010000149.1, read on the forward strand.
GACTATACAATTCTTTAAAGAAAATTCATCTAAAATTTAATTTAAATTTTAAGACTGAAAAAAATCAGTTTCTAAATTAATTAAATTAGAATGGATTTACTACTGCTTGCAAATCTATCTCAATTCAGTAAACATGGATCCGTTAATATACAAAAACTCACTTACAATAATTTCAGAAGTTTGAACAAAATTGATGCAGAAAGCTTCGAAAATTGGGTCATCTTCCTCACTAAAAATGGTTGGTGGTACTATGCAAAATGTGCAGAGTTTGGTGTATTTTTGGAATTTTTTTGTATGTGATTTACACGTCTAGTATTTATAGGGATTAAGGTTGACGATTATATGACCACTAACGCCCCCTAAACCATGATCTCAAATAATAACATCCCATTAAAGCCCACGATCTGAGACTATTACAATTATGTAACTGACACTTAATGTGTTTGATTTGGTCTTAGGACTGGTTTAGATAAAGAAGAGCTGGCGGGATTAAGTAGATAAAGGTAATGTCATTGAGTAGGGAGAGCTGATTTCACAAGTTGGGCAGCTTGGAAGATTGAGCATATGACATGTTGAGCTTATGGTTATCTTCATAGCTTCAGCAGATTGGAACATCGGCTGAGTCTCCAGGTCAGTTGAGCTGGTGAATTTTTCATAAGGTGAGCAGATGGATTACTTGACAAATTGACCTCTTCCATAGGTTGAGCTTATGGATGTGCATCACTCGGTTGAGTGATCGGTTGAGCAGTTTGGGTTCTTCACATTCCTATATCCTTATTAAAAGTTTCGTCCTCGAAACTTGAGTCAACTTGTTCTTGGAAGAGATAGGGATACTTTGTCGCATCTTTTCTTCGAGTTCCCAAGTAGCCTATCGCTCGGTATGATTGGACCATTGGACTTTAACATACGGAATAGCGTCTCAGTACTTGGTCCATTGTATCTACAATTGGATTAGGATTTCTTTATACTTCAGCATTTCGTTCAAGTTCCCTTGGGCTACTAGGGGTTCTCCTTCGAGTACATGGCTTGGATCGGATACGTACTTCCTCGGTTTGATACGTGAAAGACAATGTGAATCCTAAATAGATTGGGAGCTAAGGCTAATCAGTACGCCAAAATTCCCACCCTATCTAAAATTTCAAACAAACCCATATATCTCTGGCATAACTTTCTGCCATTTGTCGAATCGAATTACTCCCTTCATTGGTGAAATCTTCATATATACATTTTCACCAATCTTGAATTCTATTGGTCTTCTCTTTGCATCCTCCCAACTATTATGTCGATAGTGGGCTGCCTTAAGTCTTTATCTTAAGAGAGAAATTTTGTCCGTAGTGGATTGCACTAACTTATGTCTAGTGGTAGCTCTCTCTCCTACCTCATCTCAATATAAAGGTGATCGAGACTTACGCCCGTAGAATGCTTCATACGGTACCATCCCAATGTTGTTACGATAGCAGTTGTTGTACGCGAACTCGATCAGAGGTAAAAGTTCACTCCAATTTGCACTAAAATATATGGTACAAGCTCTTAGGTATTTTTAGGGTTTGGATCATTCTCTTTTTATGATCATCGGTTTGTGGGTGATAGACTGTACTAAGAGTTACCTTAGTTCCCATAGCTTGTTGAAAATTCTTCCAGAAGCATCATACGAATCTGGGGTCTCGATCAGGCACAATGCTTATGGGGACTGTGTGATCCCACAATATTGTCCATGGACAGGGTTGACAATTTGTCCAAGTTGTTTCATACGAACATGTAGGAAATGTGTGGATTTTGTGAGTCTATTCACAATTACCCAAATTTTGTCATTACTTTGTCGTGATTTCGGCAATCACACAACAAAGCTCATCGAAATGTGTTCCCATTTACATTCCAGAATTTCCAGAGGTTGAAGTAATCCTCTACATCGTTGGTGCTCAAGTTTGACTTGCTAATAGACCAAACATCGAGCGACGAATTCAACAACATCCTTATTCATTCCATTCCACCAGAAGCTTTCGTTCAAGTCTTTGTACATACTTCTGGGGTGGACTGAAATTTTGATTTATTTGCTTCAAACATCACCTTGTGTCTAAGGTTTGTCGATATTTGGCACATATAGTCGCCCTTTCATCCACAGTAATCCGTCTTTGTCTGACTGAAAATAAAAGATCTTCCCTTCTTCAAATTGCTCTTTTAATTTCGTCAGGCTTTGGTCTCGATCTGATTTAGCTTGATTGTTTCTCGCAAACATGGTTGAGCCTAGAGTGAGACCAATATCATCTTTCTTTTACCTTTTCTGATCAACGCGTCTGCCATTTTGTTTGCCTTCCTGGGATGGTGGTTTATTGTGAGATCGTAGTCCTTTCGGAGTTCGATCCATTGTCTTTGCCTCATATTCAAAAATTTTTGAGTAAACAAGTATTTGAGGCTTTGATGATAAGTGAATACCTCACGTTTAACGACATAGAGGTAGTGCCTCCATCTCAGCGACTAACTTGAGATAATGCATATGGTAGTTTGCTCATAAGGCTTAAGCTGCCTCGATGCATAAGCAATCACTCTCCCTTCTTGCATGAGAACACATCATAGACCTTCTTTCGATGCATCGCTGTAGATTGTAAAACTCATATTCTCAGTCGGTAATACCAACACAGGTGTAGATGCAAGCTCTTCAAAATCTCGAAGCTTTTCTCACATTCCTCACTCCATATGAATTTAGAGTTCTTTTGCGTGAGCTTTGTAAAGGGTACGGCTATCTAGGAACATCCTTCGACAAATTTCCGATAATAGCCAGCTAGCTCTAAGAAACTTCGAATCTCCGTAACAGTCTTTGGTCATGGCCAGTCCATAATCGCCTCCACCTTCTTAGGATCTACAGGTACGACCGCTTCAGATATGATATGTCCTAAGAAAGCAACGTTGTCTAGCTAGAATTAGTAGTTCTTGAATTTAGCAGAGATTTGCATCACCCTTAAGGTCTGAAGAGTAAGATGAAGATGTTCCTCGTCTTCTTCTCTACTCGGTGAATAGACCAACATGTCATCAATGAACACTACCATGTACTTATCCAAGAATGGCTATAATACTTGGTTCATCAAATCCATGAATGTGGTTGGAGCATTGTCAAGCCAAACATCATCACTGTGAACTCGTAATGCCCATATCTTGTTCGGAAGCTAATCTTTTGAATGCCTCCTACCTTAATCTTGAGCTGATGATAGCCCGACCTCAGATCAAGCTTAGAAAAGACCTTAGCTCCTTTGAGTTGATCAAATAGGTCATCTATTCTTGGGAGGGGATACTTGTTCTTAATCATTCTCTTATTCAGCTCTATGTAATCTATGCACAATCTCATACTCTAATCATATTTCTTAACAAACAACACTGGAGCACCCCACGAAGAAGCACTCGGTCTGATATGCTTCTTGTACAAGAGCCTTGAAGTTGTTCCTTAAGCTCTTTTAATTCAGCTGGGGCCTTTGAGATGGATGCAGTGCCTGGTACCAAGTTAATCTCGAATTCTATTTCATGATCTGGAACTGATCCTGGCAGTTGTTCCGGAAAGACGTCTGGGAATTCTTGCACTTCCGGGATATCATCTAGTCTGAGCTTAGCTTCTTTGTGTGCCTCACTAATCATGTCTAGGTAGACCTCTTCACCACATTTCAGTGCTTTCCAAGTCTGTGAAGCAGACATGAGGGATCTTTGTTCCTTGACCTTGCAATGATATATGACCTCCTATTGATCCGAGATTCTTAGCTTGACATTCTTATTGCTAGAGTCAATTAAGGTGTACCAATCCATTCCTAGGATTGCGTCAAACTCTATCATGTTGAGTTGAATTAGATCGGCGCTAAACGTGTTGTCACTTATACTAAGGATGCAATTTCGATGTACACTATGTGCCTCTAGGTTTTATTGGCAGGAGATGCCGCTCTATATGGTTCAATAAGTATGTAGGTTTAAGTTTTAACTTCTTAGCGAACTTCTTGGATATAAACGAGTGTGTGTCACCACAATCAAGCAATACATATGCAGGTAAATTGTTTAATAAAATGATAATTGCCACGACATCGTTTGCATTCTATGACTATTCTTATGTCATGCAAAGGCACGAGCATTCGGTTTGTTCTCCTTTGGCTTATTCGGAGGAACACCAGTGTTTGGGCCAATTGTTTTTTTTTCCCGTTGTTCAGGACAATCTGTTATCCCATAAAGAAGCTCTGCTTTGTTTATGGCAATCCCAGAATGAACAAAACCACAATCTAAGAACTCCAGGCCTTCTTTGTTGGTGGGGGGAAGATGTGGTTCCTCTTGGTGGTCCACTGATTGCCGGACTGCATTGGCCTCTTGAACTTTTGACCAATGTTGGAGTGGTGGTTGGGAAGAGGCCGCTTACCTTGAACTCCTCTTCTCGGCGTTGTATATCAGTCTCAGCCGTGATGGCTGCCCTATCAAATCTTTGAAGTGGGTGGTCACATACACTGGTAAGGCTGATTGGATCCGACTGTTCAGACCCTTCTTGAAGCGGTGCAGCTTGAGAGTCTCATCCGCCATGATTGATGGGGGGCATAAGTTCCTAAAGCATGGAACTTGGATGAATAATCCACCACTGACGGTCCAGGAGTTTGTATCAGGTTGTCAAACTTGCTTAACTTCTGTAGTCTAATAGCTGCTGGAAAGTACTTCTTCAGGAAATCATCTCGAAATCTTTGACAAGTGATCGGTCCCGCCTCTACCATTGAAGGAGAAACACTATCCCACCACTTTCTTGCTTGGTTGCCAAGGAATGGTGTGGTGACTTCCACCTTGATTTCTTACGGAGCTTCGAGTAATCTGTGATGGTTTTCCACTTCTTTCAACCAATTTTGGGCCACTTCTGGGTTTGAGTCACCATCAAAAGTTGTTATTCGGTTCTTACGGAGTGACTCGTAATGATACTGAATCCCTTGCGGCTGAGGCTATGGCTGGGGTTTATTGGTAGCTGGGTTCACGAATCCTTGTAGAGTCATTGCTACAATAGTGGCTATCGCCATCAAGTCTTCACGACTTAATACGGTCCTAGGTGGTGATGGTGTGGATCTCGGCTGCCACCAGCTTTGTCATCGTTATCGGTTTGCCTTTGTTACGAGGAGGCCATCCTGACATATCCTACAATTTCGCAAGGTTCTAAAGTTGAGGTGAATATATATGCAATAAATAATCGTGCTCGAAAGAATAGACAAGACAATTTCGGAATAATTTACTTTATTGATGATTGAAATGAAAAGTTACATCGAATTCTTAAAGGAGGTGCATAATATAAATTTTTCTAATATCCTCAAAATAATGATTTCTAAGGTCTAATCAATAATCTCTCCATCTCCTACCTCATCATTGGATTCTCCTCGGGGTCTTCCTCAGGATCCTCTTCCTCTTCCACTTGCAGGTTGATGATGATATTTTGCAAGTGCTCAATCTCGAGCTCCATCTCCGTGTTATCCATGGTAAGAGCCTGAACCTCTGCCTCTTTCTGTTAATTCTCGTGTTGGAGATGCTCCAATTGTTGCATTAAAGCTTGATTCCTATCCACCTATTTGTTCTGAATATTTATGAGCTCTGCATTGCTCTTTATGGCTTCCAAAAATGCATCATCGACACGACTATAATAATAGGAGAATCGATGGACATCAGCATGCAGATGATCTCTAACTTCTAAGAGCTCGGTCTTCTCTTGCCTCTCCTTAGATAATGACTCATCAAGTTCCTCTATCCTACGCTCGAACTGGAGGATCATGCTAGTTTGGCCATGAGTCTTCATAACCTACATCCCAAATAAGAATTCATTCGGCATGAACTAAAGCTCATTTAATATCCACCTTTTTGTTATGAATATTTATGAGCTCTGCATTGCTCTTTCTGGCTTTTTTTTTTGTACTGATATTTTTAATCAATCAGTAGCTCTTCCCAACAAGATTATCAACCAGTATTTATTCATAATAAATGCCTAATACAATTGAAACTAAACTTAAATACAACCGGTACTGAAACTTCTACTACACAACAGAAGCTTAAAATAAATTTAACTTACAATTGCAGAACTGGACACTACAGGTACATAATTGAAATACTACAGCTACAAATTTGAAACATGTCAGCTATAGATTTGAAACACGACAGCTTCATAATTGAATCATCAACCCCAAAACTGGTACTGATCATCGTTTTGAACCTCGTTTTTATATGGGATTGTAGGGGTTGATTGTTTAGGGAAAAAATACCCAGCAAGCACGGGTCAGTCGAATATAGGAAAAACATACATATATACACATCATTTTATGACATAGTAGATGAAACATAACATAACATGTGTATCAGATTCACAAAGCACATAACTTAAACATGGATCCATTAACTTCAAGTATAAGGAGGTGTTTATATAGATTCAAGTGTTGGCTCCTGTAGATGTTACACTTTACTCCGTAGATTCAAGAGGTGGCCCACATACACGTAGCACTTTGCTCCTAAACACTTAATTCCTTGTTATCTCAATTTTAAGAAATCTCATAGCTTATATTCGATTGAATTTTAATACATACACTTTTAAAACAAAATGACAGTAATATACAAAAACTCACTTACAGTAATTTTAGAAGTTTGAACAATATTGATGCAAAAAGCTTCGAAAATTGGGTTCTCTTCCTCACTGAAAATAGTTGCTGGTGTTGTACGAAAATGTGTAGAGTTTGGTGTATTTTCCGGATTTTTTTTTGTGTTTGATTTACAGAGAAATTCGTCTCGCATTTATAGGGATTAAGGTTGACGGTTACAATACCATTAACACCCACTAAACCATGATCTCAAATAATAACATCCCATTAAAGCCTAGGATTTGAGACTATTACAATTCTGTAACCGACACTTAGTGTGTTTGACTTGGTCGTAGGATTGGTTTAGATAAGTAGCTGACGGGATCACGTAAGTAGAGATGATAGCATTGCGTAGGTGTAGCTGATTTCACAAGTTGGGCAGCTTGGAAGATTGAGCACATGACATGTTGAGATGATGGTTATCTTCATAGGTTGAGTAGATTGGAACATCGGTTAAGTCTTCGGATCTGTTGGGTCTTCGGGTCGGTTGAGCTGGTGAATTTCTTCATAAGGTAAGCTGATTGATTACGTGGCAAATTGACATCTTCCATAGTTTGAGCTGATGGATGTGCATCACTCGGTTGAGCTGTTTCGGGTCTTCACAAGTGATCAAACTTAAACTTGACATACTTAGTGACACATGTAAAGTAGCGACTCCTGCCAATAAAACCTTAGAGGCACATAGTGTACATCGAAATTGCATCTTTAGTATAACGACAGAACGTTCAATGCCGATCTAATTCAACTCAACATAGTTGAATTTGACGCAATCCTAGAAATGAATTGATTAGCTAAATACCACGTCTTAGTTAACTGTCGCAATAAGAATGTCAAGCTAGGAATGAATTGGTTAGTTAATTGACTATTTTGTATCTCTAATAGGTACTTTATTACCCTGTGATTTGTAAATAGACAATTTGTTCCCATGTAATTTTCAAAATAGTCACTTTACCAATGTGTTTGTAAAACATATTATATATAGAGATTGCGTTTTGTGCATATCCACAAATTATAGGCATAAGCTGTCTATTTTCACAATAACAGGGGGTAAACTGTCGATTTTCAAACCACAAAAGTGTAAACTGTCTATTTTCAAACAATATAATGTAATCTATATATTTGAAAAACCAAGGGTTCGTTGGACATATATACTAACATTACATGCTTGTACGTGTATGAACCAATTTAATTCAATTAAAATTAATTGACCAAAGCAAATTAAGTAAGCAATTTAGTTTGGTTATTTCATTAATTCATTATTAATTTTATTTTAGTTTTGTAGTTCATGTTTATCAAATGGAATGAACAACAGTAAGGTAAACATTATATTTTATTATTGTTTCGATTGATGTATTTGCTCAGTTCATATGTTTATATATCTGTAAATATTTATTTTTTACAAAGAAAAATTAAAATAAATTCCCAAAAAAACAATATCTAATTTTTAATAATTAGCTTTTAAATGACTTTAAAACAGACTTCTCATATATATATATCATTTTTGGTGAAGTAATGTTTTATCATAAGAAACTCATCCTTTACTTTAATTTGATTCCATCAAAAAAGAAAGTGTCAACGAAGATTTGTTCAACAAAAACTCCCTCTCAAAAAAGTCAATAAATCCTATCGAATCACTAAATTGAATAAACTAATGGATGTGCCAACCATGTGTTCTTGTTTTTCTATTCAACTCAATATTTTTTTGCTGTTGAATTATCATCAAATGAATAAGATGGCTGCTCCTCTGATCACCCTCTTCACCAATATTCCTCTATGTACTGTAGCCATCCTAATAAGTCAACCACCGGTTTCTTGCGTTTACTTATTCTATCTTTACATTTTCAAGAAACCCATTTCTTATATGCTGCAGATAAAACCTGCAGCCAACTAACTCCCTTTAACTGTAAGTTTTTTAATCAAACATTGGATTTTATGTCTGGAGTTGGGTAGGTATATGTATTTTCTGCATTGAATTAATAATTCTTTTTGTACTTTCTTGTTTGTTTTGCACTTGACCAAATTGTTTGATTGGAAGTAATGTACTCTTTTTTTTTTCTTGTCTCATTTGTTTATTTTATTTTGGGCTTGTTTCAGATGGGTTTTTAGTCTAAATCGACAATATTTCAAATTTGATTCCTGCGCAAGAGTTATAAGGTCTTTGGATCATAATGGTGACTCTGCTCGTGCTGTTAAGTTTGATGTCCGTTTAAATGTTATTTTAGGTTGGCAAAGTGTGTGAAATGATCGACAATCTTGGAAAAAAGTGCGTTCCTGGGATGTGCAAGTCAGCGTGTAAACATAATTTCATATGTTTGATTGTGCTTTTTTGCTGCTGGACTTTGTTGGTAATTGGTGCAGATAGTCAAAAAACTCATCCAACTGAAGGTAATTTTTTGATCTGATCTCTCATTGAATAACGATGTGGAATTCTTATTTGAAGTTGCCATTGTTCAGATTCACTCAAATATGTATCTTCCTTGGCTTTTTCTTTACTTTGGTTCATTTGGATGCCCCTGTATAAGGATTTCTGAATTAGCTTTTGCTTTACATTTGTCCATTGGATGCCGCTGTATAAGGTTCTCTAATGGATTGTTTATTAATTATACAAGTATAGTGCTTTAGCTAATGTTCTTGAAAACGTTTTTATGCCTTGAAGTCAGCTGGTTTAAGTGAATAACAAATTGATGGAGGGGGAAAAATCACTATATACATTATAACTGTCAGCATTTACTGAGGTACATTACTTGACAATTTACTTAAAAAAGTTCTGGTCTCAACTTGGAAAAGCTAAGGATGTCACTCTTGCAATTGAAATTTCTTTTAATTTTACTTTGTGGAACTTCCCAAAATTTCCCTCTTCATGTTCCTTATAGTTCTCAGTAAATCTTTGAAACAGTTGGGAAATTTATTTGAAGTGATAGCTGTGTTGGTGTTTGTATTATCATTGTCATCTAGCTTGGCAAGAATGATGTAGAATCATTTTAAATGTGGCTTGTGTTCTTGAAACTGGCCGAAAACAAGTCAATGTTCTTGAAATGAGTGTAGAATGCCATTCTTTGTGTTGTGATAGATCAGAGGATTTTGCTTAGGACACGAAGGATGTAACATTAGCTTTTTTCACAATTTTAGCTTTTGAAGACATTCTATGGAATGTTTTGGTAAACAGAAGTTTTTCTAGATAGGATCTCTTTGCACGTTGACTTATATAGGTTAATAAGCCAGTATAGTGTAACTGTATCACTGCAAAAATTGCCTCATGATGCTCAACAGGATCTTTTGAGTACAGAAATTTGTTTCAGAGATGGTGTCTAGTGATACTCTGGCTAAAAGACAATGAGGACATCCAAGTCAAAGAGTAGAAAATCTGTTTGTCTTAAGTATTGGCTGGAGATTAATTTTTCTAGTCTTAAATATTGGCTAAACATTTTATTTTTATTTATTCTTAGATTTTTTTTCATTTTCTATTCGTGAGTTCATGTTTAAATAAATTTGAACTATGCCTAACTATACTGGTCGTGTCTGTTTTGTGCGTCAGTTTTGAATTTATTTGATAAAGGGAATTTATTTAGTAAGTAATGAAAAAAGAAAAAATGAGATGGCATGTTGCTTGAATTAATATGAAATCATGGCAACTTTCAATTTTTTGTGCAGTCGATGCATTGCGATCCGTCAAGAGAAGTTTGAACAATCAACCCAAAGAACTTCTCAGCTGGAACCGGGGGGATCCCTGTGCTTCAAATTGGACTGGGATTATCTGCTATAATGCAACACTGAATGACGGTTATCTTCACATCAGAGAATTGTAAGAATTCAGTTCTTTGTGATTTTTTCTGCCTTGTATCATAAATTTAGGTACACAGGTTTCTACCATTATTTTTTGTTCTTGCCTTCCTTTCGTTTGATGATCCACTACACTATATCACCTTATATCACCTTCTTTGATTGGTTTAAGTTGAAATAATTTGTCTAGATGGCAAAACTGATATTTCCGTTGTGCTGTAGTGTTTTACACAGAAATGGCGTCTCTTCATATTTATGACAGTGCATGTGATTGATAAACACCTGAAGTGAAAATATATGATGGAGAGAGAAACTATGCCTATGAATTTTTATGAGCTGTTCATTTTCTAAGATGTTTTTCTATAGGATTCTTCTGTATCATGGTACGAGGTGTCATATTTTTGTGGACATCTTGGATGCTTCCATCAACATGTTAACTGTTTGATAGACGCATTCTAGTCAGTTCTTGAGGTCCGATGATGCCTTATCTAATTTTACTTTTCCAACCAGGTCATTTTTTAATATGAATCTTTCAGGAAGTTTAGCACCAGAAGTTGGCCGTCTGTCTTATCTAAAAGTGCTGTAAGTACCATATTTCATAATCTACTTCATTTCATATTTCACAACTTATGTTATAATGTTTTAATAGGGATATCATGTGGAACAACATTGGAGGAACTATTCCGAAGGAGATAGGAAACATCACATCATTAGAGCTATTGTGAGTTGAAGATTCACGTTGTTCAATTTTATTTTTTACTCTTGTATATCCTTTTTGTGTGTGATCGTATATAGAAGGCCAAAAACCAAAATTTATTGGGAATATATTCGTGCTGTTTGTTGTTTGTTTTTGCCAAGTGTAAAATTTGAATTTAAAAATGTGCCATTTTAAAAAAGAACCGTTTACTGCCTAAAAGGTACGTTTGATTTTGCACTCCTTACCTTGAATTTCCTTTCCCTGGTCACAGGCTTCTGAATGGAAATCAACTAACAGGTTCACTGCCTGATGAGCTTGGTAATCTTTCAAATTTGGACAGGATACAAATCGACCAGAATCAAATATCTGGGCCAATACCCAAGTCATTCGCTAATTTGAGCAACGGAAAACATTTGTAATATACTTCTTAATTGCTAGATTCAATAAGTCTATTCAGCTCAGAAGTTTTTTTTTTCTTTTTTATGATTCTGTCTTATCCAGATATTTAGATCGATTGGTTGTTGGCCACTAGGCCTGATCCTTCATTCATCTGATTCCTTCTTTGTATTGCGAGCAGCCACATGAATAATAACTCACTCAGTGGGCAAATACCCCAAGAGCTGTCCCGACTTCCATTCCTTGTTCATTTGTGAGTCAGGGATCCTTTTAGTTCTCATATTTCCACTTCATTTTGAACATCTGATGTTGGTTAACAACTTGGTGTTTTTCCAGGTTGCTTGATAACAACAATTTATCCGGACCCCTTCCACCAGCACTGTCTGAAATGCCAAACTTACTAATACTGTATGCTATCATTGCCTTGTTATTGTTTTGCGATTAAAATATATATGTGATCATACATTGTGCATGGCCTGGTTCCAGAGGATGTATTTCCCAGTAAAATTTTATCTTATTCCAGTCCTTTTTTCTCAAATTACTTTTGCAGCATCTTTATGAATTTGTCGCTTTTGTCCTACGTACTTACTCCATCCTGGTATAAGGCCTTTTAGTGTATGCCTGAATTGAAAAAAAAAAATGATGATATATTATTATTAATTTGGGTGAAGTAAAAAAGGCTAAGCATGTTTGGCTTGAGATTGGGTGCACATGCAACCAAGATGTTTCTTTTCTAATGTCATATTTCCATTTTCCAGTCAACTTGATAACAACAACTTGGACGGTACAACAATACCTCCCTCATATGGCAACATGTCTCGCCTTTTAAAACTGTAAGTCTGTAATTGCATGTCTGATGATATTTTTGTGACGTATAGCATAAATCTGTTTTCAAGGCTTATGTCCAATCTTCCGTTAGAGTACATTTAGGGGTCTTTGCTTGGTATGACACAACTTGGTTTTCCAAGCTCTGAAGTTTCACAAGAAAAAAATATTCAGTATTCTTCTAGTAATGTTGATTTTTTATTGGTTCTATTGGCGACATCAGGAGTCTACGGAACTGTAGTTTGAAAGGGCCAATTCCTAATTGGAGCAACATGACCGATATTGCTTACATGTAAGTATATATTTTGTTGGATTAAGGGGCATATTTGGGATAGGATATTTTTTTTGTTTTGTTTTGAGGCTATTTGTGTATTTAACTTGTGTGCCAGCTGTATCGCTGACTCTTACTTGGTAACATTTTCGATTTCAGAGATTTGAGCCAGAACCAGCTTGATGGATCTATACCAACTGATGCACTTTCTCTGAACATCACTACAATGTGCGCAATCATTTAGAGTGTTATTAGTTTTTTGTTGCTTTCGGATGTTAATTGTTGAGAGGTACTTTGGCAAACATTCAGTAACTCTATTTTGCAGTGATCTTTCAAACAACAATTTAAATGGAACGATACCCGACACCTTTACAATGCTTCCACTTTTACAGAAATTGTAAGTTTTCAACTTCATTACACTATTTCAGTTTTTGTCATGTAATGGTGCTGAGAAATGTGTTCTCTGGCTTGTTAATTCTTGAATCAGTAGCTCACCAAGTGTTCCTGGTTTACCTTTCATGGAATATTTCTTTCTAAGATGTGTGATGGGTTAAGTGGATCAATTCTGTGCATTCCCTTTGCAGGTCCCTAGCAAACAATTCATTGACTGGTTCTGTTCCATCCATCATTTGGCAAAATAGAAAGTTAAACGCATCTGAGGGACTTGTTCTGTAAGTTTGATCGAGGAAAATAGTTTCTGCTTGTCGAGCATATGATCATGCTGAATCAAAATCAAGGATCTTGATTATTACATAAAATTAGACTCTAATGAATGTTGTCTGATAAGAACGGAATGGTAGTATATACAATTATTTTGATATGCATGTGCATTTTGATATTGCAGGGATTTTGAGTTTAACATGTTTTCAGATATAACGGGCAGTCTTTCCATCCATCCCAATGTCACCGTCTGGTATGCAAAGTGATTTTGTTTTTAACATTGGAAATCGTTTCCTTTCATTGGATATTTTCTTGGTTATTTATGATTTTCTCTATCTCTTCTTTTGAATGTCTACCTAAACAATTCAGGCTTGGAGGAAATCCCGTATGCTCAAATAGTAGTAACCTGACTCGGTTCTGTGGGTCTCCTGGGGGAAATTTCAGTTATAGATTAAACTTTACAAGGGCCAGTGATTGTGATCCTAAACAATGCCAACCTCCTAATATGTATGGCCCGGCAACTTCTGTTGCGCGTTGCTTCTGTGCTGCACCTCTGTATATTGGATATCGCTTGAAGAGTCCTGGATTCTCATATTTTCTTCCTTATGAAGATGAATTCAGAGAGTATCTAAGTTCTGGACTCAAATTGGAGAAGTATCAGCTGGACATTGATTCTGCTGCGTGGCAAAAGGGACCACGTCTTAGAATGCACCTAAAGGTATTCCCAAAGTACACCAATGGTAGCATTGCATTATTTAACAGGAGTGAGGTTTTCTGGATTCGCGAGATGTTCAGTGTATGGGGAATTCATGAAACCCAAGTCTTTGGACCGTACGAGTTTCTCAATTTCACAGATCCTTACTATGGTGTGTCTTCTTTCTCATTACACGAATTTCACCAGACATGTACAGCTACAGAAAGCAGTCAAAGAAGTCAAAATGTTTAAATTTCCATAATCATGTTTGGCTCATCTATCTCCCATGTTGTGATGTCAAAAATGTCATTTTCTGTTATTACTTGATGGCTACGACTTTTATGTACTTTGCCTATAAGGCTGCAATAATGAGGCTGCAATAATGATTTTTAAATTTAGTTCCAAAACTTAGGTACTCTTGTTTTTAAAAAAACTGAAGGCTGTTTTTGCTCGAACATACTGATGTACAAATTTAATTGTAAGAGCCTTATTCTCATTTCTGTGCACTGTTTGGGATATTCCTTCAATTCTTAGCTTCTGATTACAGGGCCACCTCCATCTTCTGGTATAAGCAAGGGAGCTTTGGCAGGAATTATACTTGGTACAATAGCTGGATCAGTCACTATAACTGCATTTGTGTCGATTCTTATAATGAAACGGCACATCCAAAAGCGGTACAAGTCTTCAAAGAAACGCCATTGTGAGTGGCAATTGTTCTTTTATTTTGGCTCTATAAGTAGGTCCTTAATCTCTTCTTTTGCATATGTCTGATGTCGGGGATAAAATTTCACCCCATTTGTAGGCATCAGTCCATGTTGACACATGTGGAAATAACCATGAATGTGATAGCAATACCTACTCAGAAATTGTCTGCCAGAACGCCTTTCTAGGATTCTCCTAGTATGAACTTTCAATATAGGAGTCTTTGTACTGTTTGAGCTAGTTTGTATCTCATTGTCTAGGCCCAACCCACTAGAACTCCCTAAGCCCAAGTCTGTGACAGATTACTAATCTTGAATTAGCATTTCTGTGAGATATGCAACAGTATGCCTGTATGGAATTTAATATCTTTTTTTGAAGTAGTAGATTAGCGTTTGACTGCGAAGTCTTATGTTACAGCGTCTAGGATCAATCTCAGAGTTGATGGTGTGAAAGATTTTACATATGATGAAATGGCTCTGGCAACCAATAATTTTGATAGCACGAGTGTGGTTGGGCAAGGCGGCTATGGAAAAGTTTATAGAGGTATTCTGACTGATGGAACAGTTGTTGCTGTAAAGCGTTCACTGGAGGGATCACTGCAAGGTGACAAGGAGTTTCTTACAGAAATCGAACTCTTGTCTCGATTGCATCATAGGAACCTGGTTTCATTGATTGGATATTGTGATGAAGAAGATGAGCAGGTAGCCTTCTTGTTGATGTGTTTAAACTTACTTATAGTCGGTCGATAAAAAAAGTAATGGGTCATCCCGAGCATAATTGCTAGTCGAAGGGTAGCAATCCACTGAACTGAAAAGCTGCATTTGTGATTCTTAGATGAAATTTTTTATGTTTGTCAGTTGCATCAAATTGTTACATTTCTTTCCAAAAAAGTTGGATGCTCGTGTTTATCGTGCATTTCTTGGCGCAGATGTTGATTTATGAATTTGTGTCAAATGGTACCTTGAGAGATCATCTATCAGGTAATTTTCGGAAGCATTCCACTCCAACGAGTTTCTCAAATTTTATTCGTATTTTTGTGTAATGTTTCCCTGGTAAAGCAATTACCATAGTACCTGAAAATGCAATTTGGCTTTATCATTTTATGTGTTTTCAACCATTAAATTGTGGGTCCTAAGCATTTATTCTTTCATGATAATACAGGTAAGTCTAAAGTGCCTCTGGGTTTTGCAATGAGGGTGAAAACTGCATTAGGCGCAGCCAAAGGTATTCTTTACCTTCATACAGAAGCCAGTCCACCAATATTTCATCGGGATATCAAGGCGAGCAACATATTGTTGGACTCTAAGTTTAATTCTAAAGTTGCTGATTTTGGGTTATCACGCCTAGCTCCAGTGCCGGAGCTTGAAGGGGCTGTACCTTCTCATGTATCAACTGTTGTCAAGGGCACCCCGGTGAGAATGCTTAAAAGAACTAGCTCATTATGCAACAGTTTTGCAGTTTTTTTAAGGCCAGGCTTGTTTCCTAAACGCCGAAGATCTGGCAAAAGAATATATGGCTTCATTTTATGAAACTAAGTTAAATTTATTCGTTTTATCTATCACTGAAATTTGCTGGCACCTTATTTTTGCAGGGATACCTTGATCCAGAGTATTTCCTTACGCATAAGCTTACAGACAAAAGTGATGTTTATAGCCTTGGAGTCGTATTTATGGAGCTGCTAACTGGAATGCACCCTATTTCTCATGGCAAAAACATTGTTCGTGAGGTGAGATGCTATTCCTTAAATAGTGAAAATAACCGCCTCCTGATTTCTGAACAGTGAACTTTTATGCATTCTCTCAACCCAATCCCCTCCAAAACATTAATACTTAAAGGGGGGAAACAATGACAAGAAATCAGATGGACAAATCACTGTTTTGCTGTATTTGTTTTTTATGTATAGGTCAAAGTCGCATATCAGTCTGGCATGATATTCTCTGTTATTGATGGGCGCATGGGATCTTATCCTTCTGAGTGTGTCGAAAAGTTAGTTAATCTGGCTCTTAAATGTTGCCAAGAGGTGAGAGATAACCGGCCCTGTATGAAAGAAGTGGTGAGAGAACTTGAAAGTATATGGCTTATGATGCCCGAGTCCGACCCCAAAACAGAATCTTTAGTCACTGATGATTCTGTAACTACTGTGACTCCATCATCTTCTTCACCCATCCTGAGAAACCCGTGTGTTTCACAGGACATCTCTGGTAGTGATCTTGTCAGTAATGTCATTCCCACCATTGCACCGAGGTGACGGTCTTGTTTTCCCTTGCATTTTCCATTGGTGGGATTTTGACTTGGTTATGTACTGTACATATAATTTGTATTCTATATGTACATCATGGATAGTTTATTTATTTTCTGTAGTTTAACCACACATACAGAAAAGCCATTGTTTTTTTTTACATTGTGAGGTCTTTATGAGCATAGGTAACCTTAGCTTATTCAATCTGTAGTTTTTGTATAAAGCACTGAATACAGTTCTCATGTCTGTTGTCTGAATGATGGCATTTTTTCGCTCGATCATGGAATGATATCCTAAGGTATTCGGTTGTACTCCACAATATATTTAGTCGACCGGAGCACCAAAACTTCTACTAACTTATTGGAACCATGGCTATGGACCAGAATATTATTGCGTTGAGGCTAGATGATATTGAATTAATTCACAGCTATCATCCATCACCCATATATAGAAGAACATACCTCGATAACTCCCAATATTCGAGGAGTCTCGATCGTGGATTTACTTGCTCCACGGGTTTAGAAAAGAGACAAGAGTTTCATCAAGATCATTGTGTGCATGGCCACACAGATCAGAAAATGCATTAGTATCTACTGTTTTTATGATCCTATTTAATGTTTTGCATGAATTTGTTGAATCTTGCTGTGGAAAAGGTTATAAATAGTTAAATCAATAAATCAATTTATTTGCTTTAGATTGGTCATATTTAGTACTGAGTTAATCTTATGCGCATGAAACAATGATAAACATAATCGGTCTAATTAGGATAATAAGGGTGCGTTTGGGTTGATGATATGATAAGTGATAGATAGATTAAAACGTGGATAATGAGTTGATAAGTAAACTACTGGATAAATTATATTGTTTTGATTCGTACGATTAATAAAGTATGATAAATAATATTGTATTTGGTGTACTTGATACTTATGTGATATTGATTAATTTTATTCGAAAAATGACAAAAATATCCTCGAAATAGGTTTTGCACTTATTTCTATTATTTTATTTCAATTAAATTTAAAATAATTAAAATAAAATTATTTATGTAATTTCATTATTAATAAAATATTATAATTAATTATTATTAATCAAAATACCCTCGAATAGAGTTTGCACCTAAACAACCCTCTAATATTCGAGCCATTTTTTTATGTAATCTTGCATGCCTGTTGTTTTTTTTTTATTATACTATATTTTTTCAACCCGAAGTTCAGACTTCAGAGGTTAATTTATAAGAAATACAATTTTGTAATACTGTTAGCTGTCAAAATATTGAGAGGCACTCGTGCTATTGTTGTTAACGTGAGGCACTCCATCACCATGCCCAGAACCGCCAGCCTCCACATCCTCCTCCACCCCCACCACCAACCCCAAATCCACCACCATGCTCATAACCGCCTATGGTGCCCTCCAAGACCAGCACCACCCCAAATCATCCTCTTCCATAATTAGAACCAGAACCACCCCCACCGATACTCCCTCCTCCTCATCCTCCTCCACCTAGCCCTACTCCAGAACCACCACCTACAACTCTCCCAAAGCCCCTTCCATGTCCTGCACCACCACCTATTCCACCACCAAATCCTCATCCTCCCCCAAGACCACCCTAGCAACACCTTTCCTACCAGCGCCAAATCCTCCACCTGAACCGGAACCACCACCAAGTCCTCCTCCTCCACCTCCCCCTCCAATGCCTCATCCAACAGCACCACCAACAACACCAAACCCTCCACCATGACCCAAACCCTCCACCACCAGACCCTCCACCTCCAAGACCACCACCACCACCTAATTAGCGACCCAACTCCGACTTTGTTGTTCGGCACAGAGCATCTCAGCTTCTTGTGTTACCCATTTCTACCGTACAATAATGGAGTAGAGTGATAAGAAGGGTAAATGTGTAAAGGTGTTTCTAATCTTTGCTACTGTACAAAAATGGAGTAGACATCACAGTTAATTGGAGGGATGCTTCTTCCTATGATTTCAGCTTTAATCACGGGTTTTTTCAATTTTTTGGGTTTTTCTATCCTTGAGAAGAACCTAGGATATAGCTGGATTATTAATTTATCCTACCATTATCATGTGAATATAATCAATGTTGTGGTAGAGGGTTCAAAGGATTTTTTTTAAAAATACTCTGAAAAAAAAAAGTAATTTCACAAATACATCAAAATCGAATCCTTTGCAAAACTACCATAAACCGCCAGCGGGAGGGCGGCATCTCATCGATGAGTAGCCGCCCAACGTTTGGGCGGCTACTCTTTGATGAGTAGCCGCCCACTGAGTAGGCGGCTACTCAATATGGTGGGTAAAACCATGGGCGGTGTCATTATACGGGGCGGTGTCAACCACCGCCAACCACCGCCAACCAGCTCCATTATTGCACCCTTTTAACTCAAAATTCATCTATAAAATCGATCCAAAGCTTTAAAATAATTTATAACATAAAATTTTTGACTTTTGTCTCTCTGAATTCATTTCGTCCGTCTCTTCTGGCCAGAAATAAAATATTCAATTCATTTCATCTTCTCTTATCGTCAGAAATAAATTATTCCATCAGGTTGATATCTACATTATATTTGAAGGTCAGTTAATTATTAGAAATATTAAAATTCCATCATGTTATCGAAGGTTAATTGATATCTACATTATATTTGAAGGTCAGTTAATTATTAAAATATTAAAATTGTTTCGTATGTTTTTTTAATTATATAATTTTTTTTAAAATCAATTAAACAATTCATTATATTTTTAAATACAATAATATTAAAATTGTTTCGTATGTTATTTTATTATATAATTTTTTTTAAAATTAATTAAACAATTAATTATATTTTTAAATATAATAATATTAAAATTGTTTCGTATTTTTTTTATTATATAATTTTTTTAAAATCAATTAAACAATTCATTATATTTTTAAATATAATAATATTAAAAAAATTCGTATGTTTCTTTATTATATAATTTTTTTTAAAATCAATTAAACAATTCATTATATTTTTAAATATGTACGTATAATATATTTTTATTTATTAATATTATAAATGATAATATTAATGATTGATATTGTGTTAATTTTTTTTATTACTTTTAGGATGTCATTAAATCGAGGTCCCGAAGATTCAACTATATTATATCTACAATCTACGCATATCTCCAGTGCTGTTTGTTCTGATAATATTGGTTATACTCTAAAGGTGAAGCGTACAGATAATCTTATTTGGGGATTGTATAATGAGAACGTGATACACGATCGCGTTTGGAGGTATATCATTGATATGGGATTTTACGGTGTTTTGCAATCTGGTTACTGTATGTACGATAATCATTTGATTACCGCTCTTGTTGAGCGATGGCGGCCTGAGACCCATACATTTCATTTTAGATTTGGTGAAGCTACCATTACGTTACAAGATATTTCAATAATTTGGGGTCTGAAAGTTGATGGTGAAGCAATAACTGGGATAGATGATTCACATCGTGTGAAAGAATGGCAAGAAACATGTATTGAGTTACTAGGATTTGAGCCTCCCGAAGCAAAATTTAAAGGCGGTCACCTAAGAATGACTGCTCTAGACGATCATTGCCGAGCTAATCGTATCTCTGGTATGAGCTCAGAGATGGATGTGATAAAATACACTCGGTGTATTGCTTTGATGATTATAGGTGGAATTTTGCTTCCAGATTATAATAGTAGCGCTGTAAAACTCATGTATTTGCAGCTACTTGAAGATTTGGACGAGGTGAACATATATAGTTGGGGCAGTGCAGTGTTGGCTTTCTTATACCGTGAAATGTGCAATGCGTCAACGATAGGAAAATGCACTATCACTGGCCCTTTGTATATTTTGCAGGTATGTAATATTTTTCTCTTACTAATAATACCTTATCACTTTTTTAAAATATTTTCATGGTTATTGACAGATTTGGGCATGGAGTAGGATAAAATGTTTGAATCCTGACATACAACTAAAAACTTTGGTTGTCCCTAATAATGTTCTTGTTGCTCCCTATGGTGGACGGTAATAATTAATGTTTTTATTGAATATTAATATTAAAATCATAAAATATTGCAATATTTAACATTTTTTATAATATGTGGAACACTGTGTTTCGTCACACCCATATAGCAACTCATTCGGTTAGAATTATACGACATTCTCTTGATCAAATGAGTAATGACGAGGTAAACCTAAATTATTTAGTTGTGGAACACTGTGTTTCGTCACACCCTAACAATGTATTTGCCACCATATTACTATCCAAGTTGTGGTGGTCTATCCCAACATTACTCGAGATACATGTGTGAGGACCACCATACTTCGTTAATTTCCAAAAACCCATTTTGGGCTTCAAAGACGCTCGAAGACCCCATCTACACCTTACGGTAGGAGAAGTCTTTTTGCACCGTAATTTCCACAGAGTACGCGTGCTGTCCACAACACAATACTCACGCCTGACAACTCTAACAGAGTAATCTTTCACAGATGCAATCAGATCTTTCTTATCCTTGAAAATCATGTTCAAGGACAGCTCTCCGACCTCCGGGTTGTAATATCGAGTTCGCGATCCAGAAGGTACATCAATCGAATCAGGAACCTGCTCTTCGTTGACCGCATTAAAAAATGGTGGCATTTCAATCGTGCTTGACAAAAATGGTGCATCTTGCATATGTCTCGGACCATAAGGGGGTTCGCGGGATGTTGTCTCTTCACCGGGACATGCATGGACATTAACATCGTCTTCATCATTCATCTCATAATCCTCAGCACCGTGTTCACCAGAATCACTCGATGAATTATCGGGTTCACTATCACTCATGTAAACATCTCGATGACTATCTCCGTGTACGTCATGTGTGGCTGGTGCGTCAGTTGCTGCCAACATAATTGTATGCTCCGAACCACCAACATCAGGATCAAATACATTATGAATTGGTGTAATTTCTTCTCGTAATCCCCAAACGTCTGCTGTGTTTGGCCAATATATAGAATTTTCTTCAGAAGAGCCGGTTATATATTGATCCCAAGGTCCACTTCTTTGCTCGAAATAAGGATAATTTTGTTGTTGCTCAACATCTCGAGCGCTCGAAGTAGAAGGTTGATCATGTACCGCCATATTGCTCAATCCTTCAGTGACATATGGAAGAGTTGATTCTGGCCCTTCAAGACCAAAATCATGATTACTTGCCTCTAAATCGACGTACAAATGCAACATCTGCATATTGGGACATTCCATTATAAATTGTAGAACATCATCATCTACAATATTGATTGATATTTCATTCCAAGACGATTTCTCCATGAATGAATATTTGGTTGACAATTTGATATTAAACATCGTTGGGTCGATGTTTAACTTTCTATGTGCTACTTGAATCAAATCAAATAAAATAATAGAACGTGAAATTCTAATCGGTCTAACTGGTGGAATGCTATATTCAACCGATCCGTTTCCAATAATAATATTACCACCAAAATATAGCAGTACGGAAATCGAATCCATTTTGAAGAAACTAAGAAATATTTTGATTAAAACTTTTGATGTACCGAAAATATTGAAAGAGCAAATTTGTTGAAGGATTCTGGTGTCGAAAATATATTATCTTCATGTTATTTATACACATTTTCAGATATCAATTTTCGTAAAAGTTAAAGTTCACGGGTATAATATTTACAAATATTTTATATTATATATAATATGATTGATATGAAGTGACATATAAGTTGACTATATATGCTACGACGAAACATAAAGAAGCATGCGACAACGGACAAACAGTACGAATAGACATAAAGAGCACGCGATAAGCGGTAAACCCGGGTCAAGTTAGGAGCCGCCTTCATAGGCGGCGGCTCCTAACCAACGAGTAGCCGCCCTAGGAGCCAACGAGTAGCCGCCCTCGCCGAGGGCGGCTACTAATTGAGGGAGCAGCCGCCTTCGCTGAAGGCGGCTACTAATGAGGGGAGTAGCCGCCTTCAGCGAAGGCGGCTACTAACAAGTAAGTAGCCGCCCTCGCTGAGGGCGGCTACTAAGGGAGAGAGTGGCCGCCCTCAGCGAGGGCGACTACTCGTTTACTAAGTAACCGCCCTCCGAGAGGGCGGTTTAAGCTATATTCGCAATTGAATTGAATTCGATGTATTTGTGAAATTTTTTTTTCCTGAATTACTTTTAAACAAAAGCCAGGGTTCAAATGATATCTATCTACTTAGTTTTTATTGGCATCGCACAAGATTCAGTGCCAGGTATCAGCATGTTGATCAATTTTTTTTTCTGATTTTATCGAAAATAACATTCAAATTACTGAATTTAACAAACTTTTTTTAAAAACAAAAATGATCATGCTACTATAATTGCATGTGAAAAAAATAACCAAATGACTGACTAACTTTTTTATAAAAAAAAATGATGCACATCTCACTATAAACTGAAAAAATAACATTTAAAGTTGCGCACATCAACAACCGATTAAGATATATTTTTTCCTAGTCGATTAAGGCAAATCCGTGCATCAACAAAAAAATAAAAAATGAACATGCTATTGTAATTGAATGGATAAAAATAACCAAATGACTGACTCTAATTTTTTTTTAAAAAAATGATGTTCATCTTACTATAAAATGAAAAAATTAATATTTGAAGTTGTGCGCATCAACAATCGATTAAGATATATTTTTTAGTCGGTTCAGGCCAAACCCACGCATCAAGAAAATAATTTTTTTAAAAAAAAAAACATTTTTAAAGAAAAAAAATTGTAATGAATAATTATTTAGTATTTTTACCAAACACTTATTATATAGTAATAATAATTTATTAGAACAGAGGAGAGGAAAAGGCAATACATGAGAGGTGAATGAGGTACAAATATGTTAATGTACGCAATCATAAAAAAAATTACTCGGGTTGACATAAAATGTTTGCAAAAGGCATGCCAATTATTTTGTGAGCACTATATATATATATATATATATATATATATATATATATATATATATATATATATATATATATATATATATATATATACCTGAACCGCAAGCTGTATTAGATTGAAAATAAAAAATTTGTACTTACATGACATTATACTTATTTGTTTGTCTTATGATTAATTATATGAGTATTTAAGTCGTAATTATAATTCGCAACGTAAAATATGTAATTTAAACTTGTTTTCTGTGAATGTTAACTTAAAAACATAAGTACGAGATTTATGTGTAGACTAAGTTAACTATACAGTCATTCATTTTTTTTAAAAACACACTTCTAGAATTAATTCACATTGATATGTTTGTGAATCAAAGTTTGTGCAAACTAGACATAATTCGTTACTTCATCGATGAGTGCACAATATATTGTTACGACTATTTGCTATGAAGCAAAGACGAGATCATAGAAATGTTTAAACACTAGAAGAATGGGGTTGAATAACAATTATGCAATTGAATTGCAATGGAAAAAATGTGAATTGATTCTGTTTGAATTTTCTAAGCATTTTATGCTTAAGTTTTGAATTTGCAAGAGAATTAAATCTTGAATTCATGTTTTATGAGTTTGTATGCTTAAAATGAAAATGATGAATCAATTACCACAATTGTTCTGACTAGGAGTTGTTCTCATTTCATTCTATTTGAGTTGTCTAAGCATTTTAAGCTTAAGTTTTGAATTTGCAAGAGAATTAAATCTTGAATTCAAGTCTTCTAAGTTTATACGCTTAAAATGCAAATTGTGAATCAAATACGAGAATTTAGTTCAAGTTTCAAATTTGTAAGCAAGTGCGTTTAAATCAAAATTTGCAAGACATAAACTCTTGAATTTTGATTTCTAAGTTAATAACGCTTAGAATTTGAATCATGAATGCTTGAACACAACTATAATCTTGAGAAGTTCGAGATTGCCCTATAATTGTGGGGGGAGCAATCTTATTGGTCAACGACATTCTAAGTGCAACACTTAGGCAATGACGAAAATCCGTGTGGATTGTGGAAAGGACGGAAGTCTTCCCACAAATAGTTAAAAGTGTGGGGATGGCTGACTAAAGCAAGTCATCACAAGCGCCTAAGCAATGTCATGAAAATTTGATAAAGTTTTGTTGTCAAATGGTTTTAGAATTAACGAATGTGACAAATACGTGTACATTAAATGTTTGTCATAGTATGTCCATAAGTTGATGACATGCTAAGTAGTCATGAAGTGATTGTTGAACAAAGAAAATGTTGCCAAAACATTTTGATATGAAAGATATGGGTGTTGCTAATGTTATATTAGGGATTAAAATCTCTAGGACACAAGAAAAAATTGTCATATTTCAATCACATTACATTGAGACTGTATTGAGAAAATTCAATGCATATGACACTTCTCATGTTAAGACACAGCGTGCATTTACTTAAAAATCATGGTGAACCGGTGTCTCAATTGGAATATTCAAGAAGTATTGGAAACCTAATGTATATATGTTAGGTTTTGGAAACCCGAATAATCTTGGTTTTGATGTTAACAAAACTTGTTATTGTGTTGCTAACATATTTCATCAAGTGTGCAGTTCATAGATCATAATTAAGAGCTTGATGAATTACAAAGAAGTAGCTTGAAAATATCAAGCTGGACCAAGTCTGAAATCCTGGCAGAACGGTTTGTTTCGATCATATCTAATAGCTCGGATATCGAAATGGCGTGCTTCCAAAGAGATTGAACAGCCAACTTAAAATACTAAAAGTCATATTTCACAACAGATCGGCCAGTTCAAATGTTATCAAGGAGAAAAGACGCCTGCAATATCGAGCTGAACCGCGAAGAAACAGCAAGCTGTTTCAGCAAGCAACTGTCAGTCTGGTGGCCATAACGCTCAGCTCGCTTATCGAAATGGAACGATTCAGTATGGGTTGGAAAGCTAAGACAAAGATCTACAAGTCATCTTTGTAAGTGAAAGAATGAATCGGACGTTAAGATGGCCAAAAAGCTTCTGCAAGTCACGCCATGTGACGCCTGTAAGATCGAGCTGCTACAGCAAAGTTCCTATCAGTCTGGTGGGCATAACTCTTAGCTCGCGTATCGGAACGGAACGATTCAGTATGGGTTGGAAAGCTAAGACAAAGATCTACAAGTCATCTTTGGAAGTGAAAGACTGAATCGGACGTTAAGATGGCCAAAACGCTTCTGCAAGTCACGCCATGTGCTGCTGCATCCAGCAAACAGACAGCAGAAGCATTGCCTCGTATTTCAAGCATAACTCTCTCACAGGAACTCGGAATCGAGCGATTCTTGATTCCGTGGAAAGCTAAGAAAAAGGGCTACAACTTTCATGTGGATCACTTTGCCCAGAAATCAAAGAATCAAGAGTTACAAGCAACAGATCGAAGAGAAAGATTATCAATCTGTTTTTTGTATCAAGCTGACTTGTCCAGACCAGACCAGCAGACCAGCAGACCAGACTGAACCAAACCAGCAGACCAGACTGAAATAGAACAGCATATCAGACTGAACCAGACCAGACCAGACTGAAACAGAACAGCATATCAGACCAGCAGACCAGACCAGTCCGGTCCGAAATACAAACAGCCCAGAAACCAGAATATGACCGTTGCAAGCTCGGGAATAGTGCAGAACCTTTTCCAACGGGCATATTCTTGTGTCTAACGTATATATCATTACTTGGGACTATATATACATGATTTGGAAGCTCAATAACAGTTGATTGAAGATCAATCCAAGTCTTCCAAAGCAAACCCACTTGGGATTCAATTGAGGAACTTAAAAGACAAAAGTTGCTAAATGAAGAGCACTCCTCAAACCTTTTGCACCTCTTACCTTGCTGTATCAGATTCATTATGGAATCATTTGTGCCTTTGTATTCACTCTATTCATTGTATTTGAGAGCTTAATAGAAGAGTGAATACCATTGTAACGGTTGATGATTTATCACAACCGATGAGAGGTCTTTGTATGTGAGACATTAAAGAACATACATAGTTGAGTTGCTAGGAGTTCTAGTTGGATGGGGAATTCCCAACTGGATCGGGTTTGTACAACGGGATTGTATAAATCAAAGTCTTCTAGTGGAATCCTTCCATGAGGTGGAAGAAGGGGAGACGTAGAAGGATTACACCACCTTCGAACTTCCATAAACAAATGTTTGTTTATTTACTTTACTTGCATATCTTTAAAATGTCTTTCAAATAGTTAATCGGTTTAGAGCGGGTTATGTCGAGTGTCTTCCGCTCGGTTTTGTAACCGAACTCGATATAATCTCTCGGTGCAATTATCTCAAGAACACGAGCTATTGAAGCTCAAGTTGGTTGAACTCGGGTGTGGAATGACGACCCACCCCCGGAATCGATCCTGACAAGTGGTATCAGAGCAGGTTGTTCTTGGAAAGCATTTGAACCGATTTTTGTAGCGGATATCTTTTAAAATCATTTTCAAAATTTTCTCGTGAGCATGAAATATTTTCATAGCATATTTTTTCAAAATTTGGTGTATGAAAATTTTTAGCATAAAAATCAATTTCATTGCATTCATTTTGCACGAAAATAATTTTAAAATCTATTTTAACGGTTTAATTTTTGTTCAATCTGTTCTTAAATCGTTTTTTAGTTTAATTTTTTTTATTTTGAGATTTTATCTAACAATTTTCGAAGCATTTTTAGTTTTCTGGCAGCTTGCAGCGACCTTGGGAAAATTGGCATACCTTCTTGCTCGGATGTCCAAATGACGAACCGTTTTTTGCGTTGCAAACTAGACTCATAGAGGATCGCAACGGTATAGGTCTTGCAGCCTAATTATTCACGAGGAGAAGCAGTTTATTCTGCAAAGTTGACTCATGTGCTGCCACCGCGGAAAGATGAAATGGACATTGTTGAGTTTTGTCAAGAAATTCAAATTTGTTGCCAAGTATGCTACATGCATCATCAAAAGAGGTTATTGTTGTTCAAAAATTAATGTGCATTGCATTTTTTTATTTGTTTTAGCCTACCCCATTTGCCCCTCTCTTGCTCAAATTTTGAAACATTTTAAAATTAAGGGGGAGAGTTTAATCTCAATCCTTGAGGGGGAGTAAATTTTATTTGTCTTCCTTTTTGATTCACACAAAAAGGGGGAGAAATATGTTGTTTTAAAAATATGGTTTTTCTTGTTATGCAACATTGTGCTTTAATGTTCATATTTTTATTCAAGTTTTGTGATCATCAAAAAGGGGGAGATTGTTAGGTTTTGGAAACCCGAATAATCTTGGTTTTGATGTTAACAAAACTTGTTATTGTGTTGCTAACATATTTCATCAAGTGTGCAGTTCATAGATCATAATTAAGAGCTTGATGAATTACAAAGAAGTAGCTTGAAAATATCAAGCTGGACCAAGTCTGAAATCCTGGCAGAGCGGTTTGTTTCGATCATATCTAATAGCTCGGATATCGAAATGGCGTGCTTCCAAAGAGATTGAACAGCCAACTTAAAATACTAAAAGTCATATTTCACAACAGATCGGCCAGTTCAAATGTTATCAAGGAGAAAAGACGCCTGCAATATCGAGCTGAACCGCGAAGAAACAGCAAGCTGTTTCAGCAAGCAACTGTCAGTCTGGTGGCCATAACGCTCAGCTCGCTTATCGAAATGGAACGATTCAGTATGGGTTGGAAAGCTAAGACAAAGATCTACAAGTCATCTTTGTAAGTGAAAGAATGAATCGGACGTTAAGATGGCCAAAAAGCTTCTGCAAGTCACGCCATGTGACGCCTGTAAGATCGAGCTGCTACAGCAAAGTTCCTATCAGTCTGGTGGGCATAACTCTTAGCTCGCGTATCGGAACGGAACGATTCAGTATGGGTTGGAAAGCTAAGACAAATATCTACAAGTCATCTTTGGAAGTGAAAGACTGAATCGGACGTTAAGATGGCCAAAACGCTTCTGCAAGTCACGCCATGTGCTGCTGCATCCAGCAAACAGACAGCAGAAGCATTGCCTCGTATTTCAAGCATAACTCTCTCACAGGAACTCGGAATCGAGCGATTCTTGATTCCGTGGAAAGCTAAAAAAAAGGGCTACAACTTTCATGTGGATCACTTTGCCCAGAAATCAAAGAATCAAGAGTTACAAGCAACAGATCGAAGAGAAAGATTATCAATCTGTTTTTTGTATCAAGCTGACTTGTCCAGACCAGACCAGCAGACCAGCAGACCAGACTGAACCAAACCAGCAGACCAGACTGAAACAGAACAGCATATCAGACTGAACCAGACCAGACCAGACTGAAACAGAACAGCATATCAGACCAGCAGACCAGACCAGTCCGGTCCGAAATACAAACAGCCCAGAAACCAGAATATGACCGTTGCAAGCTCGGGAATAGTGCAGAACCTTTTCCAACGGGCATATTCTTGTGTCTAACGTATATATCATTACTTGGGACTATATATACATGATTTGGAAGCTCAATAACAGTTGATTGAAGATCAATCCAAGTCTTCCAAAGCAAACCCACTTGGGATTCAATTGAGGAACTTAAAAGACAAAAGTTGCTAAATGAAGAGCACTCCTCAAACCTTTTGCACCTCTTACCTTGCTGTATCAGATTCATTATGGAATCATTTGTGCCTTTGTATTCACTCTATTCATTGTATTTGAGAGCTTAATAGAAGAGTGAATACCATTGTAACGGTTGATGATTTATCACAACCGATGAGAGGTCTTTGTATGTGAGACATTAAAGAACATACATAGTTGAGTTGCTAGGAGTTCTAGTTGGATGGGGAATTCCCAACTGGATCGGGTTTGTACAACGGGATTGTATAAATCAAAGTCTTCTAGTGGAATCCTTCCATGAGGTGGAAGAAGGGGAGACGTAGAAGGATTACACCACCTTCGAACTTCCATAAACAAATGTTTGTTTATTTACTTTACTTGCATATCTTTAAAATGTCTTTCAAATAGTTAATCGGTTTAGAGCGGGTTATGTCGAGTGTCTTCCGCTCGGTTTTGTAACCGAACTCGATATAATCTCTCGGTGCAATTATCTCAAGAACACGAGCTATTGAAGCTCAAGTTGGTTGAACTCGGGTGTGGAATGACGACCCACCCCCGGAATCGATCCTGACAAGTGGTATCAGAGCAGGTTGTTCTTGGAAAGCATTTGAACCGATTTTTGTAGCGGATATCTTTTAAAATCATTTTCAAAATTTTCTCGTGAGCATGAAATATTTTCATAGCATATTTTTTCAAAATTTGGTGTATGAAAATTTTTAGCATAAAAATCAATTTCATTGCATTCATTTTGCACGAAAATAATTTTAAAATCTATTTTAACGGTTTAATTTTTGTTCAATCTGTTCTTAAATCGTTTTTTAGTTTAATTTTTTTTATTTTGAGATTTTATCTAACAATTTTCGAAGCATTTTTAGTTTTCTGGCAGCTTGCAGCGACCTTGGGAAAATTGGCATACCTTCTTGCTCGGATGTCCAAATGACGAACCGTTTTTTGCGTTGCAAACTAGACTCATAGAGGATCGCAACGGTATAGGTCTTGCAGCCTAATTATTCACGAGGAGAAGCAGTTTATTCTGCAAAGTTGACTCATGTGCTGCCACCGCGGAAAGATGAAATGGACATTGTTGAGTTTTGTCAAGAAATTCAAATTTGTTGCCAAGTATGCTACATGCATCATCAAAAGAGGTTATTGTTGTTCAAAAATTAATGTGCATTGCATTTTTTTATTTGTTTTAGCCTACCCCATTTGCCCCTCTCTTGCTCAAATTTTGAAACATTTTAAAATTAAGGGGGAGAGTTTAATCTCAATCCTTGAGGGGGAGTAAATTTTATTTGTCTTCCTTTTTGATTCACACAAAAAGGGGGAGAAATATGTTGTTTTAAAAATATGGTTTTTCTTGTTATGCAACATTGTGCTTTAATGTTCATATTTTTATTCAAGTTTTGTGATCATCAAAAAGGGGGAGATTGTTAGGTTTTGGAAACCCGAATAATCTTGGTTTTGATGTTAACAAAACTTGTTATTGTGTTGCTAACATATTTCATCAAGTGTGCAGTTCATAGATCATAATTAAGAGCTTGATGAATTACAAAGAAGTAGCTTGAAAATATCAAGCTGGACCAAGTCTGAAATCCTGGCAGAGCGGTTTGTTTCGATCATATCTAATAGCTCGGATATCGAAATGGCGTGCTTCCAAAGAGATTGAACAGCCAACTTAAAATACTAAAAGTCATATTTCACAACAGATCGGCCAGTTCAAATGTTATCAAGGAGAAAAGACGCCTGCAATATCGAGCTGAACCGCGAAGAAACAGCAAGCTGTTTCAGCAAGCAACTGTCAGTCTGGTGGCCATAACGCTCAGCTCGCTTATCGAAATGGAACGATTCAGTATGGGTTGGAAAGCTAAGACAAAGATCTACAAGTCATCTTTGTAAGTGAAAGAATGAATCGGACGTTAAGATGGCCAAAAAGCTTCTGCAAGTCACGCCATGTGACGCCTGTAAGATCGAGCTGCTACAGCAAAGTTCCTATCAGTCTGGTGGGCATAACTCTTAGCTCGCGTATCGG
This sequence comes from Haberlea rhodopensis, assembly GCA_907163345.1. Lineage (NCBI taxonomy): Eukaryota > Viridiplantae > Streptophyta > Magnoliopsida > Lamiales > Gesneriaceae > Haberlea > Haberlea rhodopensis. The sequence continues at coordinate 845,199 of CAJQUN010000149.1, forward strand.
AACGGAACGATTCAGTATGGGTTGGAAAGCTAAGACAAATATCTACAAGTCATCTTTGGAAGTGAAAGACTGAATCGGACGTTAAGATGGCCAAAACGCTTCTGCAAGTCACGCCATGTGCTGCTGCATCCAGCAAACAGACAGCAGAAGCATTGCCTCGTATTTCAAGCATAACTCTCTCACAGGAACTCGGAATCGAGCGATTCTTGATTCCGTGGAAAGCTAAGAAAAAGGGCTACAACTTTCATGTGGATCACTTTGCCCAGAAATCAAAGAATCAAGAGTTACAAGCAACAGATCGAAGAGAAAGATTATCAATCTGTTTTTTGTATCAAGCTGACTTGTCCAGACCAGACCAGCAGACCAGCAGACCAGACTGAACCAAACCAGCAGACCAGACTGAAACAGAACAGCATATCAGACTGAACCAGACCAGACCAGACTGAAACAGAACAGCATATCAGACCAGCAGACCAGACCAGTCCGGTCCGAAATACAAACAGCCCAGAAACCAGAATATGACCGTTGCAAGCTCGGGAATAGTGCAGAACCTTTTCCAACGGGCATATTCTTGTGTCTAACGTATATATCATTACTTGGGACTATATATACATGATTTGGAAGCTCAATAACAGTTGATTGAAGATCAATCCAAGTCTTCCAAAGCAAACCCACTTGGGATTCAATTGAGGAACTTAAAAGACAAAAGTTGCTAAATGAAGAGCACTCCTCAAACCTTTTGCACCTCTTACCTTGCTGTATCAGATTCATTATGGAATCATTTGTGCCTTTGTATTCACTCTATTCATTGTATTTGAGAGCTTAATAGAAGAGTGAATACCATTGTAACGGTTGATGATTTATCACAACCGATGAGAGGTCTTTGTATGTGAGACATTAAAGAACATACATAGTTGAGTTGCTAGGAGTTCTAGTTGGATGGGGAATTCCCAACTGGATCGGGTTTGTACAACGGGATTGTATAAATCAAAGTCTTCTAGTGGAATCCTTCCATGAGGTGGAAGAAGGGGAGACGTAGAAGGATTACACCACCTTCGAACTTCCATAAACAAATGTTTGTTTATTTACTTTACTTGCATATCTTTAAAATGTCTTTCAAATAGTTAATCGGTTTAGAGCGGGTTATGTCGAGTGTCTTCCGCTCGGTTTTGTAACCGAACTCGATATAATCTCTCGGTGCAATTATCTCAAGAACACGAGCTATTGAAGCTCAAGTTGGTTGAACTCGGGTGTGGAATGACGACCCACCCCCGGAATCGATCCTGACAAGTGGTATCAGAGCAGGTTGTTCTTGGAAAGCATTTGAACCGATTTTTGTAGCGGATATCTTTTAAAATCATTTTCAAAATTTTCTCGTGAGCATGAAATATTTTCATAGCATATTTTTTCAAAATTTGGTGTATGAAAATTTTTAGCATAAAAATCAATTTCATTGCATTCATTTTGCACGAAAATAATTTTAAAATCTATTTTAACGGTTTAATTTTTGTTCAATCTGTTCTTAAATCGTTTTTTAGTTTAATTTTTTTTATTTTGAGATTTTATCTAACAATTTTCGAAGCATTTTTAGTTTTCTGGCAGCTTGCAGCGACCTTGGGAAAATTGGCATACCTTCTTGCTCGGATGTCCAAATGACGAACCGTTTTTTGCGTTGCAAACTAGACTCATAGAGGATCGCAACGGTATAGGTCTTGCAGCCTAATTATTCACGAGGAGAAGCAGTTTATTCTGCAAAGTTGACTCATGTGCTGCCACCGCGGAAAGATGAAATGGACATTGTTGAGTTTTGTCAAGAAATTCAAATTTGTTGCCAAGTATGCTACATGCATCATCAAAAGAGGTTATTGTTGTTCAAAAATTAATGTGCATTGCATTTTTTTATTTGTTTTAGCCTACCCCATTTGCCCCTCTCTTGCTCAAATTTTGAAACATTTTAAAATTAAGGGGGAGAGTTTAATCTCAATCCTTGAGGGGGAGTAAATTTTATTTGTCTTCCTTTTTGATTCACACAAAAAGGGGGAGAAATATGTTGTTTTAAAAATATGGTTTTTCTTGTTATGCAACATTGTGCTTTAATGTTCATATTTTTATTCAAGTTTTGTGATCATCAAAAAGGGGGAGATTGTTAGGTTTTGGAAACCCGAATAATCTTGGTTTTGATGTTAACAAAACTTGTTATTGTGTTGCTAACATATTTCATCAAGTGTGCAGTTCATAGATCATAATTAAGAGCTTGATGAATTACAAAGAAGTAGCTTGAAAATATCAAGCTGGACCAAGTCTGAAATCCTGGCAGAGCGGTTTGTTTCGATCATATCTAATAGCTCGGATATCGAAATGGCGTGCTTCCAAAGAGATTGAACAGCCAACTTAAAATACTAAAAGTCATATTTCACAACAGATCGGCCAGTTCAAATGTTATCAAGGAGAAAAGACGCCTGCAATATCGAGCTGAACCGCGAAGAAACAGCAAGCTGTTTCAGCAAGCAACTGTCAGTCTGGTGGCCATAACGCTCAGCTCGCTTATCGAAATGGAACGATTCAGTATGGGTTGGAAAGCTAAGACAAAGATCTACAAGTCATCTTTGTAAGTGAAAGAATGAATCGGACGTTAAGATGGCCAAAAAGCTTCTGCAAGTCACGCCATGTGACGCCTGTAAGATCGAGCTGCTACAGCAAAGTTCCTATCAGTCTGGTGGGCATAACTCTTAGCTCGCGTATCGGAACGGAACGATTCAGTATGGGTTGGAAAGCTAAGACAAATATCTACAAGTCATCTTTGGAAGTGAAAGACTGAATCGGACGTTAAGATGGCCAAAACGCTTCTGCAAGTCACGCCATGTGCTGCTGCATCCAGCAAACAGACAGCAGAAGCATTGCCTCGTATTTCAAGCATAACTCTCTCACAGGAACTCGGAATCGAGCGATTCTTGATTCCGTGGAAAGCTAAGAAAAAGGGCTACAACTTTCATGTGGATCACTTTGCCCAGAAATCAAAGAATCAAGAGTTACAAGCAACAGATCGAAGAGAAAGATTATCAATCTGTTTTTTGTATCAAGCTGACTTGTCCAGACCAGACCAGCAGACCAGACTGAACCAAACCAGCAGACCAGACTGAAACAGAACAGCATATCAGACTGAACCAGACCAGACCAGACTGAAACAGAACAGCATATCAGACCAGCAGACCAGACCAGTCCGGTCCGAAATACAAACAGCCCAGAAACCAGAATATGACCGTTGCAAGCTCGGGAATAGTGCAGAACCTTTTCCAACGGGCATATTCTTGTGTCTAACGTATATATCATTACTTGGGACTATATATACATGATTTGGAAGCTCAATAACAGTTGATTGAAGATCAATCCAAGTCTTCCAAAGCAAACCCACTTGGGATTCAATTGAGGAACTTAAAAGACAAAAGTTGCTAAATGAAGAGCACTCCTCAAACCTTTTGCACCTCTTACCTTGCTGTATCAGATTCATTATGGAATCATTTGTGCCTTTGTATTCACTCTATTCATTGTATTTGAGAGCTTAATAGAAGAGTGAATACCATTGTAACGGTTGATGATTTATCACAACCGATGAGAGGTCTTTGTATGTGAGACATTAAAGAACATACATAGTTGAGTTGCTAGGAGTTCTAGTTGGATGGGGAATTCCCAACTGGATCGGGTTTGTACAACGGGATTGTATAAATCAAAGTCTTCTAGTGGAATCCTTCCATGAGGTGGAAGAAGGGGAGACGTAGAAGGATTACACCACCTTCGAACTTCCATAAACAAATGTTTGTTTATTTACTTTACTTGCATATCTTTAAAATGTCTTTCAAATAGTTAATCGGTTTAGAGCGGGTTATGTCGAGTGTCTTCCGCTCGGTTTTGTAACCGAACTCGATATAATCTCTCGGTGCAATTATCTCAAGAACACGAGCTATTGAAGCTCAAGTTGGTTGAACTCGGGTGTGGAATGACGACCCACCCCCGGAATCGATCCTGACAATATATGAACTATACTTGTCCAGATATCACTTGTGGTGTGAATAAACTAAGTCGATTTACGAGTAATTCAAGTAATGTCCATTGGACGGCATTAATAAGGGTACTTAAATACTTAAGATACACTTTAGAATATGGGCTACATTTTACGAAATATCCGGAAGTATTAAAGGGATATAATGATGCAAACTGGATATCCGACACTAATGACTCCTAATCCACGAGTGGCTATGTATTTAGCATTGGTGGTGTGGCTGTGTCGTGGAAATCCACAGAACAAACTTGCATTGTGTGATGCCCCGAAATTAATTAATTACAATTTGGGCATTAATTATGTTTATATGATGAATTATGTTGATAATTGATTCATTGTTGAAATTAATTATCTTGTTGAAATGCTTAGTCACATGGTAGGCGTGACCCGGGGTTGCATTTCAAGGTGCATGTTATACATGTTAGAAAATGAAGTGTTAATATGATTTAATTGTATTGAGTGTTAATTATGAGGAATATATGAATTTAGTGGAAGTTTGTTGCATTTTTGTAAAATGCTTTTAAAATAAAATGTTGGGGTATTTTATACATCATGTTAAGTTTGTGGTGCAATTTAATTAACTTTATAACCCCTTTACCCCACTACACTTTATTCACTTTACCCATCTCTTTTAAATCCCCAAATTCATCCCCAACCCTAACCCATTTGCTATTTTCGATTTTGGCATAAAGTGGAAGGATAAATCTTCACAAAACCTTTGTTTGTGAGATTTATTGTAGGATTTGGAGTCCTTAAGAGGTATGGAACCCTTCCAAAAGTTTTTATGATGTTTGGTTTGATTTTGAAATGAGTTTTGATTGTTTGAAATGAGTTTATTTTGGGTTGGTGTGATTTTTGGATGGGTGTAGGATTTTTAGTTGTTTAATGATGTAAAATGAATGTTTGAAGTGTTTTTATGTTATTGGTTTGTTGGTGTAAGTGTTGGTGAAGATGGGGAAGAAAATGTGGTGCAAAAATGATGTTTTTCCACGCACAGGCAGCGGCGATCGATCGCCCGTTTTTGGCGATCGATCGCGCGCAACCAGTAGGCGCCAGTAACATTTGGCGATCGATCGCCACATTTGGGCGATCGATCGGCGAGGCTGGCGATCGATCGCGCCAAAAGTGACGATCGATCGCCAAGGGCTGAAATTTTCAGCATCGTCTAGTATGATCTCGCGATCGATCGGGCCTGGGCGGCGATCGATCGCTAGCTGTAAATACGATTATTTTGTGGGGTTTTTGGATATTGGACTATAATTAGCTTCTAATATCAATTTGTATGGTTGTGTAGAACCATCCCAGGTACCCACAACTTCAAGGAGATAAAGTTCTCCAACTTCTCCACTTTTGGAATTAAGGTACGTAAGAAACGTACGGGCATCGAACGGTAAAACATATCCCTATACTATGACTATGCAATGATTGCATAAGTATTTACGATTTTTACGATGATGATTATGATAAGTAAGTTTATGATGATGATGTTTATGATGAGTAAAGATGATATGATGTTTATGAGGATGTTTATGATAAGATGATGATGTTTATAAGATGATGATGTTTACAAGATGATGATGTTTATAAGATGATGACGTTTATGATATGATGATGATGATGTATGTTTAACTATGTTATTGAGAATGGTAGAGTGTTCTGGTGGTTGTTATGGGAAAGCGAGGAAGGTACTTACCGCTGACATAGCTAGCGAGGAGATACATCCGCTATCAAGGTGTAGCGAGGGGTATCACAGTACCGCTATATGTCGAAGCGAGGGGGCCAATTGTTCCGCGGACATAACAAGGCCAGAAACATTCCCATTTCTAAATAACATTGTTGATTATGAGCATATATGTGAAGTATGATTTTAATCATTTATGTCAAGAACTAATGATTATATGCATGACTATGAAACAGGACAACCAAAGTGGGTTAATGCGATTAACCAGGAAGTATATGTTACGATTATTTTCATGCATTTATTTATATGTCATTACCTTATGATGTTAAGTAATGATGTACATGCTCATGATGGGTTGTTCCTGTAGGTATACTTTTGGACTGAAGGGCTAAGGGTCGGGTTGAGGCAGTGAGCTAAAAGGAGCATGAAAGAATATAGGATACATGATTTTGGATAGTCTCTACTCTAGGAGTAGTGTAAATCTATAGCTTTAACATTCATTATTGAGAATGTAATTATTAAGTTTGAAATTTTATTTTTGGCCTGTAATTCTATTAGCTCAAAGCTACAACCAGAACCCTAAGATGTTATTAATGCATGTTTAGTCCATAATATGTGATTATAATGATGTTAAGGTAGGAAGACCCTACATTAGTGGTATCAGAGCAGTGGTTAGAAAACCCGGGAATGAGTGAAGGGTATCCTTAGCAATAAGTTGGCTAGGTGCTTCTTTTTACACATGTTTTGTGCATATGTTGCATATGAAGCATATGACTATTGTACTAACATGTTATGGTTTCTAACGATGTATTATATGAACTGCTTTTGGGTATTGTTGTTAACCCTTGTCTTGCAGCATGGCAGCAAATGTGGAAGTAGGAGATGCAGTGAGTGTTAATGCTAGTGCTGGGCGTACCAATCCCCTACCACCGGCAGCCTTGGGCGAAGAACCCTCTAAGCAACATACCTGGGGAGCTAAGTTTGGCTCAGTTTCTGACATACCGACCCCGATGTTCGAAGGAACTGAGACAGGGGAACTAGCAGAGGAGTGGTTAAAGAGGATAGAACAGATATTTGTGGCAGCTCCTTGTGCTAAGACAGCCTGGATAAGAATAGCGGAGTTCCAATTGGCCAAGAATGTGCTGATGTGGTGGAAGACCACAGTGATAGAGCAAGAGGGTCAGGGTCAGGAAATAAATTGGAAACTGTTCAGAACTCGGTTTCTGACCCGCTACTTTTCAGCTGCTGCACGACAGGCTAAGGAGGATGAATTTACCAACCTCAAGCAAGGTAACATGCCTGTGTCAGATTATGCTCTTCATTACCGTTCTTTGCTCAGATATGTACCTCACATCGCCGCAAGTACTCAAGCAAAGATGAGGAACTTCATGAAAGGTTTGTGGTCGGAACTGTATGACAGGGTGATTACTTATGGCCCTGCTTGCTTTGATGACGCCCTTTCACGGGCTGAGCTAGCCGAACTGAGAGTTGGTGCATATCCTGATGCCGTGCCACCTCCAGCACCCCCTCAGAAATCTAATTCTGATAATTTGAAGCCGAGGAGTGATCAGTTCAAGCCAAGGGGGAACACATCGGCTTCGAGGTTCAGTGGTAAGAGGCCCGAGAATCGTTGGAAAGGAAGCCGTAGGAATGATGCCCCGTCGGGAAGAGGACAGTCTCAGGGAGACAGATTTGGGAAGGTTCGGTGCTCTCTTTGTGGGCAACCACACTCGACGAAAGACTGCGTAGGCTGTTATGTATGTGGCAATAAGGGTCACTTTGCTCGGCAATGTCCCAATCAGGAGGGACAACAGAACTCTACGGGGAGGCCTGCGGACAGAGCATTGCAGCACAGGCCACCGTTTGTACCGAGGCAGTATGGAGGTCAGCCTATGGGGCCACCTTAGGGGAAAGTTTATGCTTTGACCAGGGAGCAGGCTACAATGGCTCTGGAGGAAGTGATAGCGGGTACGTGTCTTTTATTTACGCACCCCGCTTTTATATTGATAGACACAGGTGCGTCACACTCTTTTGTGTCGACAAGTTTTGTGGAAAGGCACCACATATGCACTTCTCCGTCGCCCACGCCTCTTGTAGTCTCGACACCCGCTGGAAGAAGTTTGATTACTGATCAGATTGTCTATGACAACATCATTTATTTTGAGGGTAACGAGCTAATGTCAGATTTGATTGTTCTGGGAATGTCAGACTTTGACTGCATTGTGGGCATTGATGTTCTGAACAGTTATCAGGCAGTTGTGAACTGCAGGCAGAGGACTGTCCGATTCAGGTCTGATATGGGAGTCCAGTGGACATTCTATGGGGATGGTTCCCGTTCAAAGATCCCGTTGATATCTGCTGTCAAGATGGCACAGTTATTGGAACGAGGCCATATGGGATATCTCATTTATGCTATCGATGTTACGAAAAAGAAAGAAGACTTAAAGGTCGAAGATGTGCCCGTAGTGGCGGAATTTGCTGATGTTTTTCCGGAGGAGATTCCCGGATTCCCACCGACGAGAGAGGTCGAGTTTGGGATTGAGTTATTACCAGGGACGTCTGCCATTTCTCGTGCCCCGTATAGGATGGCACCAGCGGAGCTAAGGGAGTTAAAGATTCAGTTGCAAGAGCTCCTTGACAAGGGCTATATACGCCCTAGCGTATCGCTCTGTGGTGCACCAGCTTTATTTGTCAAGAATAAAGATGGTTCGATGCATCTGTGCATCGATTACAGACAACTGAACAAAGCTACAGTGAAGAATAAGTATCCACTTCCGAGGATCGATGATTTGTTTGACCAGTTACAGGGTACGAGGCTCTACAGTAAGATCGATCTGTTCGGGGTATCATCAGATTCGAGTAAGAGAAGATGATGTTCAGAAGACAGCTTTCAGGACTAGATATGGGCACTATGAATTCCTAGTCATGCCTTTTGGGGTGACGAATGTCCCAGCTGTTTTTATGAGCCTGATGAACAGGGTGTTCCAACCGTATTTGGATCAGTTCGTCATTGTTTTCATTGACGATATACTCATTTACTCTCGGACTGAAGAAGAGCATGTAAGGCACTTGCGGACAGTACAGATCCTTAGGGATCATCAGTTATATGCAAAGCTTAGCAAGTGCGAGTTCTGGTTGAGCAGTGTGGTATTCTTGGGTCATGTTATATCTAGCAGCGGGATATCTGTAGATCCCAGGAAGGTTGAAACTGTGATGGAGTGGGCTGCACCCACTTCTGTACCCGAGATACGGAGCTTCCTTGGTTTGGCAGATTATTACCGACGTTTCGTCGAGGGATTATCTAAGATCGCTAAGCCGTTGACACAGCTGACTCAGAAAGGAGTCCCGTTCTATTGGTCCGAAGCTTGTGAGGAAAGCTTCCAAGAATTGAAGCGTCGTTTGACTACGGCACCTGTACTGGTGATTCCTTCTGAGAATAAGAGGTTTGCTTTGTACACAGATGCATCACTGCAGGGTTTGGGCTGTGTGTTGATGCAGGATAAGCACGTGGTGGCTTATGCTTCGAGGCAGTTGAAGCCTCATGCGACCAGATACCCAGTTCATGATCTGGAACTGGCGGCCATCATTTTCGCCTTGAAGATTTGGAGGCATTACCTGTATGGTACGACGTTTACCATCTATACGGACCATAAGAGCTTGAAGTTCTTATTCACTCAAGCGGAGCTGAATATGAGGCAAAGAAGATTGATGAATTTACTCAAGGATTATGATTGTGAAATTGAGTACCATCCTGGTAAAGCAAACTTAATAGCAGACACCTTAAGTCGGAAGGTTAAGAGTACTGCTGAGGATGCCATGAGTTTATCAGTATGATGACTTCTTATTGCCATATGGGCTATGATTTCGATGTGGACACGTCGTCGGTGCAAGTGTCGACCTTATTGGCTGAGCCAGACATATTTGAGGCTATCAGGAAAGCCCAGAGGTCGGATGATGAGGTTCAGAGATGGTCAATGATAGTACTTCAAGGACAGCCATCAAAGTTCAGAGTGGCAGAAGATGGTTCTTTGAGGCTTGGCAACCGTTGGGTAGTGCCGAGGGCACCAGAGTTGCGTCAAGGGATCTTGCACCGTGCTCATAGCAGCAGGTTTAGCATACATCCAGGTGGAAGAAAGATGTACAAGGACTTATGCGACCAGTTTTGGTGGAGACGGATTAAAAGAGACGTCATCACCTTTGTCAAGAAGTGCTTGATTTGTCAGCAAGTAAAAGCGGAGAGGCGGAGGCCTGTTGGCGAGCTGAAGAGCTTGGAAGTACCTAAGTGGAAGTGGGAGCATATATCTATGGACTTCGTGACCCACTTGCCAAGGACGGCCTCTGGATTTGATGTGATCTGGGTGATCGTGGATAGGCTGACGAAGGTAGCTCATTTCATCCCTTACTGTATGACTTTCACGTATCTAAAGATGGTCCAATTATATGTACGGGATGTGGTGAGGTTGCATGGGGTTCCAGTCTCGATTGTGTCTGACAGAGACCCAATGTTTACTTCACATTTCTGGGAGGGTCTCCAGACAGCTTTGGGCACAGAGGTGAGACTGTTGGGATATGCCCTAAGACATATCATTAGATGATTGTTTATGACATACAATGTAATATGATTTTATGAAATGGCAATTCATTATTATATATTATTCAATTAACTGTGCAATGTGAATAAATATATATGTTAATGTCCTTAGAATAATATTGTATTATTCTTAAATATGTCCCTAGTCAAGTATTATCATGAATAGGGATAATGATAATACGTAGAGACTAGTATGTGTTGATTGATGAACTGTTCATTGATATGAGATATCAAATCAACACATGGGTACATGTTAGAGAACGATGTACTGGACAGACCCACCATAAGAATGCTACATGGATAGTTATATGAGTGTCATAAGCAATTCTCATAGTGATAATAATGTATGTAATCCTTACGACTTGTGATCATCAGAGATCCCAACATAAGGAGTTATGTATCTTGATATTGTCAAACGTTACCCGTAACAGGGTAAACTATAAAGGCGACTATTGGATACACTACGAATTATGTAGAGGGATGTTGACTAATCGAGATAGGATTTGTCCCTCATATATAACAGGAGATGTGTTTGGCCCTTGATCAAGTGAGAACTAAAATGCATGGCCATGCTCGAATGAGTCGATATGTGATATCGAGCTTATTCGTTTATTCTAGTTCTACTTGGGATCAAGAAATAAAGATTGAATATACGAGTATGACTATTCCATGACTCGTGCTCAATCTAAACACATAGAACAAAGGGATTAAGTTACATGGTTAATATTATCACAAGTTCTAAAGGTTATGTCGAGTCATTGACATTCTTGTAATTTGGGTAGCATTGATGTGTTGCTAGATACCGCTCAATGCTTGCGACATAAAATGAGATTTTATGTCACTACCAACATTAAAAGATCCTATCGGGTCGCACAAAAGATTAAATCGATAAGGGAAATTAAATTCATTGGATGAATTAATTAATTAAGAAGAGTCTTAATTAAAAGATTATAAGGATTTAATTAAATCATGGGTTTGGGCCCATGAGGCTTTAAGAAAGCCTTAAACCTTAATTAAATCTTATAATATAAATACAAGGTTATGATTAATTGTTGGGAACACAATTCATATCATTCCATTCGAAACCACAAGACACACGGCCGCCTCACTCACGCATTCTCTTTCGGTTAAGGGAGGTTGGTGATTTCGTGCCATCATTCGATTTAGAATCGAGTGTGCTTCTTGTTCCGGTTTAAGAACGAGTCTAGCAACTTGTTCTTAGACTATCCCTTCTCCCGATTTGATCGTGTGGATACCGTTGAGGCAAAACTTGATAAGTTTTGCTAGTGACTCGAAGGAGACGTTGGACGTGGTGCTGCTCCGAGGAATCTGCTCAAACACGCTACAAGGGTGAGACTTTTGTAAATCCTTTATCCGATATGATAACCTATGTATAGATCCGCGGTTATAGTAATCCAATTTTTAAATTTCGCTGCGGTGTATGCTTGTTGGATCACCTAACAGTGGTATCAGAGCCAAGTTCAAGGCTCATATCGGATTTATGTGGTTAAATTATTTTAATCATATTAGGATTATTATTGCATGTTTTTAAACTGTATAAACATATATGAGATGTTAATATCGAGTTTGTGAAAATCATCGTAAAATTGTATTTGATATAATTGGCGAATAATCAAATTAAATGGCCAATGTTTCGGCCACCACCTAGCACAATTGACCCACGGCTTAGCCACATGAGGGCTAGGGTTTTCGAACCCTTGGCTCGAGATGGCATAGTCGTTGTGGCTCATGTTCGTGCATGGAGGTTTCGAGACATGGATGAGTTTTGAACTCTTTGGCTCGATAATGGTTCAAGCATGCATCGATAAGTGGCTTCACCACATGAGAGCTAGGGTTTTCGAACCCTTGGCTCGAGATGGTTGAGCCACCACCGTGCATGACCTGACCATGAATCGTGGCTCAAGAATTTCGGCGTTTCAAACAAGTTGGCTCGATGAAAACTCAAAGTGGTGCACGGCGGCTAGGGTTTGGAATCCTAGCACCGCCGCCGCTCGGTCATGGTTCGGCCATGGGCTAGGGTTTCGAACCCTAGGCCCATAATTGGTCCAGCCGTGTGTTTGGTTGGTTCGAACCATGGTGGTTCGTGGCTTAGTCGCTTAAGTTCGTGGCATGTGATGTCCCGAGCGTACGATAATTTTTCAAAATTCTATTTTACAGTTTTAATTAAAATTAAATTTTAAAATGTTTAGAATTTAATTAATTAAATGTTAAAGCATGTTTTATGTGTTGTATGAGCATGGTGCATGGTTATAGCCCTTTTGACCTATTAGATAGGATTTGTGGATGTTCGTAATTTATAATACGACCTGCGAGTCGTGCCTTCTCTATTTTATTCCAAATGTAATCCCTCCCCTATGTTCCCCTCGAATGTGAATCGAGGAATTCTATATCTTGTAAATAGTGTAGTTTATTTTGTTGATGGTGATCAATGAAGATGGAGCATCAAGCCGGGATGAGGAGGCCATTCACAAATTGGAGCCAAAGGAAGGTGCTTGTGAAGTTACCTTAGGTTGACTCTTAGGATTTTCTCATTGGCTTGAGAAAATCACTAGTAGGGGCTATAACCATGTCACGTTTAATTATGTATGTTGATGCATGATTTATCTTATGTTTTAGATTGATAATTGTATTACACATATATGTAGATATGTATACAACTATATGTAGTGGACATATTTTAAATTATCAAACTAATCATGAGATCAATAAATCCCTCTAAACTATTAAGTTTTAGATGCCTTCCAAAATTAAAAGTACTCGTCAAAAACTTCGATTATACATATGTGGGTTTGCCAAAGCAAAGTACTGTGGCAATCTTAGTAAGGCGCGAAAGGATAAAAGTGATATCCGTTATACTTTAAATTGGGTACGACTTAACTAGGTTATCTCAATAGGATTGGGAACCTAGAGGCATGGGTTGGATAATAATTCATTTGATGAATTGAACAAAGTGTTGTCTACCTAAATAACCGAGTCTTGGGCGATTAGCCAAAGCTAACTCAAGATTAGGCGAAATATGGATCTTGGCCCACTAAAAGTGTTAGTTCCGGATCTTATCGAAGAGATTTTAAAGATGACAAAACATATCAGACCGGATCGAGTGAAATCAGACTGACCAGAACGATCGCCCAAAACAGATCAAGCTGATAAGATGACAAAGCATATCAGACCGGATCGAGGGTAATCAGACTGACCAGATTAATAGCTCAAAACAAAACAAGCTGATAAGGCATATTATATATCAGACCGGATCGATGGATTTCAGACTGACTAGATCGATGCTTCAGATCGATCTCAATCTTTATCAGATCAGAGCAGTCAATGATACATAAAGAATGGCTCCTCAGTCCGAATCATTAACGGCTATTTATTGTAGCATTTAATGTTGTAATTAATGCTACAAAGGACCAAAGACTGAAGATTGCCATAAAAGGTAAGAAGACAAAGAGTAGCTTACCTGACAGTCGCCGAAAGTATGAACCAGAACGGCAAGTATCCTGAAGAAGAAGACTGAAGCCTACTCAGAGTTTAAGCAGAGTCAAAGTTGTACATTAAGGGAAATAATGTCGTTGGTACCTTCAACTATAAAAGGATGCAACAAAAAGGAACTTACAGACTCTCGCTGATCAATTGAAAAACGCACAAGAAAGCAAAAACGGCACAAGCTTACAAGCTCAGAAGCTCTCGTGCTGAAATCATTCTTAAGCACGTTTACCTTGTAACATTTGATCATTTAGGATCACTGTGCGCATTTTGTATTCTGTATTGAAAATCAGAAAGTGAGAAACATATTGTAACTGTCAGACATAGTGTGTCTGAGCAGATTGAGTGACTAGGAGTTTCAGATTGGTAGTGAGGTAAATCCAGTCTGAATCGGGTTTGTACAACAGGATTGTATAAATCAAAGTCTTCTAGTATAAACCTTCCTTAATTGGAAGAAGGGGAGACGTAGAAGGATTACACCACCTTCGAACTTCCAGAAACATATCCTGTGTATTATCTTTCTGCACTTGCAGATCTTAAGGCCTATGAGTTTGAACTGATAAGTAGAGGTGAAGCAGAGCCATTCATCTCTCAACCAAACAAGGCCCTGGCAGCCATTCCAGACCAGATCGCTTCAACATCAGACCGATCCGCTGAACAGATAAGTAATGATGCTATGTCATTATTTATCAAGAAATTCGGTAAATTTATGTCTAAGAATAAGAGGAACTTCAAACCCTCTCATCATTATAAATCAAGAAAAGATGATGCTGTTAACGATCAGGCTTGCTACAATTGTGGTAAGACCGGACATTTTATTGCAGACTGCACCAGACCGAAGAAAGAAGAACGGAAAGAGAAGCATCGTGATGATAGGAAGAAGAAGCACTACAAAGACCGCAAGAATCATGGAAAATCCCAAAAGTCCTAGTAGCTGAAGAAGGAAACAGCAAATGGGCTCAGACAGACTCAGACTCGGAAAGCTCTGAATATTCTTCCAGCGAAAGCGAAGAAGATATTCAATGTCTTATGGCAGACGAAGAGATTATTCAGACAGACGAGGTATATGATCTTGACTCAAATGAATTTACACGAGAAGAGCTCATGTCCGCACTGCAAGACATGGCGAATGATTATAGGATCTTAGCTGAATCATTTGAGAAGAATAAAGCTAAAGTCAGTGATCAAATGGATGAGCACAACAAACTAAGCTGCTCTGAGCAGGGTGAGTGCAATAGTCTAAAGATCGAGCTGAATAAGCTGAAAATCTCCTATGATCAGCTCCATGAAGAAAACAAGAGAATTAGCACACAAAATGCTAAGCTTTCTCATATATTCAAAACATGGACAAAATCCAGAACATCTTTGGAAGAATTACAAGAGGTTCAAAGAAACGTCGGTGACTTCACCGGCATAGGCTTTGACACCAAAGATGAGTCTGAGCTGTTGCTGGCAAAGAACCAAGTCAAACAAATGACATTTGTTAAATCTAGCACAGTATATGAGACTGAAGCACCTAAGATTCAAACAGGAGTCTCTTACGTGAATCAAAATCTGAGAAAAGGAATTGGTTATGTTGACCAAGCCAAAGAAAAGGCACCAGCAAGATTTGCGTCTATCAGACCAAATCCAAAGGTACAAGATCGAAGGCAAGGAAGACAATACAATTACTATAATTCAAAACCGATTCAACGAAGATATAGACTACCTAATGAGAATCAAAGGTTTTCACATTGCACACATTATCACACACAACATCAAAACAGACCAGCACACAGCACACCTTACACACAAGCCATTGAAGCTGATACAGGTGTGGGTTCCCAAAGGGCTAATCCGTTCTGGACCCAAATAGGATTGGGTACCAACAATAATTATATTTGATGACAGGTACCGAAGAAGCTCGCATCAGACTGGTATTTGGACAGTGGGTGTTCCCGTCACATGACTGGAAACATCGAGCTGCTGTCTGAAGTCACAGAATGTACTGGACCCAAGATCATCTTCGGAGATAACTCAAAGGGTAAGACCGTGGGCAAGGGTAAGATTGTCCATGGTAACATTATTATCAATGATGTGCTGTTAGTTGAAAATCTGTGCTATAATCTGATCAGTATAAGTCAACTCTGTGATAATGGTTATGCTGTAGAATTTCACAAACACACTTGCACTGTTAAATCATCAGACGGTATAACCGTGCTCGTAGGAATCAGGAATGGAAATACATATAAGATTAACTGGAATCATGCTCAACCTGATAATCCTACTTGCTTCATCGCTAACAATGATAATAAACACTGGCTATGGCATAAACGCTTGAATCATATAAACTTTAAGACCATCTCTATCTTGTGTAAACATGAATTAGTTATCGGTCTGCCCAAGATCGATTTTGCTAAGGATAAGATCTGCGAAGCTTGCCAAATGGGCAAACAGATCAGATCATCCTTCAAAAACAAGAATGCCAAATCCTCCTCCCGCTGTTTAGAATTATTGCATATGGACTTGTTTGGTCCTATACCAATAACAAGTTTAGGGGGAATGCGGTATACTCTTGTTGTTATTGATGATTACTCACGCTTTACATGGACTATATTTTTTAGCAGTAAAGATCAGACCGGTCCGAAGTTGATCAAGCTGCTGAAACGCACTCAGAACGAGAAATCATCCAGCATAGACAGGATTCGTAGTGACAAAGGCACTGAGTTTTCAAATCAGAATCTTGAATCCTTTCTAGAAGATCATGGAATCAAGCATGAGTTTTCAGCCGCTCGAACTCCTCAACAGAATGGAGTTGCAGAACGAAGAAACAGAACGCTCAAAGAAGCAGCAAGAACAATGCTTGCTGATTCTGGAATTTCGAAAAAGTTCTGGGCAAAGCTTGCTACACTCAAAATCGGTCCATGATCAACAAGAAGCTGAACCTTACCCCATATGAAATATGGACTGGTAACAGACCATCTATTTCTCACTTTCATATTTTTGGCTGCAAATGCTTCGTTCATAACAATGGTAAGAATCATCTTACAGCATTTGAAGCTAAGTCAGATAATGGAATATTTTTAGGATATTCATCAACTAGCAAAGCCTATCGAATTTTTAATAATCGAACCTTAACTGTAGAAGAATCTGTTCATGTAGTTTTTGATGAATCTTTATGTGTTGAGGGCAACAAAGAATCAATTCAAAATCAGATGTAAAATATCCATCTCGAAGCTAACAGTGATGATGAGATTGTAGCTAACAGGTCAAGAGACAATCCACCAGAACCAGAAGTACCAGACAGACCGGTTCAAGGCATTGAAGCTTCTTCAGATCGAGCTGATCCGGACAATCTTCACTCTAATGTTAAAGCAGATGCTGATCATGCTGCTACTACTCATCCGACCGGACCAGACAATCCAGAGTCAAGCTATCGATGGACTAAGAAGCATCCACCCAATCTAGTGATTGGTAGTCCCTCTGCACCGATCAGAACCAGAGGACAGATGATGGATGAATTCACACATGCTGCTTTCATCTCTACTCTGGAACCTAAGAAGATCGATGAAGCTTTAACTGATTTCAACTGGATTAAGGCCATGCAAGAAGAGCTAAATCAATTCGAACAAAATCAAGTTTGGAGTCTAACCCCCAGACCAAGCGATCTGCCTGTCATTGGAACCAGATGGGTTTTCAGAAATAAGCTGGACGCAGATGGAACTGTGGTTAGAAACAAAGCCAGACTGGTGGCACAAGGATTCAGACAAGAAGAAGGAATCGACTTCGATGAATCATTTGCACCAGTCGCCAGACTTGAAGCCATCCGAATCTTTCTTGCATATGCTGCCTTTAAAGTCTTCAAAGTATATCAGATGGACGTTAAGAGCGCTTTTCTTAATGGAAAGCTTCAGGAAGAAGTCTACATTGAGCAACCACCTGGATTTCAGGACCATTTGCATCCCAATCATGTGTATCTACTGAATAAAGCAGTGTATGGTCTGAAACAAGCTCCAAGAGCCTGGTATGACACTTTATCTCAATTTCTGCTGAACCACGATTTTCAGATCGGCTCAGTAGATAAAACTCTCTTTAAATTTATTAAGGGGGAACATACCCTATTAGTTCAGATTTACGTTGATGACATAATCTTTGGGTCAACTAACCCCAAATTGTGCGAGAAATTTTCTAAGTTAATGCAGGGACAGTTTGAGATGAGCATGATGTGAGAACTTTCATTCTTTTTGGGTCTCCAAGTAAAACACCTCAACAATGGTATTTTCATCAATCAGACCAAGTATACCAAAGAGCTCCTCAAGATTTGGAATGGAAACATGCTCAACTGCATCAACTCCTATGAGTCCAACAATCAAGTTAGACAAAGATCTACAAGTCATATTTGGAAGTGAAAGACTGAATCGGACGTTACGATGGCCAAATATCTTCTGCAAGTCACGCCATGTGACGCCTGTAAGATCGAGCTGTTACAGCAAAGTCCCTGTCAGTCTGGTGGGCATAACTCTTAGCTCGCTTATCGGAACGGAACGATTCAGTATGGGTTGGAAAGCTAAGACAAAGATCTACAAGTCATCTTTGGAAGTGAAAGACTGAATCGGACGTTAAGATGGCCAAAAAGCTTCTGCAAGTCACGCCATGTGCTGCTGCATTGCAAACAGACAGCAGGAGCATCGCCTCGTATTTCAAGCATAACTCTCTCATACAAATTCGAAATCGAGCGATTCTTGATTCCCTGGAAAGCTAAGAGAAAGGGCTACAACTTTCATGTGGATCACTTTGCCCAGAAATTAAAGCATGAAGAGTTACAAGCAACAGATCGAAGAGCAAGTTTATCAATCTGTTTTTGTATCAAGCTGATTGTCCAGACTGATCCGGACCAGACTGATCTGCCCGTGCTGATCCGGACCAGACTGATCTGCCCGTGCTGATCTGCCAGACTGATCTACCATGCTGATCCGGCCAGACTGATCTGCCCAAGCTGATCCGACCAATCCGGTCCGAAATACAAATAGCCCAGAAACCAGAATATGACCGTTGCAAGCTCGGGAATGGTGCAGAACCTTCTCCAACGGGCATATTCTTGTGTCTAACGTATATATCATTACTTGGGGCTATATATACATGATTTGGAAGCTCAATAACAGCTGATTGAAGATCAATCCAAGCCTTCCAAAGCAAGCCCACTTGGGATTCAATTGAGGAACTTAAAAGACAAAAGATGCTAAATGAA
Source organism: Haberlea rhodopensis (assembly GCA_907163345.1). Taxonomy (NCBI): domain Eukaryota; kingdom Viridiplantae; phylum Streptophyta; class Magnoliopsida; order Lamiales; family Gesneriaceae; genus Haberlea; species Haberlea rhodopensis. Next base: position 864,259 of record CAJQUN010000149.1, read on the forward strand.
GAGCACTCCTCAAACCTTTGGCACCACTTACCTTGCTGTATCAGATCTAGTTAGAGATCATTTGTACCTTTGTATTCACTCTATTCATTGTATTTGAGAGCTTAATAGAAGAGTGAATACCATTGTAACGGTTGATGATTTATCACAACCGTGAGAGGTCTTTGTATGTGAGACATTAAAGAACATACATAGTTGAGTTGCTAGGAGTTCTAGTTGGATGGGGAATTCCCAACTGGATCGGGTTTGTACAACGGGATTGTATAAATCAAAGTCTTCTAGTGGAATCCTTCCATGAGGTGGAAGAAGGGGAGACGTAGAATGATTACACCACCTTCGAACTTCCATAAACAAATGCTTGTTTATTTAGTTTATTGCATATCTTTAAAATGTCTTTCAAATAGTTAATCGGTTTAGAGCAGGTTATGTCGAGTGTCTTCCGCTCGATTTTGTAATTGAACTCGATATAATCTCTCGGTGCATGAATTCAAGAACACGAGCTATTGAAGCTCAAGTTGGTTGAACTCGGGTGTGGAATGGCAACCCACCCCCGGAATCGATCCTGACAAGTGGTATCAGAGCCAGGTTGAAGTAACCATGTATAGAGGACTAATCGGATCGCTATTGTATCTTACAGCGAGCCGGCCTGATATTATGTTCTCAGTCTGTATGTGCGCCAGATTTCAGTCAGAACCAAAGCAATCACCTTTTATTGCTGCCAAGCGTATTCTGAAATACTTAAAAGGATCTCAGAACGTTGGTCTTTGGTACTCCAAAGATTCGAACTTCAGCTTGATCGGATATTCCGACGCAGACTACGCTGGGTGTAAGATTGATCGTAAAAGCACCAGTGGAACATGTCAATTTCTAGGTGAAAGATTGATCTCTTGGTTCAGTAAAAAGCATACATCTATTGCCACATCCACAGCTGAAGCAGAGTATCTCGCCGCTGGAAGCTGTTGCGCTCAAATGCTCTGGATTCAACACCAGCTCAAAGACTATGGCATCCAAGCTGTTGACTCTCCGATATTTTGCGACAACACAAGTGCAATCGCTATAACGTATAATCCAGTTTTGCACTCTCGAACAAAGCACATTGATATACGCCATCATTTTATTCGAGATCATGTTGGCAAAAAGAAAATTCGGATCGAGCACATCTCAACAGAGCAGCAAGCAGCAGACATCTTCACCAAACCGCTCCCAGAGGCTAAGTTTAATTATTTTCGTCAAATTCTTGGTTTAATTGACTTATCTTAATAGTTTAGATGTTCTCTTACTTTTGCACTTAAAGATTTTTGTTACCACAGATCGATAATACAATGTTCAGAAAGACACAGACCGGTCCGAACTTTCAGACCGATCTATGTCAATCTGATGTTATCCCATGATATGTCTGGTCAATACTTTATTTTCACAAAAATAGCCCGGACTGATCGCATTTTAACCGCCTTCTTTATCTGTTATCTTGACCGTTCATTTTGAATTCTTTTTTATCAGTCATCGAGATAAAGACACGTGTCTTCTCTCTCCTATTTAGCGGGCTGACATTTCATCTTCTTTCACTTTTTACAATTTACCGCTATCTGTTTGCTTATTCTCTCACTCTCCTAAATCTCCGCATTCGTTTAATTTCATTCCAATGGCTACCATCACTCATAACTCCCTCTCCGTTGAGTTTAATGATATTTACAGGGCAGAAGATGCAGAGATGGTGTCCATCTTCAGAGCTTTGGAATCATCTGGTTTAAGGAACTTTCTGGAGTGCGGCACAGTTGTTTATGAATCAGAAATCCGCGAACTATTCGCCAATGCCGTCTCCAAGAAGACATCCATATCTACTACTGTCAAGGGCAAATCATTTGAGATCTCGCCGATGACGCTGGCCAAAACCTTTGGCCTCCCCAATTCCGGACTGACGAAATTTGGACAGATTCTCAAGCGTCTCTCTCAGATCTTCAAGGGAAGATATCTATTCTTGGCCACCGCCTGCAACCATCGTTTAAGAAGATGGAAATGCTCTTTCATTTCCAGGTGCTGTGCGAAATCGTTGGCAAACCTCTGTTGGGCAAAGCAGGAAGTTTTGACGCTGTAACCGCAGAGAAGTTCAGGGCAATGGCGGCTATAATATCCGGACAGAAGATGAACTGGTCTGTGATTCTGTTTGGCGTTCTGATGGAAACGGTGATTGCATCCAAGCAGGTCGTATGCTTTGATGTTCCTCTCAGCAAGCTACTGGAGTCCTTAGACATCGAGCTGGGAAAGCAGTCCGCTCTCAGTCCCTTCAAGATTCTAAACTCCAAAGGACTCGCACTGCTGAAGTCCAAGAGTGCTCCGCCTACTCCTGCCACTCTGGCTGCAGTCAAGATTGAGAAGGGCGAAGAACAAGCTGTTGTGCGCAAACCTCGCGTCAAGCGCAAACTGACCATCCAGACTGATTCGGAAGAAACTCAGTCTGCTCCCTCGCCACCAACCAAGCCACTTCCCAAAAAGCCAAGAACCCAGATTACTAAGCCCAGCAAAACATTACCCCTCAAAGCCTTACCCATATTGCCTCCAACTAAAGCCACCCCTGCACCCCAACCTTCCATCCAACCTTCACAAGCTTCAACCCTTGCACCCAAAGTCACCGTCAGACTTCCCTCTGCCATTCCCACGGTCAAAGGAATAGTTATCACTGAGTTGGGAGATTATACCCAATCAGGGATCAAGTCCCCTTCCTCCACCGGCAAGGGAAAAGCTATTCTCTCCGAACCCCTCTCCTCTAAACCCAAATCTGCAGCGCAGACAGCAATCGACATCGCTATGGAGGATGTTGATGAGAAGGTGAAGGCACTCATTGTGGTCTTTGATGAATATGTCCAGTACCGGACTATCAACCACATTGAGTTATTCTTCGGTAAGTTGAGCAGACTGAAGAAGATGGAAGAGGAAGTTCTCAAAGGAACAGAGACCAATGATGTTCGGATTGCCGTGCAGCGCAAAGACCTATTTACAGCAAATCAAAGATACAGTGTGGCCACTCTGCTCCTAGCTGCTAAGAAAGAGAACTTTGATCTGATTGCTCCAACTGCCAGAGATGATGGGGCCGTTATTGCTCAATTAGAGATGGATGTTCATGCTCTTCACTTAGCTGTCCGTTTTCAACGACAGAAGCTCAGTGTATCCACTCCCACAACCAGCCCGGATCATCCCTCTGCAAGCAAGACTCTGGCAGAACCTTTCGTTGAGGTTATTCATTCTGATGCAGCAGACCAGACAGCCGAGCAAGCAGCGGATGAGACTGCAGAGCAAGTACCAGAACAGACAGCAGAGCAGCCATTGCCTAATGCTCCGTCTGTGCCAGATGATGAACCATTGAATGTATTGTTGGACTCTCCAACAACCTCCATTCCTTTGGGGTCCTCAGCCTCCCGTGCACAAATCAGTCCGACCGACGCTCTTACGACAATTGACGCACCAGAGTTCGTCGATCCTGACTTGGTGGTGTCCACCATTGTTGCAGCTCTCCAGATTGAGGAGCCCTCCAGACCAAGCACTCCTCCAATCCACTTAGATGAAGATATGGCTTTCATTCAAACATTTTCTTCGGATCTGGTCACATTGATCCGGTCCGAATCACCAAGTTGTTGTATCTTCACTTGTCCCGTTTGCTGAAGACGATGAACAGGCCTTGTCCTCATCAGATCGCTCTCCCAGCCAACAATCTGATGCACCTCCATTCTTGGCAAGGACTCTTCAGCACCTCTCTGACAACTGACTGTCACTATCTCAACGCATTCTCGAAGTTCATCAAGGTTAGAGACTTACAGCTTTGGACTTTGATTCATTCAAAGAGAAGATGACTGCCAGTATCGGAAGCCTTCAGCGAGGCATAAACGATCTGTTTTCTCAAGAAGCCTCTTATAAGAACAGTCTGAGAAAAGAGCAGATCGAACTAGCCACTGAAGTCAGAGCATCTGTTGCCAATTCCCTCCGCGCTCAAGACGTTCGTCTTGACGCTATCAGCGCGCAGCTAGCACAAGTTGTTGATTTTCTTCAAGAGATTGCTGCTGACAAAAAGGGGGAAAAGAAGAAAGACTTCAGGCCGCCTCCGTCTCAGTCTTCTAGAAAATAAAATTTTCAGACTGTCTGTATTTAGGATTTTTGGTGATCAATAAAAATCCTTCTTTATTAAGTCCTTGTTCATTTATTTTGAACTTTAATAAAGGCTTAATTGATCCAACTTAATAATGTTCATTTATTTTGAACAAAAAGAAAGTAATCGATCCGAAAGTTTTCGCTTTAGAGTCCTTATCAGACTGGTTAAAAAGACTTAGAAGCTAGGTTTTGTCACATCAAAAAGGGGGAATTTGTTAGTTCCGGATCTTATCGAAGAGATTTTAAAGATGACAAAACATATCAGACCGGATCGAGTGAAATCAGACTGACCAGAACGATCGCCCAAAACAGATCAAGCTGATAAGATGACAAAGCATATCAGACCGGATCGAGGGTAATCAGACTGACCAGATTAATAGCTCAAAACAAAACAAGCTGATAAGGCATATTATATATCAGACCGGATCGATGGATTTCAGACTGACTAGATCGATGCTTCAGATCGATCTCAATCTTTATCAGATCAGAGCAGTCAAGGATACATAAAGAATGGCTCCTCAGTCCGAATCATTAACGGATATTTATTGTAGCATTTAATGTTGAAATTAATGCTACAAAAGACCAAAGACTGAAGATTGCCATAAAAGGTAAGAAGATAAAGAGTAGCTTACCTGACAGTCGCCGAAAGTATGAACCAGAACGGCAAGTATCCTGAAGAAGAAGACTGAAGCCTACTCAGAGTTTAAGCAGAGTCTAAGTTGCACTTTAAGGGAAATAATGTCGTTGGTACATACAACTATAAAAGGATGCAACAAAGAGAATATAACAACTCTTGCAAAAAAAAAGAAACTCTTGCTGATCAATTGAAAACACACAAGAAAGCAAAAACAGCCCAAGCTTACAAGCTCAGAAGCTCTCGAGCTGAAATCATTCTTAAGCACGTTTACTTTGTAACATTTGATCATTTAGGATCACTGTGCGCATCTTATGTTTTCTGTGTTGAAAAATAGAGTGAGAAACTTATTGTAACTGTCAGACAAAGTGTGTCTGAGCAGATCGAGTGACTAGGAGTTTCAGATTGGTAGTGAGGTAAATCCAGTCTGAATCGGGTTTGTACAACAGGATTGTATAAATCAAAGTCTTCTAGTATAAACCTTCCTTAATTGGAAGAAGGGGAGACGTAGAAGGATTACACCACCTTCGAACTTCCAGAAACATATCATGTGTATCTTATTTCTGCACTTGTTCTTTCATACTAGCCATCGAGCCGTTCTTACATATACAAGAACAGACCGTTCCGCACTTATACTTTCAGTGGTCTGTTATGTACAAGAATTGATTAAGAAACAGATTTCTTTCACTAATCCGAAAGAAATCACAAAGGATTAATTTTTAGAAGGAGTGTTCATTCACCCCCCCCCCTCTAAACACTCCGGACCGATCCTAACAAAAAGTTTTCGAGGGTTGATATTTTTTTAACAAAATATTGGGAGTATCATTAATATAAGACCATATTAAATGAGTAAATCATAAACTTATTTTGCATATTTATATTGTAGATATCCATGGCAACTAATAATACAACAAGCACATTATCACTGCGATCGGTCCTTGAGAAGGACAAATTAAATGGGACAAACTTCCTAGAATGGTATAGGAATCTGAGGATAGTCCTCAAGCAAGAAAAGAAACAATATGTCCTAGAGGAACCCTTACCTGTTGAGGAACCTCCCCTGACGGCTACGAGAGCCGATAAGGATGCTTACAAGAAGCATCAGAATGACGCACATGATGTTGGCTGCCTTATGCTTGCCACCATGAACTCTGAGCTTCAGAAGCAACATGAGGAAATGGAGGCGTTCGATATGATCGAACACTTAAAGCAATTGTACCAACAACAAGCTAGACAAGAGAGGTATGACGTCTCTAAAGCGTTGTTCCAGTGCAGGATGGTAGAGGGAAGCCTAGTTGGAACTCATGTGCTCAAGATGATTGGGTACATTGAGAATCTGGAGAAGCTGGGTTTTCCATTAGACCAAGAGTTGGCCACTGATGTGATCTTGCAATCGTTGCCTGAGAGCTTCAGCCAATTTGTAGTAAATTACAATATGACTGACATGGAAAAGACTCTACCACAATTGCTTGGTATGTTGAGAACATATGAAGCAAATACAAAGAAGACTAAGGCCACAAATGTTCTTATTGTGAATAAGGGCAAAGGAAAGGCCAAAGCTAAAGGCAATAAGAAAGCAAAGAAGGTCTTTGTTAAATCTAAGCCAAAGTCTTATGCACTGAAGCCAAAGGGAGGGATAGCAAAGGAAGGGAACTGTTTCCATTGCGGTGAGACCGGCCATTGGAAAAGAAACTGCAAAGTATATCTGGAGGATCTAAAGAAAGGAAGTGTGACTTCCACTTCAGGTATTTTTGTTATAGAAGTCAATTTATCTACTTCTTCATCATGGGTATTAGATACTGGATGTGGATCTCACATTTGTGTAAATGAGCAGGACCTCAAAAGGAGTAGATTGTTGGCGAAAGGCGAAGTAGATCTCCGAGTTGGAAATGGAGTAAGAGTTGTTGCATTAGCTATATGAGATTATTATTTATCTTTGCCTTCTGGTTTATCGTTGATTTTAAAAGACTGTTATTTTGTGCCATCCATTACCAAAAACATTATTTCTATTTCTTGTTTAGACAAGTGTGGATTTTCATTTATGATAAAGGACAACTGTTGTTCTATTTATTTAAATGATATGTTTTATACTAGTGCACAAATGGTGAATGGTCTTTATTTATTAAATCTTGATATGCCTATCTATAACATAAATACTAAAAGGATTAAAAATAATGATTGTAATCCGACTTATCTCTGGCATTGTCGTTTGGGCCACATAAACGAGAACCGCATATCTAAACTTCATAAGGATGGAGTATTAGATTCATTTGATTTTGAATCATATGAAACATGCGAATCTTGTTTAATGGGCAAGATGACTAAAGCCCCTTTCAAGGGACATGTTGAAAGGGCAAATGTTTTATTGGGACTAATACATAGTGATGTATGTGGATCAATAAGTACACAAGCTAGAGATGGTTTTCAATACTTCGTTACATTTACTGATGACCTCAGTAGATATGGGTATGTGTACCTAATGAAGCATAAGCATGAAACCTTTGAAAAGTTCAAAAATTTCAAGAATGAAGTACAAAACCAACTTGGCAAAAGTATCAAAATCCTTCGATCAGATCGAGGAGGTGAATACTTAAGCCAAGAGTTTCATGACTATCTAAAGGAGTGTGGGATAGTCCCACAACTCACTCCTCCGTATACTCCACAATGGAATGGTGTATCCGAGAGGAGAAATCGAACCTTGTTGGACATGGTTAGATAAATGATGAGTCATGCAGATCTTCCGATATCGTTTTGGGGATATGCTCTAGAAACAGCGATTTTCTTACTGAACCGTGTTCCATCTAAATCAGTGGAAAAGACACCATATGAGATATGGACTGGGAAGCGTCCTAGTATGTCTTTTATGAAGATTTGGGGTTGTGAGGCTTTCGTTAGACGTCACGCCACTAACAAACTTGGACCCAAATCTGATAAGTGTTTATTTGTGGGGTATCCTAAGGAAAGGAAAGGATACTATTTCTATTATCCCACCGAGAACAAAGTAATTGTTGCTCGGACTGGTGTATTTCTTGAAAGAGAATTTATTTCTAGAAAAACCAGTGGGAGAAAAATAGAACTTAGTGAAGTTCAACCACAAGAAAACACTGAACCTGAGATTGAGATGGAAACAGAGCAGGCACCGCAAGCTGTTGTGGAAGAAGTACCTGCTCAAGAGACACAAGCCCAGCGTAGGTCTGTAAGAGAACACCGGGAGCCACAGAGATATGAATTTCTTGTGACTCAACAAGGTGACTTACTACTTATTGATGAGGATGAGCCGTCATCTTATCAACAAGCTATAATGGCACTGATTCTGAGAAATGGCAAGAGGCCATGAAATCTGAGATGGAATCCATGTATGCAAACCAAGTATGGACTTTGGTTGATCCACCTGAAGGGGTACGACCCACAGGGTGCAAATGGATTTTCAAGAAAAAGACCGATATGGATGGTAATGTACAAACCTATAAAGGTCGGCTGGTTGCAAAAGGATTCAAACAAATTCATGGTATTGACTATGATGAAACCTTTTCACCAGTGGCCATGGTTAAATCCATAAGGATCTTACTTGCAATAGCTGCATTTCATGATTATGAAATCTGGCAGATGGATGTCAAAACAGCTTTCCTTAATGAAAATCTGCCCGAGGATGTGTACATGACACAACCCGAGGGTTTTGTCGATCCAAAGGATGCTGGAAAGATATGCAAGCTACAACGATCCATTTATGGATTGAACCAAGCTTCTCGGAGTTGGAATCTTCGTTTTGATGATGCAATCAAAGAGTTTGGTTTTATCAAAAACGTAGATGAACCTTGTGTCTACAAGAAGGTCAGTGGGAACGTAATCATTTTCCTAGTGTTGTATGTAGATGACATACTTCTCATTGGGAATGATATCCCTGCCTTACAATCTGTAAAGATTTGGCTAGGGAATTGCTTTTCGATGAAAGACTTGGGAGAAGCCACCTATGTATTAGGAATCAAGATCTATAGAGATAGATCGAGAAGGCTTCTTGGCCTAAGTCAAAGTACATACATAGACAAAGTGCTTAAAAGGTTTAGCATGCAAGAATCAAAGAAAGGATTCGTGCCTATGACACATGGTAAATATCTCTCGAAGGAACAGTGTCCTTCAACACCAGATGAGAGACAACGCATGAGTAAGATTCCATATGCGTCAGCTATTGGATCTATCATGTATGCCATGATATGTACTCGTCCCGATGTATCGTATGCTTTGAGCATGACGAGCAGATATCAAGTTGATCCAGGTGAAGGTCACTGGATTGCTGTCAAGAATATCCTGAAGTACTTGAGAAGAACTAAGGATACATTCTTGATTTATGGAGGTGAGGAAGAGCTCAATGTAATGGGTTACACTGATGCAAGCTTCCAAACCGACAAAGATGATTTTCGATCGCAATCTGGATATGTGTATTGCCTAAATGGAGGTGCTGTGAGCTGGAAGAGTTCAAAGCAAGAGACAGTAGCCGATTCTACAACGGAAGCTGAGTATATTGCTGCCTCGGATGCAGCAAAGGAAGCTGTTTGGATCAGGAAGTTCATTTCTGAACTTGGAGTGGTCCCTAGCATTAAAGATCAGATAGAACTCTATTGTGACAACAATGGAGCGATCGCATTGGCTAAGGAACCTAGATCTCACCAAAGATCCAAGCACATACTTCGACGCTTTCATTTCATTTGAGAAATCGTTGAAAGGGGATATGTTAAAATATGCAAAGTACCAACAGATGATAATGTATCTGACCCATTGACGAAGCCACTGTAACAGCAGAAGCATGATCGTCATACTAGATCTCTAGGCATTAGGTATATGTCTGAGTGGTCTTAGTGCAAGTGGGAGATTTGTTGGGATATGCCCTAGGACATATCATTAGATGATTGTTTATGACATACAATGTAATATGATTTTATGAAATGGCAATTCATTATTATATATTATTCAATTAACTGTGCAATGTGAATAAATATATATGTTAATGTCCTTAGAATAATATTGTATTATTCTTAAAGATTTCCCTAGTCAAGTATTATCATGAATAGGGATAATGATAATACGTAGAGACTAGTATGTGTTGATTGATGAACTGTTCATTGATATGAGATATCAAATCAACACATGGGTACATGTTAGAGAACGATGTACTGGACAGACCCACCATGAGAATGCTACATGGATAGTTATATGAGTGTCATAAGCAATTCTCATAGTGATAATAATGTGTGTAATCCTTACGACTTGTGATCATCAGAGATCCCAACATAAGGAGTTATGTATCTTGATATTGTCAAACGTTACCCGTAACATGGTAAACTATAAAGGCGACTATTGGATACACTACGAATTATGTAGAGGGATGTTGACTAATCGAGATAGGATTTGTCCCTCATATATAACAGGAGATGTGTTTGGCCCTTGATCAAGTGAGAACTAAAATGCATGGCCATGCTCGAATGAGTCGATATGTGATATCGAGCTTATTCGTTTATTCTAGTTCTACTTGGGGATCAAGAAATAAAGATTGAATATACGAGTATGACTATTCCATGACTCGTGCTCAATCTAAACACATAGGACAAAGGGATTAAGTTACATGGTTAATATTATCACAAGTTCTAAAGGTTATGTCGAGTCATTGACATTCTTGTAATTTGGGTAGCATTGATGTGTTGCTAGATACCGCTCAATGCTTGCGACATAAAATGAGATTTATGTCACTACCAACATTAAAAGATCCTACGGGTCGCACAAAAGATTAAATCGATAAGGGAAATTAAATTCATTGGATGAATTAATTAATTAAGAAGAGTCTTAATTAAAAGATTATAAGGATTTAATTAAATCATGGGTTTGGGCCCATGAGGCTTTAAGAAAGCCTTAAACCTTAATTAAATCTTATAATATAAATACAAGGTTATGATTAATTGTTGGGAACACAATTCATATCATTCCATTCGAAACCACAAGACACACGGCCGCCTCACTCACGCATTCTCTCTCGGTTTCGTGATAGCCGAAGGGAGGTTGGTGATTTCGTGCCATCTTTCGATTTAGAATCGAGTGTGCTTCTTGTTCCGGTTTAAGAACGAGTCTAGCAACTTGTTCTTAGACTATCCCTTCTCCCGATTTGATCGTGTGGATACCGTTGAGGCAAAACTTGATAAGTTTTGCTAGTGACTCGAAGGAGACGTTGGACGTGGTGCTGCTCCGAGGAATCTGCTCAAACACGCTACAAGGGTGAGACTTTTGTAAATCCTTTATCCGATATGATAACCTATGTATAGATCCGCGGTTATAGTAATCCAATTTTTAAATTCCGCTGCGTTGTATGCTTGTTGGATCACCTAACAGAGACTGAGTACAGCTTATCACCCTCAGACAGACGGCCAGACTGAGCGTACTATACAGACGCTCGAAGATATGTTGAGGGCATGTGTATTGGAGTTTGATACTCCGTGGCAAGAATCATTACCACTAGTGGAGTTCTCGTATAATAACAGCTACCAGGCGAGCATTCAAATGGCCCCTTTTGAAGCTCTTTACGGTCGACGCTGTAGGTCCCCGCTGTATTGGGAGGACCTGACTAGTAAAGCGGTCGGAGGACCGGATATGATAAAGGATATGGAAGAAAAGATTAAGTTGATACGCTAGAAGATGAAAGCGGCCCAGGATAGGCAAGCAGCCTATGCCAATAAGCGACGACGACCGCTAGAATTTCAAGTGGGAGACAAGGATTCTTGAAAATCTCACCCTTCAGGGGTGTGGTTCGTTTTGGTATGCGGGGGAAGTTATTTCCGAGGTATGTTGGGCCGTATGAAGTATTGCAGCGTCTCGGTATTTTGGCCTACCGTTTGGCTCTACCGCCATCTTTATCTGGGATTCATGATGTTTTTTCACGTCTCTATGTTACGGAAGTATGAGCCAGACCCGTCTCATGCATTACAGCCTACTGAAGTGCAGTTGGACTCAGATGTATCCTACGTAGAACGACCAATTAGAATTCTGGATCGATAGGATCGCAGACTACGAAGCAAGATTATACCGATGGTCAAAGTTCAGTGGATCGTCGGGGTGTCGAGGAGGCTACGTGGGAGACGGAACGGCATATGATGCAGCATTACCCGGAACTATTTTCTGGTATGTTATTTGAGTTTAGTTTCATTTGGGGTAAGTGCATGCGATTTCGAGGACGAAATCTTATAAGTAGGGGAGTATTGTGATGCCCCGAAATTAATTAATTGTAATTTGGGCATTAATTATGTTTATATGATGAATTATGTTGATAATTGATTCATGTGTTGAAATTAATTATCATGTTGAAATGCTTAGTCATGGTAGGCGTGACCCGGGGTTGCATTTCAGGGTGCATGTTATACATGTTAGAAAATAAGGTGTTAACATGATTTAATTGTATTGGGTGTTAATTATGAGGAAGATATGAATTTAGTGGAAGTGTTGCGTTTTTGTAAAATGCTTTTAAAATATCATGTTGGGGTATTTTATACATCATGTTAAGTTTGGGGTGCAATTTAATTAACTTTATAACCTCTTTACCCCACTACACTTTATTCACTTCACCCATCTCTTTTAAATCCCCAAATTCATCCCCAACCCTAACCCATTTGCTATTTTCGATTTTGGCATAAAGTGGAAGGAGAAATCTTCACAAAACCTTTGTTTGTGAGATTTATTGTAGGATTTGGAGTCCTTAAGAGGTATGGAACCCTTCCTAAAGTTTTTATGATGTTTGGTTTGATTTTGAAATGGGTTTTGATTGTTTGAAATGGGTTTATTTTGGGTTGGTGTGATTTTTGGATGGGTGTAGGATTTTTAGTTGTTTAATGATGTAAAATGAAGGTTTGAAGTGTTTTTATGTTATTGGTTTGTTGGTGTAAGTGTTGGTGAAGATGGGGAAGAAAATGTAGTGCAAAAATGGTGTTTTTCCACGCACAGGCAGCGGCGATCGATCGCCCGTTTTTGGCGATCGATCGCGCGCAACCAGTAGGCGCCAGTAACATTTGGCGATCGATCGCCACATTTGGGCGATCGATCGGCGAGGCTGGCAATCGATCGCGCCAAAAGTGGCGATCGATCGCCAAGGGCTGGAATTTTCAGCATCGTCCAGTATGATCTCGCGATCGATCGGGCCTGGGCGGCGATCGATCGCTAGCTGTAAAAATGTGTGTTTTCGATTATTTTGTGGGATTTTTGGATATTGGACTATAATTAGCTTCTAATATCGATTTGTATGGTTGTGTAGAACCATCCCAGGTACCCACGACTTCAAGGAGATAAAGTTCTCCGACTTCTCCACTTTTGGAATTAAGGTACGTAAGAAACGTACGGGCATCGGACGGTAAAACACATCCCTATACTATGACTATGCAATGATTGCATAAGTATTTACGATGTTTATGATGATGATTATGATAAGTAAGTTTATGATGATGATGTTTATGATGAGTAAAGATGATATGATGGTTATGAGGATGTTTATGATAAGATGATGATGGTTATAAGATGATGACGTTTATGATATGATGATGATGATGTATGTTTAACTATGTTATTGAGAATGGTAGAGTGTTCTGGTGGTTGTTATGGGAAAGCGAGGAAGGTACTTACCGCTGACATAGCTAGCGAGGAGACACATCCGCTATCAAGGTGTAGCGAGGGGTATCACAGTACCGCTATATGTCGAAGCGAGGGGGCCAATTGTTCCGCGGACATAACAAGGCCAGAAACATTCCCATTTCAAAATAACATTGTTGATTATGAGCATATATGTGAAGTATGATTTTAATCATTTATGTCAAGAACTAATGATTATATGCATGACTATGAAACAGGGACAACCAACGTGGGTTAATGCGATTAACCAGGAAGTATATGTTACGATTATTTTCATGCATTTATTTATATGTCATTACCTTATGATGTTAAGTAATGATGTACATGCTCATGATGGGTTGTTCCTGTAGGTACACTTTTGGACTGAAGGGCTAAGGGTCGGGTTGAGGCAGTGAGCTAAAAGGAGCATAAAAGAATATAGGATACATGATTTTGGATAGTCTCTACTCTAGGAGTAGTGTAAATCTATAGCTTTAACATTCATTATTGAGAATGTAATTATTAAGTTCGAAATTTTATTTTTGGCCTGTAATTCTATTAGCTCAAAGCTACAACCGGAACCCTAAGATGTTATTAATTCATGTTTAGTCCATAATATGTGATTATAATGATGTTAAGGTAGGAAGACCCTACACATTGCAAGATCCACGATGGAGTCATAGTTCATAGCTCTAGACAAAGCCGCGGAAGAGGCGGAATGACTTCGTAATATCTTGGAAGATATTCAATGTTGGTAAAAATCAATGCCAGCAATAATGATTAATTGTGATAGTCAATCAGTAATTGCTAGGGCACTAAACAGTATGTATAATGGAAAGTCTCGACATATTCGTCGTAGATATACTGTATGACAATTGATCTTTGACGGATTTATCACAATTGATTATGTGAAATCAAAGGATAACTTGGCGGATCCGCTTACAAAAGCATTAAATAGATATCAAATGTTTGAATTATCAAGAGGAATGGGATGAAATCTACAAAATAAATTTTCATAGTGGTAACCCAACCTTGTTGACTGGAGATCCAAAAATCTTAGTTCAATGGGACAACTAAATTATGAAAAGTTGAATTAGCACTCGGGAAATTTTCCAACACATTCCTAGGATGAAGAGTGCTTGTGATCTACAAAAGTAGTGATGTTAAGTTTGATACTTTTAATGATTCATATACTTGAAAAAGTGGAATATGGTAGGATACTCTTAATAGGAGATCACATATATAAGTGTGGGGACAGGTCGCCTCAATAAAACACTTATCAACCCAAGAGATCTTACATTGCCAAAACGGACACAACCGAGAAAACCAAAGTAAAGGTTGAGAAGTTATTGTATAGGTGTGTCTGAGTTTACATGAACCGCCAAGAAGTTCAAGACATCATGTTCGTTTCGTGGTCTAGTAAATCTGATAGTATACTACTATGGAATGTTCAAAGCCACAAGCTACCTCTCCCGATCAATAATTGTTCGTTTGAACTCTCTTTTGACATCACGTGCATTCATGCATTAATTTAATTCACGTTGGGGATTGTTAAATGTTGAGGCTTAATGAATTAGTATTAAGCAAGATGAAAATATGCTTAATGAATTGAAATTAAACAAGGAAAAATCGAACGAAGGGAACGGAGGCAAAAACGAAGTTTTTCAAACGCAAAACGGGTCACCGGAGCTGCCCGGATAAAACCCCGGGCAGTTGATGCGCCTAGGCGCCTCACTGCCTGGTATAAATACAACATCCCATGATTGAACTAAATAAATTTTCGAATTTTACAACCAACACAACTCAATTTTTTAAAATTGTATAATAGTAAATTATCGTGTTTTATTGACAGAAGCAGTTATTGCTTCATAAAAATCTCACTCTGATTTCAAAAAAAAAAATCTCTCTAAAATATTGCATCAACCTACAATTCATGGGAATCAAATATATGACCTTAGATTCGATATGAGTTGTAAGACGAGTTTGATGCAACTCAAATTTTTGAAACTGTACATTATTTAAAAATGTAATGTTTCAATTGCTCTCCCAGAAGAACCTATTATTGCCTCCAATAATGATGGTGTAACTCGCAATCATCATGTATATCTTATCCATAGGAGCACAACTCCTTCGAATTGTAGAGTCAATACTCTTTGCTCTTTGGGCACATCTTAGATATCTCATCGATCAATTAAACTCATTTGACTGCTGATTGTCGATATATCATTTCAATAAAACCCGATGAATCATGACTAGTACCTAAAAACAATGCGTCGTGGCCCCCTTGGTAATATGCAGGCAATGCTGGCAAGAATCTTCAATCACAATAAGTATGCAGTATAATCCTTTCATTCTAGCTATCTCAAATGGATCTTAGGGCATTGGTTGTTGAGATCCCAAACTGAATCATGCAATCATGTGTGTATTCTAAAGTATGATAACTCATCTATCTATCAGTGAAGAAACTCTTTTTCCAACTAAATATTATTCTTGCTGCTATACAATAAATAGAACAAATTGAATATTAATGTGTAGTAAATTTCCAATTACAAAAAACTTCAATTTCAACCACAACAATAACAAACTTGCCATCTGTAACCCTTACGAAGTCGAAAAACAAGTCAAAATTCAATGTTATAGGGTAGATGATATCTAGGAGAGTGGATGTCTCTTGGCTAGTGGAAGCCATTTAGAGAATTTACGACAAATGTCGGTAAGTGAACTCATTTTGCATAAGAATTAAGAATCTATTTGTTTGTTGAGATTTCACAACATCAGGGCCGATGAAATCAGTCATTTTCGGGACAATGAAAAAGAGTTCAGAAAAAGAATCTAAACACACTATTTTTGGGATGACACTCCATTCTCTTGATTAGAGATTTTAAAATTGGTCAAACGAAAAAATTGGAATGCGTCATCATTGACATTAAAATGACAAGGAGCCGGAAGGTGGAGGATTAGGGTTCAAACTCATATCTTCCAAATAGCTGTATAAATCCATAAATTCCAGTCCATACAAGCAGAGTCAAAGAACAAACTAGAGAAAACACCATGTCTCAAATTTAAAATAGTTCAACAAAGAAAATACTGGATGTTCATCATGATAAAATATCCCGAAATCGGAATATCCCAAGAAACTGATCATATCAAAAACTGCATAATGTAGCCCTGTTGATTTCCTTACTTTAAGCGGCTGGACCCTCGGACAAAAATGCTCTTCCTGGTTGGCGTGTCGCCAACCGCCCATGACATCCCAAGAACTGAAATTTGAATCAGTAAGTAAACTCATCGAGGCAATGGAATGTAGAGAAAATAAACCAGGAAGAAACTCAAAATGTTGTCAATAAGTTGCTAATATATTACAAACTCGTATTTTAAGCTGTCAACAAACCTTAGCATTGACACCATCCGGTGCAATCCTGTTCTCAGATTTCCACTTCACATAATCAGTACGGTTGAATTTAGTAAAACCCCTGAAATACAGATGGAGAACATACATGATCAATTGGTGCAAAATATTTAACATGAAAACAAGTCAAAACCACATTCACAATCAGCCACGCATCCTTCAGTAATCCAGTAATCCAATTGAGCGTAATATATCAAAGAAAATATTACAAAACTGGCATACCACTTCCTGCTGACAATGATCTTTTGACGACCAGGGAACTTAAACTTTGCACGACGTAGAGCCTCCTGAGCATTGTGGCTATTGGAATCTTTGCAACGGACAGAAAGAAGAACCTGGCCAATGGCAACACGGGCACAAACACCCTGAGGCTTTCCAAAGGCACCCCTCATTCCAGTTTGGAGTCTATCAGCACCAGCACATGACAACATCTTGTTAATACGCAATACATGGAAGGGATGTACCCTGACCCTCAAATGGAAAGCATCCTTTCCTGCAAACTTTGTCATGTACTTGTTGCATGCAATACGAGCAGCTTCAAGCGCCTCGCTAGATACATTCTCCTTCTCCCAACTGACCAAGTGAACACAGAATGGGAATTCATCCACTCCCTTCTTCTTCATCCCCACATCGTAGATCCTGATCTTGGGATCCGGCACACCACGGCAGTACCGTGACTTAGGGTATGGCTTATTCTTGATTTGCCGGTAACACCTCGCAGGTCCTATAACAAATATTCAAATCATCAGAACCAAGCTATATATTCAAAGTGGTGTAACTACACATGCATTTAGTCCCGAGGTTGTTTTATCTTAGACACCAACTTCATTAAACATCTACACATGAAAATATAGATACTTCTTGAAAAGAAAAAAAGCATCAAATTTGACTCCTTAAACATCAATTTAATGACTTCCATAAAAATCAATATCGAATTTGAAAAATTGTAAAATATGTGTGAAAGATTATTTCATCCACAAAGTCACCCACTTAAGCAAGATATATTTTATGATTTCATTTACAAAAAAAATAAAATGCTAAATTTCTCTTCTTCCTCCTTTTACTTCATTCTTCTTATGATTTTGCAAAATAAAATCAAAATCATTCAATTTATATTCTTCAGTGAAATCTTCTTATCATTCAATTTATTTCGAATAGGTTATCAAAGAAAGCTCATCACCCTGACATTACCTTTTTTATTTAGACAGTTTCGGATTAAACATTTCTCAATGAAGTGTTGAGAAAATCAAGGTATACATTAACTCTAACGACTGCAGCTAAGTGACCAAGCTATAGTGCCTCTAAGAAATAGAAAACTGTAAATCAATCATAAATATAAAAGCTGAAAAAAAATATCCATAAATGCAAAATCGATCGACAACTTCGGGACACCAAAACATAAACCCAGTACGATAAAACCACAGAACCAACAAAATCTTCTCAAAGAACAGTAATTGATATAGAAATACTCCATAATAGCTCAAATTCATGACTCGAACAAATAAAATATAAAAAAAAAGCATCCATAAATTGATAAATCATGTATCAATTTCGAAGAGAATACTTACTTCTTCCCATTGTTGGTCTGCGGCCAGAAGACTAAAATGAATAATGAACCCTAGATTTGGTGCCTTACATTACATATAAAGCCAATATTTTGCGCGTGGGCTTATGAATGGGCTTCCGTCACATAAACTTAGGGTGGAAGTAACAAATTAGACCCGTCCAACTCCACACTCTTGGACGAAGCCCTCACTAATAAAATGGGCCTTGATATGATTCAGTTTCTTTGGCTTAATTTAACCATTTTTCAATTGGAAAATTTCGAGCCGGCACAATTATGTAAAAGATTTTTTGGCTCAGTCACCCAAAAAAAAGTTCTTTGAACTAAGTCCATTTTTAACACAATGACCAAACTAACCCCACTTATGAAAACATTATGCACCGCATGAGTAATTTTTACATGCACCGCATGAGTAATTTTACATGCACTGCACGACTCATTTTTACATGCACCGCACGAGTAATTTTGCATGCACGGCATGACTCATTTTTACATTAACCTCATGAGTAAATTTTTACATGCACCACATGAGTAATTTTTACATGCACCGCATCACTCAATTTTACATGCATCGCATGAGTAATTTTACATGCACCGCATGAGTAATTTTTACATGCACAACATTAATAATTTTTACATGCACCGTATGATTAATTTTTTACATGCGCCGCATGAGTAATTTTATATGCACCGCATGAGTAATTTTTATATGCACTGCATGAGTCAATTTTACATGCACCGTATAAGTCACATGCATTACATGAGTTTAGCGGTGCGTGTAATTTATATGCACCGCTAGACACAAGTGGTGCACTTAAAATATAATTATACATGCACCGCGTGTGTAAATTTTTACATACACCTCTACATACCGCATGATTAATTTTTATATGCATTGCATGAGTCCTTTTAAAATTTAATTTACATGCATAGATATTTATTATTATTAAAAACAAACATGTTGACATTTTAAAAGAGCTAAACAAGCATATAATTATGGTAAGAGCGATTATTGTTAAAGCTTGTTTATCGAAAATTTTAAATCAGCTTATTGATGGGAAGTCGTGCTCGTGGACAAACGCTTCATCAACGCTGCAACATTAACAGATCTGAAATCTACAACATCCATGGCCAAAAATGGATGATCCAATTCCAGACCTCTTCACATGGGAGTTTACAGAGCAAAATGCACAGGATCCATTTTTTTTTAATTGCCTCTCAAACTTTCTTGTGTTGTTGTGATCTGTAGCCGATCGAGCAATCCGAGACAAATTTTTTTGAATTAAAAATGTGCGCTCAAGAACCTTGTGCACAAGCTGTAGCTCCTCCACTAAAAATGTTCTTCTGATCCTGAGAAAATATCAGCCAATAAATCTTCACTCGAAAATCAACAAAAAGCAAAAATCGACGCGCAAAACTGTTTCTTCAATTCAGACAGAAGAATTGAAAACAAAACTCCAGCCATGATAATGATGAATAATGGAACTGATGATTGCACAGATTTCATACTTGAATGAGAAGGACGAAATGCTAAAAATTCGATCTGCTCATGTTGTTGTTGTAATCAAATTCGGAATTGAAATTGTCGTTGCGTATATTAGGGATGAAGATGTAGAGCAAGTGATATTTTAGACATCATCAATGGACCAATTGGACTACGATTTGATAAAATGGACTATTTGAAATAAGTTTTCTAAAATATGTATTTAGTTGAAATAAATTTTTTGGGAGATTTTGTGACATCCCCGAAATGGTTAAATTGCTATTCGGCTTTAATTGTGTTTACATGATTAATTATGTGGTAATTGATTATGTGTTGGAATTTATTTACCTTATGGAAATGCTTGGTCATGTGGATAGGATGACCCAGGGTTGCATTTCAGGGTGCATGTGGTGCATGTTGGGTAAATATTATTGGGAGCATGATTTATTTGCCTTTGGTAGCAATTTATTAGAAATCTTGTGTTTAAATGGTATTTGGTGCATTTTGAGTAAATGCTTTGAAAAATATCATGTTGGGATGTTTTATGCACCATGGAATTGTTGGTATGCATTTTAATTAAAACCCACCTCTTATATACCCAAACCCCACCTTTATCATCCATCACTTTACCTTTACCAAAAAAATCAAATCCACAAACCCTTCCCCTCCAAATTTTCGAGCTCAAGCCTAGGGTTGAGGAGAAACCCTTCAAAAATCTTGATTTGTGGAGCATATTGGGTGATTTGAGATCCCCAAGAGGTATGGGTACCTCATGCTTTAATTTTGTAAGGTTTTGTTTGAGTTTGGTTTGATTTTGAATGGTTTTAAAATGGGTTTTGTTGGGTTGTTGTGGGTTTGGTTAATGGTTGGATTTATGGTTGTTTTAAGGTGTATTTTGGTGGTTTAAGTTGTTATTTTTGTTGTTGGTTGTTTGGTTAAGTGTTGGATTGGGTTGGAAGAAATTTGGGAACAAAAATGGTGAAAAACGCATGTCTGCGCGAGGCGATCGATCGCCTGAAAAGAGGCGACCGATCGCCAAGAGACAGTGGCATTTTTACGGGTTAGGCGATCGATCGCCTAAAATGGGGCGACCGATCGCCGAGAGGCAGTAGGTTTTTCAAAGGAATGGCGATCGATCGCCATGTTTGGGGCGACCGATCGCCGCTGTGTAAATTTTGAGGCGATCGATCGCCTATGGGAAGCGATCGATCGCCGCCTGTGGAATTTTGGTAAATGGTTTATTTTGTCAAATTTTTGGTATTTGGCTATTATTTGGCTTCTAATATGGGGTTGTGTGATTGTGTAGAACCATCCCAGGTAGCAACACAACCGAGGAATTGAAGCCGGACCAATTCCACTTTTGGAAAGGTACGTAGTGGACGTACGGGCACCCAACGGTAACATGTATTTTATATACTCATTGTTTATGCATTGTGGATGCGAGTATATATGTGGTATTGCATTGTGGATGCATATACATGTTGATTTATGCCATATGTGGTATTGCATAGTGGATGCATATACATGGTAATTTATGCATATTGATGTTAGATGCATATGATGATTATTGGATGCACATCCCATGAGTCGTGGTCATCCTTTGATGATTTTAATGCTTGCCGCTTTTTGTATTGGTTCCGCTAAATGTGAAGCGAGGGGTGGGAGCGCCGCATGTCACATTTGAGCATGGTTATCATATGGGGCGAGGAAAGGGTATTTGCCGCTCAACGAGAGGCGAGGGGTGGGAGTCCCGCAGTCCGTTGAAGCGAGGTTATCCTATGCCGCTCATATGTAAATAAGCGAGGGGCATTAAAATACATTGTGATGGACAGACTAGGGATTGGGGATCAGTATTGGTTATTGATCAGTTGGTATATGTAATGACATGTTTTGGCCATTAAAAATAATCTGTTGATTATACTCATGAGTTATGGTACAGGGACAACCAAACGGGAAGCGTTTGAAATGCATGGGAAAACAGGAAGTGTTTTTATATTGATTATGCATTTACGCTTTATCTTCATATTGTGTTGAATATGAATGATTATTATTGCTCATGTTTGGGGGTTGTCCTTGTAGGTACCTTTTTGGCATGATAGAAGGGCTTGAACGGGTTGAGACAGTGAGCTTCAAGAGCATCTTTGGTAGATGAAAGGACAGGATTCTTTTGTATAGTGCCTACTCTAGGAGTAGCGTAAAACTATAGTGAACACATTCATTTGATGGGAATGTAATTAATCCTTTTGGTAGTCCTTATTTTTGGCATGTAATGCTTAAGCTCATAGACTCAACATGTTCTTTTCTCACTCTGATCATTATATTAGTTCTATTATGCCTTATTTCCGCACTTAAGGATTAGGGTCCTTACTAGTGGTATCAGAGCAGTGGTTAGAGAACCCGGGAACGAGTGAAGGGTAGCCTTAGCATGTTTGGCTAGGTGCTTACATTTGAAGCATGTTTATGCATGTGGTGCATATTGGTGTATATTTGGTTATACTAACATGCTTATATCACTCCTATTATCTAACGACGTGATATATATATTGTTTTGGATTGTTGTTAACATTTGTGTTACAGCATGGCTGCTAACGAGGAAGTTGGCGACGTTGGTAGTGTGAATGCGAGTATTGGACAGGCTAATCCTCTACCTCCACCGGCTGTAGGAATGGAACCAGTGGTCCAGTTATTGCTACCGGGTGAGATTAGCTTGACTCAGTTTCTGTCTTATCATCCGCCCCGGTTTGAGGGGACAGAGTCCGGAGAAGAAGCTGAAGAGTGGCTGGAGAGACTTGAGCAGATCTTTGTATCGGCTCCTTGTGCTATTACTGCTTGGCTGAGGCTGGCGGAGTTCCAGTTGGCTAAGAAACCATTGATGTGGTGGAGGAGCACAGTGATGGAGATGAGAGCACTAGGTGCTGTGATTGATTGGACGCTCTTCAGGACCAGGTTCTTGAACCGATACTTCTCCGCGGCAGCAAGACAGACAAAGGAGGATGAATTTACCAGTTTGAGGCAGGGGAACATGACAGTGGCGGACTATGCCACACGGTACTCTTCGTTGTTGAGGTACGTCCCCCACATTGCCACCAGTGGACACGCTAAGATGAGGAACTTCATGAAAGGGTTGCGACCGGAGCTCTATGATCGGGTTATCACCAATAACCCAACTTCTTTTGATGATGCTCTCACAAGAGCGGAGCTTGCTGAGCTAGGAGTGGGAGCTTACGCTATGCCACCACCGGTACCGCAACAGAGGCAGACTAGTGACAGTTTGGGGCCTCGGGGTGAGCCATTTAAGCCCCGTGGTGCCTCTTCATCTTCAAGGTATGGTGGAAAGAAACACTTTGGCCAGAAACAGGATGGCAAGAAGGGTAATTGGTCCGCAAATAGAGGATCTTCACAAGGGGATAGGCCGGGAGAGCCGAGGTGCAACAATTGTGGAGGGCCACATTCGTCAAACAAGTGTCCTGCATGCTATATTTGTGGCAAGATGGGCCACATTGCTCGGTATTGTCCCACCAGGGGAGGCCAGTCAGAGTATCAGGGCAGCAGGCCAAGGTTTGAGGACAGGACAGTGCAGCAGAGGCAGCAGTTTGGGCCTCGTCCGTCGGGAGGTCAGACAGTGGGACCGCCCCAGGGACAGGTATATGCACTGACCAGAGAGCAGGCTCAGGCAGCCCCGGAGGAAGTGATTGCCGGTACGTGCCATTTATTTACGTACCCTGCTTTTGTTTTGATAGATACAGGTGCCTCCCATTCTTTTGTGTCTGTGGGATTCGTGGAGAGACACCATATGCGCACGTCTTCTTTACCCACGCCTCTCCTTGTCTCGACACCCACTGGAAGAAACGTCGTTGCTGATCAGTTCTTGGCAGATAGCCTCCTTTATTTTGAGGGCAACGAATTGAGATCAGACTTGATTGTGCTGGGTATGTCAGACTTCGACTGCATCTTGGGTATAGATGTTCTGAACAGATATCAGGCAGTGGTAGATTGCCGACAGAGGACAGTGAAGTTCAGACCTGAGTGGGGCAGTCGGTGGACTTTCTATGGCAACGGTTCTCGTGCGAAGATTCCGTTGATTTCAGCGATCAAGATGACTCAGTTATTGGAACGTGGACACACGGGCTATCTCATTTATGCCGTGGACACGTCTGGGAAGAGTAAAGAACTCAGAGTTGAGGATGTACCAGTAGTGGCAGAGTTCGCCGATGTATTTCCAGAAGAGATCCCAGGATTCCCACCGGCTAGGGAAGTCGAGTTTGGGATCGAGCTGTTGCCAGGGACATCCGCTATCTCTCGTGCACCTTATAGGATGGCACCGGCTGAGCTGAGAGAGTTGAAAGAACAGTTGCAGGATCTCTTGGACAAGGGATATATACGCCCGAGCGTGTCGCCATGGGGCGCACCAGTTCTCTTTGTGAAGAAGAAGGACGGTTCGATGCGGTTGTGTATCGATTACCGGCAACTGAATAAGGCTACAGTGAAGAACAAGTATCCTCTTCCAAGGATCGACGATCTGTTTGATCAGTTGCAAGGTACCAGGGTGTATAGCAAGATTGATTTGAGATCCGGGTATCATCAGATTCGGGTCAGAGAGGAAGATGTGCAGAAGACAGCGTTCCGGACCCGATATGGGCATTATGAGTTCCTAGTGATGCCGTTCGGCGTGACGAATGCTCCAGCAGTCTTCATGAGTCTGATGAACAGAGTGTTTCAGCAGTATCTTGATCAGTTCGTCGTCGTGTTTATAGACGACATTCTTATCTACTCCCGGAGCGAGGAGGAGCATGTGAAACACTTGAGGACAGTGCTTCAGATTCTTAGAGAGCATCAGTTGTATGCTAAGCTCAGTAAGTGTGAATTTTGGCTGAGCAGTGTGGTGTTTCTGGGGCATGTCATTTCGAGCAGTGGGATATCTGTAGATCCCAAGAAGATTGAGGCTGTGATGGAGTGGGCTGCCCCCACTTCTGTGCCTGAGATCCGGAGTTTTCTTGGTTTGGCCGGGTATTATCGGCGCTTTGTTGAGGGCTTTTCGAAGATTGCCAAGCCGCTGACTCAGTTGACCCAGAAGGGAGTGCATTTCTTTTGGTCAGAAGCTTGTGAGGAGAGCTTCCAGGAGTTGAAGCACCGGTTGACGACGGCGCCAGTGTTAGTGATCCCGACGGAGAACTCCAGATTTGTTCTGTATACTGATGCATCACTGCAGGGCCTTGGGTGTGTTCTGATGCAAGATAAGCATGTGGTAGCTTATGCATCGAGGCAGTTGAAGCCGCATGAGACCAGATATCCAGTTCATGACTTGGAATTGGCGGCTATCATCTTCGCCCTGAAGATCTGGAGGCATTATTTGTATGGTACTTCATTCACCATATACACGGATCACAAGAGCCTCAAATTTTTATTCACTCAGGCAGAGCTGAACATGAGGCAGAGGAGGTGGATGGACCTACTCAAGGACTATGATTGCGAGATTGAGTACCATCCGGGGAAAGCCAATTTGACAGCAGACGCTTTGAGCCGGAAAGTGAGGAGTTCTGCTGAGGACGTCATTCATTTGTCAGCTATGATGACCTCTTATTGCCATCTTGGCTATGACTTCGACATTGATGCATCGCCTGTGTATGTATCGACCTTATTAGCTGAGCCAGATATTTATGAGAACATCAGGAGAGCTCAGAGATCAGATGCTGAGGTTCAAAGATGGTTGTCTATAGTGCATCTTGGTCAGCCGACGAAGTTCAGAGTGGCCGACGACGGATCTTTGAGATTGGGTAACCGCTGGGTAGTTCCGAGTACGCCGGAGTTGCGTAAGGGGATCTTGGAGCGAGCTCACAGTAGCAGACTTAGCATCCACCCAGGCGGGAAAAAGATGTACAGAGATCTGCGTGGTCAGTTTTGGTGGAAAAGGATAAAATCAGATGTCGTTGCTTTTGTAAAGAGGTGTTTGATCTGCCAGCAGGTTAAGGCAGAGAGACAGAGGCCTGGCGGCGAGTTGAGAAGCTTGGAAATACCGAAGTGGAAGTGGGAGCACATTTCCATGGACTTCGTGACTCATTTGCCGAGGAGTGCTTCAGGCTTCGATGCTATATGGGTGATTGTGGACAGATTGACTAAGGTAGCCCACTTTATTCCCTATAGCATGACTTTCACATTTGTGAGGATGGCGCAGTTGTATATTAGAGATGTGGTGAGATTGCATGGGATCCCCGTTTCCATAGTGTCAGATCGAGATCCGCGATTCACATCTCATTTCTGAGAAGGCCTTCAGTCAGCTTTGGGAACTGAGGTCAGATTGAGCACTGCTTATCATCCTCAAACGGATGGCCAGACCGAGCGCACTATTCAGACGCTCGAGGACATGCTGAGAGCTTGTGTTTTGGAGTTCGATACTTCTTGGCAGGATTCAATGCCTTTGGTAGAGTTTTCGTATAACAATAGCTACCAGGCGAGTATTCAGATGGCTCCGTTTGAAGCTCTTTATGGCAGACGGTGTAGATCACCCTTATGTTGGGATGATTTGGACCGCAAATCGGTCGGAGGACCGGAGTTGATTCGGGAAATGGAAGAAAAGATAAAGACAATAAGGCAGAAAATGAAAGCGGCTCAGGACAGACAGGCTGCTTATGCAAATAAACGGCGGAGACCGTTGGAATTTCAGTTGGGAGATAAGGTCTTTTTGAAGATCTCGCCTTTCAGAGGCGTTGTGCGATTTGGGATGCGCGGGAAACTGTCTCCGAGGTATGTTGGACCGTACGAGATTTTACAGCGCATTGGCACCTTAGCTTACCGACTGGCCTTGCCGCCTTCTTTATCTGGGATACATGACGTGTTTCATGTATCGATGCTACGGAAGTATGAACCGGATCCGTCTCACGTGTTGCAGCCTTCCGAAGTTCAGTTGGAATCAGATGTATCTTATGTGGAACGGCCTGTTAGAATTCTGGACAGAGCAGACCGTAGACTTCGGAACAAAGTGATACCAATGATCAAAGTTCAGTGGGATCGCAGGGGTGTCGAGGAGGCTACGTGGGAGACGGAGCAGCATATGGTGCAGCACTACCCGGAACTATTCTCTGGTATGTGTTTATGTTTAGTTTCCTTTTGGGGTAAGTGCATGTGATTTCGAGGACGAAATCTTACAAGTAGGGGAGTATTGTGACATCCCCGAAATGGTTAAATTGCTATTCGGCTTTAATTGTGTTTACATGATTAATTATGTGGTAATTGATTATGTGTTGGAATTTATTTACCTTATGGAAATGCTTGGTCATGTGGATAGGATGACCAGGGGTTGCATTTCAGGGTGCATGTGGTGCATGTTGGGTAAATATTATTGGGAGCATGATTTATTTGCCTTTGGTAGCAATTTATTAGAAATCTTGTGTTTAAATGGTATTTGGTGCATTTTGAGTAAATGCTTTGAAAAATATCATGTTGGGATGTTTTATGCACCATGGAATTGTTGGTATGCATTTTAATTAAAACCCACCTCTTATATACCCAAACCCCACCTTTATCATCCATCACTTTACCTTTACCAAAAAAATCAAATCCACAAACCCTTCCCCTCCAAATTTTCGAGCTCAAGCCTAGGGTTGAGGAGAAACCCTTCAAAAATCTTGATTTGTGGAGCATATTGGGTGATTTGAGATCCCCAAGAGGTATGGGTACCTCATGCTTTAATTTTGTAAGGTTTTGTTTGAGTTTGGTTTGATTTTGAATGGTAATGGGTTTTGTTGGGTTGTTGTGGGTTTGGTTAATGGTTGGATTTATGGTTGTTTTAAGGTGTATTTTGGTGGTTTAAGTTGTTATTTTTGTTGTTGGTTGTTTGGTTAAGTGTTGGATTGGGTTGGAAGAAATTTGGGAACAAAAATGGTGAAAAACGCATGTCTGCGCGAGGCGATCGATCGCCTGAAAAGAGGCGACCGATCGCCAAGAGACAATGGCATTTTTACGGGTTAGGCGATCGATCGCCTAAAATGGGGCGACCGATCGCCGAGAGGCAGTAGGTTTTTTAAATTTTGAGGCGATCGATCGCCTATGGGAAGCGATCGATCGCCGCCTGTGGAATTTTGGTAAATGGTTTATTTTGTCAAATTTTTGGTATTTGGCTATTATTTGGCTTCTAATATGGGGTTGTGTGATTGTGTAGAACCATCCCAGGTAGCAACACAACCGAGGAATTGAAGCCGGACCAATTCCACTTTTGGAAAGGTACGTAGTGGACGTACGGGCACCCAACGGTAACATGTATTTTATATACTCATTGTTTATGCATTGTGGATGCGAGTATATATGTGGTATTGCATTGTGGATGCATATACATGTTGATTTATGCCATATGTGGTATTGCATAGTGGATGCATATACATGGTAATTTATGCATATTGATGTTAGATGCATATGATGATTATTGGATGCACATCCCATGAGTCGTGGTCATCCTTTGATGATTTTAATGCTTGCCGCTTTTTGTATTGGTTCCGCTAAATGTGAAGCGAGGGGTGGGAGCGCCGCATGTCACATTTGAGCGTGGTTATCATATGGGGCGAGGAAAGGGTATTTGCCGCTCAACGAGAGGCGAGGGGTGGGAGTCCCGCAGTCCGTTGAAGCGAGGTTATCCTATGCCGCTCATATGTAAATAAGCGAGGGGCATTAAAATACATTGTGATGGACAGACTAGGGATTGGGGATCAGTATTGGTTATTGATCAGTTGGTATATGTAATGACATGTTTTGGCCATTAAAAATAATCTGTTGATTATACTCATGAGTTATGGTACAGGGACAACCAAACGGGAAGCGTTTGAAATGCATGGGAAAACAGGAAGTGTTTTTATATTGATTATGCATTTACGCTTTATCTTCATATTGTGTTGAATATGAATGATTATTATTGCTCATGTTTGGGGGTTGTCCTTGTAGGTACCTTTTTGGCATGATAGAAGGGCTTGAACGGGTTGAGACAGTGAGCTTCAAGAGCATCTTTGGTAGATGAAAGGACAGGATTCTTTTGTATAGTGCCTACTCTAGGAGTAGCGTAAAACTATAGTGAACACATTCATTTGATGGGAATGTAATTAATCCTTTTGGTAGTCCTTATTTTTGGCATGTAATGCTTAAGCTCATAGACTCAACATGTTCTTTTCTCACTCTGATCATTATATTAGTTCTATTATGCCTTATTTCCGCACTTAAGGATTAGGGTCCTTACAGATTTAGTCGAAAGATATTTTGGAAAGTAGTACGTTCTTGTAATTTCCTCTTTTTCAATTAGTTTTTTTTTATACGGGGGAGGGGATTTTAAAGTAGGGAAAATTTATGGTCGGTATCATTAGGTAAAGATTTTTCGGCATAGTCACCCAAAAAAATTCTTTTAACTAAGTCCATTTTGCATACAATGACCAAACGAACCTCACTTATGAAAACACGCTGCACAGCATGAGTAAATTTTTACATGTACCACATGAATTATTTTTATATGCACCGCATGCGTAATTTTTACATGCAGCGCATGACTCAATTTTACATGTATGGCATGAGTAATTTTAAACATACACCGCATGAGTAATTTTTACATGCACAGCATGAGTAATTTTTGCATGCATCACATGAGTAATTTTACATGCACCGCATTAGTAATTTTTACATGCAAGTAATTTTTTACATGCACCGATATTCCTTATTTATTTTTACATGCACCGACACTGTTCCAAAAGGGCTTCCATAAAATACAACAAATAACCAAACAAAACCCCAAATAAGTAGAACGATCAACAAAGAAAGACTAATAGTGGGGGGGGGGGGGGGGGGGGGTCCATAAGAATTATAACCATGGTTCACCGTCGCGGGAACGGTACCCGGAACGGAGGTGACCGTTCCAGTATGACATTTAACAGAACGGTCACGGCGCGGATTTTTAAAAATAATATTAAAAAATTCAAAAAGATTGAATATTTTGAAAAAAAAATTATTTTTCGTTCAACAACAATTAATCATTTAATCCCAATAAATTGAGATGACTATTTTAATCTTCTTAATTAATAAATAATATTTATTGATAAATTTATCCTTGATATACCCTTTATTAAAATATAAATTTATCCTCGATATATACTTAAATTTGCATAACCATAACAAAAGTATTATATCTTCAAATCATAATATTAATAAAAAATAAAATTAATTAGTTAAATTTTCAGTTAATTTATAAAATCACTAACTCTTAATACTCAATACATAATTAATTTATAATACTAGCTTTCAAAAAAATTTATTTACAATACTTGCACAAAACATAATTTTTTTCATAATTAATTATACACTTGCGTAATATGTTTTTTTTTCATTCCAACATCTAATATTGATAAAAATAGCATTTTTGTTATAAAAAAAAACTAGCATTTGTTTTTAAAAAACAAAAGAAAAAACTAGCACTTGTATTATTTTATTAAAAATAGTGGGGCCCATAAATAACTCTCTCTTGTATAGTTGCACACATACACGCTTCTGCTGTTCATCATCGTCTTCAACACACAGGATTAAAAAAATTTACAAAACCAAATAAAACGTCCGTTTTCTTTCCGATTAGGTCAAAAAACCGTGCCTTTCCGGAGAAAAACGGACGTTCCACCGTTTTCACCGTGATTATCAACGTTTTGGAGCAACTTCCGTTCCAGGTATGAAATCTGACTCGGACATTGTCGTGCCGGTTATGGAACGCCCGTTCCAGCCGTTATAACGGCGTTACGGCAAACCATGATTATAACTAACAAAACCAAATAAATGAACTCTTCAGCACCAGTAATAAATTTGATTGATACACATATTTCAATTGCTGATGCACATTCTTCTGCTACATTTCATGAAGATGACTCCAAATTATTAAGCTACAAAAAGTATTCATCTTCAAATCCTGTTCCAATAAACAAGACAACCCAGTGACCGGTTCTCTTATTTTGCATGCATTTGTCTTTTAAATCTCGTACTTTTAAATATTGATTAAATTGCATGTCGCAGTCGACATTGGGGTCAATTCTTACGCGATCTGCGACATTACAAAGCTTAGGAAGTAGCTGAACTTTGGGTAAATTAATGGGGAAAGACCTCATTGTGTCCTTGAAACATTCCCAAATGGCTTTCCCATCTGCTGGAGACGTGGCGGCTATCTTGTCAAGGGACCATACGGATCTGCAGCATGTGAATGTGGTGGCGGTTGCTAATGACAATTTTGACGAAGGGGGCAGCGGTATTAGGGTTTTTGATAAAAGGGGTATTTTAATAATAATCAATGGACTAATTTGATTAGAGTGGTAAAATAGACTTATTTGAAAGAAGTTTTCTAGAATATGGATTTAGTTGGAGAAAAGATTTTTTAGGAGATTTAGTTGAAAGATATTTAAAAAATGGTACATTGTTGTAATTTCCTCTTTAAAGTATTTTAAATAGCCACAGCCAGCCTCGAAACCGAGATATCCCAAGTAGAACAGAGGTGAAAACCCATTTAGGAAAGCCCAAGTTGTCGGGTTCTCATTAGGGGTTTCTAATGTAAGAAATTTCAAATTGTTTATTTAAAATTTCTTTCCAGTCAAGATATAGTAAGTTGTCCCCCATCAACCAATGTTAAAATAGCTTCATTGCCATTATCAATATGACATAAAAGGGTTAATAATTTAATATGTTTATGATATGGGTAATAGTTCATTTGTGCATAATAATCATATGGTGGGAGCAACAAAACAAGAACTGATGATCCTTATTAGAATATTCTATGTCATACGGGGCATAAACCTTCTCTCGCTATGTTTGGTTGAACAAAAAATAAAATTTAGAATTGGAATTCCTTGGATTTGGAATTTCATTATGTGTTTGGTTTAAAAAATTAAAATTAGTATTTATAAATCTAATTTTTGTTTGGAGAAAAATGGATTTGAAATTGGAAATTTAAATAATTACTAAAATAAACCTTTTAAAAAAC
The DNA here is from genome assembly GCA_907163345.1 of Haberlea rhodopensis. Taxonomy (NCBI): domain Eukaryota; kingdom Viridiplantae; phylum Streptophyta; class Magnoliopsida; order Lamiales; family Gesneriaceae; genus Haberlea; species Haberlea rhodopensis. The sequence continues at coordinate 896,100 of CAJQUN010000149.1, forward strand.
AAAATTTAAACTATAGTACTCTATTTATTAAAAATTAAAAAGTTCACAAATTAATAAATATTGTTATTTACTTTTATATGCAACTAAATAATACATGTGTATCATATAAACCACATTAACTCTTATATAATGTATACTAAAGACATAGTAAAAGATTAAATAAAATAATCAAACATAATATTGATAATTAAATTATAGAAATTACTCATCTTAATAATTAATACGCAATCTAGAAAAAAAAATCCTTCTATTAATCCAACCTCATCCAAATTTTTAAAAATCAATACTTAATTAATCCTAAGATGAATGGGGCATCTTCCAAGACAACCAACGGAAGCGAGCATGATGTGGAATTCCCAAAATACCATCAGCTGCAGCTGGAGTTGACACAAGAAAATCATATGCTGCAAAAATAAAATCACCATCAACTCCTTCCAATTTTGTCAGTTCAAAATATACCTCTTGACATTATCGTTCACTCTGTTCATTGACATCCAACACTTTGCAAGTTGTGAGATTGAATCATTCAAACTATCATATCTCTCGTTAAATTCATCGGATTTTATTTTTTTTCTTGCCGCCCTTAAATATAAGATTTGTGGATAACGAGCGAGGAATAGAGGGTTGACGTAAGTATGCTCGAATTGAATACTATTTCTACTCAATTCAACCATAGACCAATCAATATTTTTGAAGCTCTATCTTATCAAATCCACTTTCCACTCAAGATTAAATAACAAGCATGTACATAACTAGCCAGATTATTCAAAAGTAAATTAAACAAATATCAATAGCTAACTTAAATTAAATCACAAATTCAATCAATCCAATATGTAAACAACATCAAAGATTTGTGGCATAAAACTGGTTAGTGGTGAGGAGTGTAAACAACAATCGTGAATGCCTCATATGGTCCACCCCAAGTAGTACTATAAATGAGATATCGTCAAAGAAAACCAAGATAAATTGGCATAAGTATGCTCAGAATAAGTCATTTATAGCAGCTTGAAATGTATAAGGAGCATAGTTAAACCACATGGCACAACTAAGAACTAGTAATGTCCATCGTTTATGTGAAAAGTTGTCTTATGAATATCCTCTGGGTTAGAGAATGTAGAAGGAGATCAATCCTTAATCGTTATTGCGTTTTAATCAACATAAAATCGCCAAGTGCCATCCTTCTTCCGTACTAAAAGGACTGGTGATGAATAATGATTGTTGCTTGGCCGGATTGCCCCATCATTAAGCATTCCAGCTTTCATTTATGTCTAGAAATCTGGGTAACGATAGGGTTTCACACTGACAAGTTTGGAGTTGGGAATAGGATGAATGCGATGATCATGTGATCTAGATGGGGGTAGGTGAGTTGGTATGGTGAATATAGTTTGGAATTCTTCTAGGAGGGAATTAAAGTCTTGTGGGGTTTGTTGATCTTTGGCCATTGATCGCGCTTTAATTAACAATAAAAATATAGATGCACATATTAAATCAACTAGCACGATATACCCACAAGCGTACGGTATCAAGTTTTAATATAGTGATAAGAACTGGGTTGTCAAACCAATGACTAACTGTAAATACCAAATAAGATGTTTAACGAGAAAAGTTCACTTGAGAATATTATTTATACGTCGGTTCATCAATGTAATCTCCTATGATTCTTTTATTAGTATTGATTGATCATCCATATATCTCTAAAGTGACGAGTATTTTCGAGTTTATCTAATATACTATGTGATGCCCTGGGATTAATGGTGTTAATCCCGGTGTGGTAATAATCCTTAATGGATGTTAATTGTAGCAATTATGAATTAATTGCGGTTTCGGGACTCTCGGGGATTTAGATCCGGTTTTTGGAGTCGTTGGATCCAAGGGATGAGATTTTGTTCTCATCGTGGTGATAACCTTGGAATTTGGTCTTTGGTGGGATTTGGGGTCCGGAGTACTTTGTACTGGGGCTGGTAATGGAATTTGAGATTGGGAGGTAATTTTTGAAAACAGGTGATTTTTAATGAGTCATGATGTATTTGTGGAAGGATTGGTATTTTCGAGATTTGGTACTATATATACCTAGTAGACTCGGTATTCCGTCATTTGGCACGGAATCCTTCCCTCTCTCCCCTCTCTCTACGCTCAAACCCTTCCCCCATTTCCCCTCTTCTCCCTTGATGGGAAAAATCATTGGTAGCTTGGCTCAGGAGCCGGATTTCTCGAAGATAATCAGGTATTCATCTTCCCCTCACCATTGCCTTCGATTTGGTAGTAGTATTGTAGAGTTTGGTCGGGTTTTAAATTGGTTATGGAATTTGGGGATTTTTGGTTTAAATCCAATGTTGAGTTTTTGGAGTTTTTATTGGTTTTAAATGGAGTATTTGAGGTGTTGATGGTGTATGGGGTGTTGTTTTGTTGGGATATGCCCTAAGACAAGTCATTAGATGATTGTTTATGACATACAATGTATTATGACTTTATTAATGGCAAATCATTATTATATCTTATTCGAATATTGTGCAATATGAATTGATATATAAGTTAATGTCCTTAGAATAATATTGTATTGTTCTTAAAGATTGTCCCTAGTCAAGTATTATCATGAATAAGGATAATGATAATGCATTGAGACTAGTATGTTTTGATTGATGAATTAATTCATGGATATGAGATATCAAATCAACACATTGGTACATGTTAGAGAATAATGTATTGGACAGACCCACCATGAGAATGCTACATGGATAGTTATATGGGTGTCATAAGCAATTCTCATAGTGATAATAATGTATGTAATCCTTACGACTTGAGATCATCAGAGATCCCAACATAAGGAGTTGTGTATCTTGATATTGTCAAACGTTACCTGTAACAGGGTAAACTATAAAGGCAACTATTGGATACACTACGAATTATGTAGAGGGATGTTGATTGATCAAGATAGGATTTGTCCCTCCTATATAACAGGAGAAGTGTTTGGGCCCTTGATCAAGTAAGACTAAAATGCATGGCCGTGCTCGAATGAGTCGATATGTGATATCGAGCTTATTCGTTTATTCTAGTTCTACTTGGGGATCAAGAAATAGAGATTGAATATACGAGTATGACTATTTCATGACTCGTGTTCAATCTAAACACATGGACAAATGGATTAAGTTACATGGTTAATATTATCACAAGTTCTAAGGTTATGTCGAGTCAATGACATTCTTGTAATTTGGGTAGCCTTGATGTGTTGCTAGATACCGCTCATTGCTTGTGACATAAAATGAGATTTTATGTTACTGCCAACATTACAAGATCCTATCGGGTCGCACAAAAGATTAAATCGATAAAGGGAATTAAATTCATTGGATGAATTAAATAATTAAGAAGAGTCTTAATTACTTGATTATAAGGATTTAATTAAATCATGGGTTTGGGCCCATGAGACTTTAAGAAAATCTTGAACCTTAATTAAATCTTATAATATATAAACAAGGTTATAATTAATTGTTTTAGAGATACAATTCATAAAACCTAAAAGCTACTCTAGCTCTCTCTCTCGGCCGCCACTCAAACAAGCATCACCGCCGCCGTCGCCGTGTGGTGTTTCTTTTGATTGGTCGCCGTTGATCGGTTTTGAACCGTGAGTTCAGCTTTGGTTCAAGAATAAGTCTAGAAAATTGTTCTTGAACGTCCCTTTTCCGATTTGATCGTGTGGATACCGTAGAGGCAAGATCTTGGAGGTGTTGCTCGTGACTCGTGACTTGGCATCGTTTCTGCATCAAACGCGCTACAAGGGTGAGACTCTTTAATCATTCCGATATGAATACTCTGTATAGGTGCTCGGTTAGGAATCCAATTTTTTATTCCGCTGCGCACTTGTGTGTTGGATTCCTTACAGTGGTATTAGAGCCGTGTACAAAGCTCATATCGAAATTATGTGGTTAATCGTTTAATCATATTTTGATTTATATTGCATGCTTTAAAACTGTATATTCATATATGATATGGAATAAATCGAGTTTGTGCGTATAATTGTATTTGATATAAATTGGCGAATTGTTGTATATGATACAAGAAGGCGAAAAATCGAACCTTGAAGCTTGATGGTTCGGCCACCACCATCACAAATGACCAACGGCTGCCACATGAGGGCTAGGGTTTTCGAACCCTTGGCTCGAGATGGTCTAGCCGTTGTGGCTCATAGTTGTGCATGGAGGTGTCGAAACATGGCTAGGGTTTAGAACCCTTTAGGCTCGATAAAAGTCATATGCGACGCATGTAGGTTCGATCCATGTTCACGAAAATTGAAGGTTGGCGGCTACCTCCATATGAGAGCTAGGGTTTTTCGAACCCCTTGGCTCGAGATGGTCGAGCCGTCACCGTCATGAATCGTGCATGGAAAGAATGAGACGGCTAGGGTTTCGAACCCTAGCGGCCGCCGCTTGAACACACGGCTTATGGACCGTGACTTGGGCTAGGGTTTCGAACCCTAGGCTCATGCATGGTCCTGCCGTGTGGTAATGGTCCTAGAGCCCTTATAGTCCATGGCTTGTGACACGCCAAGTATTCATGGCATGTGATGTCCCGAGCGTACGATAATTTTCATAAAATTTTATTTTACAGTTTTAATTAGAATTAAATTTTAAAATGTTTAGAATTTAATTACTTAAATGTTATAGCATGTTATATGTGTTGTTTGAGCATGGTGCATGGTTATAGCCCTATGACCTATTAGATAGGATTTATGAATTGTTAGGATCGGGGTAGTGTTTAGAAGGGGGGGGTTGAATAAACACTAGATATAATTTCGATTTCTTTTCTGGTTAACTGTAAACTGTTAAGTGTTACAGTTGCTTCTCAATAACAGGCAAGTCAGTAGACACTTATTATAGTGCGGAAGACGTCTACAAAACTTGTGAGGAATAAAACTGAAGTAATAAAGCAGTAAACGAATAACACGAGAATTGTTTCTGGAAGTTCGAAGCACAACGCTTCTACGTCTCCCCTTCTTCCTTTGCAGGAAGGATTCACTAGAAGACTTGGTTTACACTTTACAGTATACAACCTCCTTAGGCACTAACACACTTGGCCTAAACTCCTAGCAATCACACTCTTCTTATCTTTTGGATACAAGTGATTTTACAACACTCTCTACAGAATAAAACTTTCTAGCTTTGAGAGTTTCTGAGCGGCAGACTTCAATTGAAAATAATCTTTCACAGATTCAGTTTTGCGGTTTGTCTGCTCTTTGCTGAACGTTTGAAATATCAGTCGTATAGCTTTCTTTCTTTGAAGTATTTCTCTTAGTTTGAAAGTTGCTCAGCACTTCTTCATTCTCTGTTTGGACGTATTTATAGGTTTTTGTTGTCCAACGGTAGCCTTTTTGTATATGGAATGGATTGGCTTTCCAAATACCTGTTGTCTTCTTTCCTATTTTGGAAAACAACGGCTCTTTTCACTCTGACGGTAATGGTGGCGGAGATATAGCAGGGTGCGCCGCTCTGTTGTACCTTTGTCAGAGAATGTTGTACTTACTTTGTCTTGTTGCTTAGACTTCTGCTGGTTTCTTTGTTCAACTGGTCGTTCATCCTCTTAAGACCAGTTGATGTCCTTGTTCAGTGAGAGACTTTGCAGTTGATATTTATCCAGTTTATATCTTCACCCGGTTGATGTCTTCATCCGGTTGATGTCTTTACCAGTTGATAACTTTATCCAGTTGATGTCTTCTTCCAGTTGATGTCTTGTCCGGTTGGTATCTATCCAGTTGATGTCTTCATCCGGTTAGTGTCTTTATCAGTTGATAGCTTGTCCGGTTGGTATCTATCCAGTTGATGTCTTCATCCGATTGATGACTTTATCCAGTTGATGACTTCAGCCGGTTGATGACTTTATCCGGTTGATGACTTTATCCGGTTAGACTATAATATCCGGTAGGTCTTTAGCATCCGGTTGATCTTTAATATCCAGTAGGTCTTTAGCATCCGGTTGATCTTTAATATCCAGTAGGTCTTTAGCATCCGGTTGATCTTTAATATCCAGTAGGTGTTTGTAATCACCAAAACTTAGAAATCGTTTTCCCAACAATTTCCCCCTTTTTGGTGATGACAAAACTAAGCAGTAATCGATTTCCTACTAGAGTAAATAAGATAAAAGTCCTGAAAATGCTTGAAGACATCATGAAAAAGAAATTTTCATTAAATATAAGCAGATTACAAGTTGTAATCAAACTGGACAATTGAGAGAAATTCATCTTTATATAAGATGAATTCTTACACTTTGAATAGGGTCTAAGACAAGTCTAGTTTTACATAAAATAGATGATACATGACAAATTTCTCTTTAATTAAACAAAGTAGACCGGAGGGCTTCGATTCACTTAGTTGCGGAGAGGAAGAGCTCGATCCACCTTGTTTCAGAGAGAATGTCGGGAAGAGGAAGAGTCATATGAATATTCATCAGGCAGCTCCCTTAGTTTTTATGGAATCACCTAATAAAAATATTCTATCTCTGTTGAGAATACTCTATCTCTATCTTCCCCCTTTTTGTCATCAGCACCCAGGCATCTGCTGTTAGTAGTTCCTGACTGATGAGGAGCACCAGAACAGGATCAAAGCGCTGAAGCTTATCAGAGCTGGGTTAGATAAGTAATCAACCCATGAGGGGTTGATTTAGATAAGTAATAAACCCATGAAGCAGGAAAGGATCTAACAGAAAACCAGGGAATGAGAAATAACTTAAAAGTAAGCATGATGAGTGAATGTGTGTTATGTGATCAAACAAGAACCTCTATTTATAGGAAAAACAAGGTAGCAATAAATGTGAATGCATTTATGTTAAATAGTGAATACAGAGAGACAGTCAATTTAACACAGTAAGTAAATAGGAGTAAGTAAGAGTGAGTCAGAAAGTGATACTATTTGCGCCCTAACCAATGTTTGGTATAGTCGCGTTTTTCGGTAGGCGGTTGGCGCGGACTTCGAGATCTTTGTTGAGCAGTGGGTCTGGACTGAGGGAGTGCTCCAGTTGCAGGGGATGAATGAGCAGCTGAACTTGACGCTCTCTGAGAAGAGGGAGCAGTTCGACTGGGTTCAGGCAGCCTGCGGATAATTTTAGGAGCAGCAGGCAGACTGTTGCAGATATCTTGAATTTGAGATGCAAACGCTGCTTGCATGGTGGCCAATTGATCAGTCAAAATCTTTTTGGCGTCGTCAATCTTTTCTCCAAGAGCCATTGAGGTGGCAGTATGAAGAGATTCATTGTTCTGATTGATCTGAAGACGCGCCTGGCCAATATGAGAAACTGCTTCTGCAACCGCATTCTCAGCAAAGGTTTGAAGTCTAGTGACAGTAGTAGTTAAACTACTTAGGTCAGCGTAGACTTGCTGAAATTTAGAGTCCGTTTGCTGCTGAAAAGTTCCTAAAACAAGTGTTGCAGCCCTCTCTTCCTGCTTAAGCTTATGAACATCATGGGTCAGTGCTGTAATAGCGGTGGAGAGATGAGCTAGCTGGGCAGCGATGTTTGGTGGCTCGTCCAGAGGGTTTGTGAAGACAAAGAAACCCTCGGATAGTTCCTGATCCATGGACGGATCGCCGGCAAGCATCGGGATATCAGCAGCAGGGGCAAACGCATTGGGAGGAGCAATGACGACTGCAGTGGATGGCAAAGTAGTAGCGTCAATATGAGGGGCCGCAGTTGAAGCGGAGATAGCTATATCCATAGTTCCAGTTTCTTCCACATGCTGAGCATCCAGTTCAGCATTGTCTTGATCAATCTCAGCAGCAGACGCTTGAGTATGATCATTGGAATGAGAGGATTCACTTGGTTCATTATTTGCAGAGGAGATGGTGACCAGCTGAACCACATTCTGAATAACTGAATCGACATTGGTGTGATCAACAATCATTTGGTGGGGCTGTTGATCATGTGGAGAGCTGGGAGCAGAGGATGCTGCCTCCAAAGTTGTTGGTGTGGCGTCTGCTCCAGTAGGAGAGGTCTCCAAAGCAGTAGAAGTAAGCTCCACAGTAGGAGGGACAACCTCTAAATTTGCAATAGCCATTGGTAGATCTGGCTGATCAGGGCTTGCAATAATTTCAGAAGAGGAGCATGTATGAATCCCAGTGGATATGCGAAGATCATGAAGAGCAAGCTCAGCCATTTCCAGCTTGAGGCCTAGAGCGTTTAGAACTGCTCGATCATGATTCGCTGTTCTTGAATGGCCATCAAACATTTGAACGCGGGATGTAACGAGATCTTGGAGTCCGCCCACATAGTTCATAATCCTAAAGACATCACGCAGCTTCAAACTTTTCTCAGGTTCGGGGATTTGAAGATAGGTCAGGATTTTGTTTTCATCTTGCTTTGCCTGAGCCAGAATTGGGTCGATATCATCAAAGCGAACCTGTACTCGAGCCTTTACCCAACGATCAAAAATCTTCAGTTGGGATTCCAGTTGGGCGTTAACGGCATCCATGACCATTTGAATCTCGAATGCAACAGGAGTGGACACTGGAGCAATAAGAGATTTTCCTTTGTCAGCTGGAGTGGCCTTGGGATGACAGTAAGGACACGTAGACTTGGGTGTCCTGAAGCTGATGGAGCCTGGAGCCTGCTGAGAGCTCACCTGAGCTGAAGGAGTGTCTATTAATGGAGCAGACACCATGGCTAATACAGCAGTGGGTTCCCCAGTTGAAGGGATGACAGGGCTGGGTTCTCTGTCAGAAAGAACACCTGTAGGTCCGGCAGAGGAGATAGTGTCAGATGTGGCAGTGTCTCTCTGACGGGCAACTAGAGGAGCAATTTTTCTGGTCCTTGGCTTCTTAGGAGGAGGAGGGGGAGGAGGAGACTCAGCGGATTCAGAGACAGTCTGTTCCGAGTCACTAATGACTTGAGTCAAACGGCGCTTTGTGGCTCCACCTTCTCTGCCACTTCGTTGGCGATGAAGCTGAAGGTACTTGTGAGTGATGAGTCTCCCTGGATGAAGATGAGAGAGAGCTCCTGTCTTGATGTGTTTGCTCTCAAATAGACTGCTTAGAGGGAGAGCAAAACCGGATTGACCTTTGCCAGATACGACGAGACTAGTCAGTATTTGAAATAGTACAGCTGACCAGTTGATCTCCAACCCTTTGCATATGGCGCTCATGACGTCAAACTTCTCAGGGGTAATTATATCAAATGATCCTGCCTTACAGAGGATCCCCTTTGAGATGATGTCTGCCAGTTGTCGATAGTGGCTCTTCATTAATACCTTCCTGAAGGGAGGTCGTTGAATACGATGGTCAGAGTCCGACACTGTGAGCCGCATCTCTTCTCTCAGGTCTGCCGGAATAGTCGAAAAGTCAGAGAGTCCAGTGGAGGGTAGGCACAGATGAGTGGCAAACTCTGGTTGAGTGATGGTGACTGACTGCCCAGAGATGGATGCCACAACGGTGTCATCCACAACAGTTGCTGTGGCAAAGAATTCTTGTAGTTCATCCTGGTAAAATGAGGGAGCCTGGCTTAGGATCACTAATAGCCCTGAGGAATCCAGCTTTTGAATCAAATCCTTTGTTTCCTCATCAGATGAAGTGTATATGGAGTTAAAGTCGACGTGAACAGCATTTGTGATAAAACTTGGTTGAACAGTCTTCGTCATTTTGAATGATTTAGGTGAAGAAGCAGCAGCAATCTGTTAAAGGAAATTTTCTGAAAGAAACGATTGTAGCAGTAAGATGTTTGGAGAAGATGAAGAGAAGAGAAAAACTAAAGGCGGTGAAAAAGGAAGTATATGTAACGTCGTACTGTAGATGAGCGGACACATGTATACGTTGCAATCATCTAACGATTAGAAAGATTTTAACCAAAATAAAAGGACAGGATTTAGGCGGGAGTGAAATAATTTATTTTACACAAAAGTAATTTTGAATTCCGACGTTCATTAGGTTAATTAGTATCGAGGGTTATTTTTGTCAAAGCATATTTGGTAACATCAACTGGTATGTGGGGTTCGACTGGTAGGAAAACATCTACTGGATGCAGAGTCCTACTGGTACGAATACTCCCACTGCAGTTGACCATTGTATTACCAGCTTAGCTTAAATAACCATGATAAAATTAAAACAGAAATTCCCCCTAAATAAATGCAATTAAACTAATAAATTCCCCCTGAATCCATTACCCAATCAAAATAATCAAGAAGTAATTTCAATTAAACCAAGAATATTTCGAAAGTAAGAAAACTTAGCGTCCGGTAGGGGTTTTGTGAAGATGTCTGCTGCCTGTTGTTCTGTGGAAATGTACTCCAGCCGTATTTCCTTCTTCATAACATGATCTCTGATGAAATGATGACGAATGTCAATATGTTTAGTACGAGTATGAAGAACTGGATTGTATGTAATGGCAATGGCAGACGTATTGTCACAGAAAATAGGAGCCTCTGTGGACTCAATTCCATAGTCTCTGAGTTGTTGCTGAATCCAGAGCAGTTGGGCACAGCAGCTTCCAGCAGCAAGGTACTCTGCCTCTGCAGTGGAGGTTGCGATGGATGTCTGTTTCTTGCATCCCCATGATATTAACCGATCACCAAGAAATTGACAATATCCACTGGTGCTTTTCCTGTCAATTTTACATCCAGCATAGTCAGCATCTGAGTATCCAATGAGATTAAAAGTTGAGTCTCTTGGATACCATAGACCAACATTCTCGGTTCCTTTTAAGTATTTTAGGATCCTCTTGACAGCAGTGAAGTGCGACTGCTTGGGATTTGCTTGAAACCGGGCGCACATACATACTGCAAACATAATATCGGGTCTGCTGGCTGTCAAGTATAGTAAAGATCCGATCATGCCTCGATACATTGTAACTTCGACTGGTATTCCTGAATTATCCAAGTCGAGTTTGGCAGATGAGCTCATTGGTGTAGCAGCAGCTGAGCTGGTACTCATTCCATATTTCTTCAGTAGCTCTTTGGTGTACTTGGACTGATTTATCAGAATTCCTTCACTAGATTGCTTGACTTGCAATCCTAAGAAAAATGATAACTCTCCCATCATGCTCATCTCGAATTGTTCCTGCATGATTTTAGAAAATCTTTCGCACAGTTTTGGGTTAGTACTCCCGAAGATAATATCATCAACATATATTTGAACTAGCAACGTATGATCTCCCTTTGTAAATTTAAAAAGGGTCTTGTCCACCGTGCCAATAACAAAGTTGTGCTCTGTCAAATATTTTGATAAAGTTTCATACCAGGCACGGGGAGCTTGCTTTAGACCATACAGAGCTTTATTCAGTCGGAAAACATGAGATGGCTGCTGATGGTTTTCAAATCCAGGAGGTTGTTCAACATAAACTTCTTCCTGGAGTTTGCCGTTAAGAAATGCACTCTTAACATCCATCTGATAGACTTTAAAGTCTTTAAATGCAGCAAATGCAAGAAATATGCGAATTGCTTCTAATCGTGCTACAGGGGCAAAGGTTTCATCGAAATCAATGCCTTCCTCCTGTCTGTAGCCCTGTGCAACTAATCTTGCTTTATTTCTAATTACTGTTCCATTTTCGTCTAATTTATTTCTGAATACCCATTTGGTGCCAATTACAGTGTGATGATGTGGTCGTGGTACTAGATACCATACTCTGTTTCGCTCAAACTGGTTTAGTTCTTCCTGCATTGCTTCTACCCAACTTGGGTCTAATATAGCTTCATCAATCTTCTTAGGTTCTATATGAGATATGAATGCAGCATGAAGAAATTCGTTAATCATTTGTCCTCTGGTGCGTAGAGGAGCAAGAGGGTTACCGATGACCTGCTCGGGTGGATGATCCTTCTTCCACCGGAGCGAAGGTCCTAGTGGGTTGAGTTCTTCAGTTGACTGGATGTGGGTAGGTAAATCAGAGATTCTGATTGACCCATCTTTCTCATTGGTTCCTTCAACTGCAGTAGAGGTGGATGCCACTGTTTCATTGATGGCTGGCTGCAGTGCTTGTTGGCCTGCAGACTCCTCTGCTTGAGCTTCAGGGATTTCTGGTTCTAAGGAGCAGTCAGCCCTGCTTCTGTAATCAATCTCATCATCAACATTTTCGTCAATATAAGTGCTTTCCAGTCGATTACTCAAGTTGTTTATTTGTATATCGGATAGTGTACAGTCAGTAGGTTCATCAAATTTTACATGCACTGATTCTTCTACATTAAGAGTTCTATTATTAAATACTCTGAATGCCTTACTAACTGTAGAATAGCCAAGAAATATTCCAGCATCAGATTTGGCATCAAAGGCGGTGAGATGAGTCTTTCCATTGTTGTGAATAAAACATTTGCAACCAAACACATGGAAATAAGAAATATTTGGCTTACTGCCATTCCAGATCTCATAAGGGGTTTTATTTGCTCGCTTATTAATCATCGATCTGTTCTGCGTATAACATGCTGTGTTGACAGCTTCTGCCCAAAATTTCTGCGATATTTCTGATTCCGCGAGCATAGTTCGCGCAGCTTCTTTCAAAGTGCGGTTCCTACGCTCAGCAACTCCATTTTGTTGAGGAGTTCTAGCTGCAGAGTATTCGTGTTTAATACCAAGGTCATCTAGATATGATTCGAGTGATTGATTGGTGAACTCAGTACCTTTATCACTGCGAATTCTATCTATCCCACACGATTTCTCATTTTGGAGTCTTTTCAGTAATTTGATCAGCTTTGGAGTAGCCTGATCTTTACCACTTAGGAACAAGACCCACGTGAAACGAGTGTAATCGTCTATTAACACTAGGGTGTACTTCATTCCCCCTAGACTTGTTACTGGTATAGGACCAAACAGATCCATATGCAGCAACTCTAGGCACCGAGAAGAAGATTTACTCCCTTTGTTCTTAAAGGAGGATCTGATTTGCTTACCGAGTTGGCATGCTGCACAGATCTTGTCCTTTGAGAACTCAATATGAGGCAGTCCAACAACTAGATCAAGTTTACGCAGACTAGCAATAGTTTTAAAATTTAAGTGACTCAACCGTTTGTGCCAAAGCCAATTTTTGGAAGAATTCTGAGCAGCTAAGCAAGTAAAGGAAGTAGGCTGATTAAGATTCCAATCAATTTTATATGTGTTATCATGCCTTCTTCCTATAAGTAATACATTGCCATCAGTAGATTTAATTATGCATGAATGCTGATTGAATTCTACGGAATGACCATTGTCACATAATTGACTTATGCTAATCAAATTATAGCATAGATTTTCAACTAAGAGAATATCTTTAATGATGAGGTTACCGTAGATAATCTTACCCTTACCTACGGTTCTACCTTTCGCGTTATCTCCAAACGTTATTCTGGGTCCAGTGGAGTCCACTAGTTCAGACAATAAGCTTGCATTCCCTGTCATATGTCTAGAGCACCCGCTGTCTAGGAACCATTCTGAGCTCCGAACTGGATGCATTCTAGTTTCCTGCAATTAACGCGATAGACTGATTGGTACCCAATCCTACTTGGGTCCTGGTAGGATTAGTCCTTTCGGAACCCACACTTGTATGACCCTGAATGACTTAGGTCGGTGTGTGTTCTGAAATGTGTGTGCATTTATACATGTAGGTGATGATTTTAGCTTTGGAGTGTGATAATATGTGTATGCATGCGCTTTTGGTTTGTAGTTCCTATTATTTAGCATATACCTCTTCTGAACAGGTTTACAGTTGTAGTACCAGTTGGGTTTAACCTCTCTAGCTGCTCGACCAGTGGTTTTAAGTTCATTTCTGAACTTTTGCCTTGGTTTAGCTTCTTTGAGTGGTTCTACATAACCGATACCTCTGTGCTGTACCTGTTCTTTGATGAGTGTTGCTTTAACAGGTTCTTTGACCAGTTCATATGGGTCATATACTGTGCTAGATCTTACAAAGTTCATTGATTGAACCTTGCCTTTTGTTAGACACAGTTGAGGCTCATTACCAGATGATCTGCTGTCATTGCTATTAAAGCCTATGCCAGTTAAATCACCAGCAAGCCTTATAGACTCAAGCATTTCATCCTTTCTGGTAGTCGACGCATTCCAAGTGCTAACCAGTTTGCTGAGTTTCTGGTACGCACACTTGGCTTCATCTCTTTCTTTCACTAGGCGACTGGCTGCTTCCCTTAAGCAATTCAACTCCCTTGATTGTTCACAATCAAGTTTGTTTTCAAGCATTTTAGTTGGAATTGAGTGCTCAGTCTTATAGCTTTCAAAAGATTCGTATAGCGTCTGATACTCATTTATCATGTCCTGCAATGCATTGGTGAGTTCATGATGTGTAAATTCAGATAGGTTGGTTTCATGTACCTCATTTTCATCATTCGCCATTAAGCAGTGGACTTCTTCGTCTTCACTCTCGCTGGATGAGCTATTTGACTCCTCTGATTCTGATTCAGAATCAGCCCATTTGCTCTTACTATCTTCTGCCACTAAAACCTTTTGATCTCTGTCCCGTTTGGATGTTCTTCTGGTTTCCTTGGATTTTCTGTAATCCTTGGATCCTCTTTTGTGATCATCCTTTTTGGGTTTAGGACAGTCTGCGATGAAGTGCCCTGGTTTGAGACAGTTGAAGCATACTCGCTCTTCTTCTTCTGAATTTCCTTTGGAGCTTTGCCTTCGAGGATATGATTGATAAGGTCTCTGGTTCTTCTTCATGAATTTTCCAAATTTCTTTACGAACATTGCCATCGCATCGTTACACATCTTCTCTGGAGTCATTTCAGTAGGAGTAGGCAGAGACTCAGATGCAGTGAGAGCTTTTGTTGGTTGACTTGAACTTGGTTCATCTTCAACCCGAATGCCTAATTCAAATTCATAGGCTTTTAAATCAGCAAACAAATCATGTAGATCTATCTTGTTGATATCCTTCGATTCTCTCATAGCAATGGTCTTGACATCCCATTCTCTTGGTAGACCTCTCATCACTTTGAGAGTGACTTCTCTGTTGGGTAACTCCTTACCCAGACTGCTTAGTTCATTTACTATACCAGTCACTCTTTCATCGTACTCATTGAGAGTTTCTCCATTTATCATTTTGATATGCTCAAACTTCTGCAAAGCCACAGTAAGCTTGTTCTCTTTGGTTTGATCATTTCCTTCACAGAGTTGAGCAATCTTCTCCCAGATTTCTTTGGCTGTTGGGCACATTTTGATTTTGTTAAACATATTTTTGTCCAAAGTTTTGAACAAAATATCTTTAGCAACATTGTCTAGATTTGCTTTTTTCTTGTCTTCATTTGACCATTGAGATCTTTCCTTTTCTACCATTTGTGGATCACCACTTGTGATAGAAGCAGCTGTATTGACTTTCATGATTTTCAACGGTCCTTCGGTGATCACATACCACATATCATCATCTTGAGCACTTAGATGTGCTTGCATGCGGATCCTCCAGTCATCATATTCGTCTTTCTTGAACATTGGAATTTTGCTGAATGAGGCCATCAGTTTTGGTGAATGGTAATTTCTCAAGATTGAGAAGACCTAAGCTCTGATACCACTTGTTAGGATCGGGGTAGTGTTTAGAAGGGGGGGGTTGAATAAACACTAGATATAATTTCGATTTCTTTTCTGGTTAACTGTAAACTGTTAAGTGTTACAGTTGCTTCTCAATAACAGGCAAGTCAGTAGACACTTATTATAGTGCGGAAGACGTCTACAAAACTTGTGAGGAATAAAACTGAAGTAATAAAGCAGTAAACGAATAACACGAGAATTGTTTCTGGAAGTTCGAAGCACAACGCTTCTACGTCTCCCCTTCTTCCTTTGCAGGAAGGATTCACTAGAAGACTTGGTTTACACTTTACAGTATACAACCTCCTTAGGCACTAACACACTTGGCCTAAACTCCTAGCAATCACACTCTTCTTATCTTTTGGATACAAGTGATTTTACAACACTCTCTACAGAATAAAACTTTCTAGCTTTGAGAGTTTCTGAGCGGCAGACTTCAATTGAAAATAATCTTTCACAGATTCAGTTTTGCGGTTTGTCTGCTCTTTGCTGAACGTTTGAAATATCAGTCGTATAGCTTTCTTTCTTTGAAGTATTTCTCTTAGTTTGAAAGTTGCTCAGCACTTCTTCATTCTCTGTTTGGACGTATTTATAGGTTTTTGTTGTCCAACGGTAGCCTTTTTGTATATGGAATGGATTGGCTTTCCAAATACCTGTTGTCTTCTTTCCTATTTTGGAAAACAACGGCTCTTTTCACTCTGACGGTAATGGTGGCGGAGATATAGCAGGGTGCGCCGCTCTGTTGTACCTTTGTCAGAGAATGTTGTACTTACTTTGTCTTGTTGCTTAGACTTCTGCTGGTTTCTTTGTTCAACTGGTCGTTCATCCTCTTAAGACCAGTTGATGTCCTTGTTCAGTGAGAGACTTTGCAGTTGATATTTATCCAGTTTATATCTTCACCCGGTTGATGTCTTCATCCGGTTGATGTCTTTACCAGTTGATAACTTTATCCAGTTGATGTCTTCTTCCAGTTGATGTCTTGTCCGGTTGGTATCTATCCAGTTGATGTCTTCATCCGGTTAGTGTCTTTATCAGTTGATAGCTTGTCCGGTTGGTATCTATCCAGTTGATGTCTTCATCCGGTTGATGACTTTATCCAGTTGATGACTTCAGCCGGTTGATGACTTTATCCGGTTGATGACTTTATCCGGTTAGACTATAATATCCGGTAGGTCTTTAGCATCCGGTTGATCTTTAATATCCAGTAGGTCTTTAGCATCCGGTTGATCTTTAATATCCAGTAGGTCTTTAGCATCCGGTTGATCTTTAATATCCAGTAGGTGTTTGTAATCACCAAAACTTAGAAATCGTTTTCCCAACATGAATGTTTGTAATTTAATACGGCATGCGAGTCGTGCATTCTCTATTTTTCTATGTGTTATACCTCCCCTATGTTCCCCTCGAATGTGACTCGAGGAATTCTCTATATCTTGTAAATGTTATATAGTATAGTTTATTTCATTGATGGAGATCAACGAAGACGGACCATGGTGCCGGGATGAGAAGACCATTCACAAAAGGGAGTCAAAGATGTGCTTGAAGAAGTAACCTTAGGTGGACTTTTAGGATTTTCTCATTGGCTTGAGAAAATCGCTAGTATGGGATATAACCATGTCACGTTTACTTTATGTTGATGTATGAGATGCATGTTTACTGTTTTATTTAATATTGATGCTTGATATATATATATATATGTAGATATGTATATACTCATATATGTACCAGACATATTTTCAGTATTAATAAAATCATGAGATCAATAAATCCCTCTTATAATATTAAGTTTTAAGATGTCTTCCGATTAAAAATACTCGTCAAAACTTCGATTGAACATGTGTGGGTTTGCCAAAGCAAAGCACCGTGACAATCTTAGTAAGACGCGAAAGGATAAAAGTGATATCCATGTTATTTTAAAATTGGGTTCGACTTAACTAGTGTTATCTTAATAGGATTGGGAACCTAGAGGCATGGGGTTGGAAAATAATTCATTAGATGAATTTGAACAAAGCGTTGTTCGTCCAATCATCCAAGAATTGCATGTGATTGTAATTGACAAAGAGTTATCTACCTAAATAACCGAGTCTTGGGCGATTAGCCAAAGCTAACTCAAGATTAAGTGAAATATGGATCTTGGCCCACTAACGTTTTCGAGGGTTGATAATTTTAAACAAAATAGTGGGAGTGTCATTTAATATAAGACCATATTAAATGATTAAAATCATAAACTTATTTAGCATATTTATATAATGTAGATATCCATGGCAACCAACAACGTTACAAGCACACTATCGTTACGATCGGTCCTTGAGAAGGACAAACTTAATGGGACAAATTTCCTAGACTGGTATAGGAATTTGAGGATTGTCCTCAAACAAGAAAAGAAGCAATATGTCCTAGAGGAACCCTTACCTGCTGAGGAACCTCCCTTGACGGCTGCTAAAGTCGATAAAGATGCTTACAAGAAGCATCAAAATGACGCACTTGATGTTGGGTGCCTTATGCTTGCCACCATGAACTCTGAGCTTCAGAAGCAACATGAGGAAATGGAGGTGTTCGATATGATCGAGCATCTAAAGCAGCTGTACCAACAACAAGCAAAACAAGAGAGGTATGACGTCTCTAAAGCGTTATTCCAGTGTAGAATGGTAGAAGGAAATCTGGTTGGAACTCATGTACTCAAGATGATTGAGTACATTGAGAATCTGGAGAAGCTGGGTTTTCCATTGGACCAAGAGTTGGCCACTGACGTGATCTTGCAATCGTTGCCTGAAAGCTTCAGTCAATTTGTCTTGAATTACAATATGATTGAAATTGAAAAGACTCTACCACAGTTGCTTGGCATGCTGAGAACTTTTGAAGCTCACAGCAAGAAGTCCAAACCTACAAATGTTCTTATTGTGAATAAGAGCAAGGGAAGGGCTAAAGCAAAAGGCTTAAAGAAGAACAAGAAGTCCTTGTCAAATCTAAGCCTCATACTGCTGCACTTAATCCAAAGGGAGGAGTGGCAAAAGAGGGGAACTGTTTCCATTGCGGTGAGACCGGACATTGGAAAAGAAATTGCAAAGTTTATCTGGAGGATCTTAAGAAGACGAAGGGAAGTGTGACTTTCACTTCAGGTATTTTTGTTATAGAAGTCAATTTATCTACTTCTTCATCATGGGTATTAGATACTGGATGTGGATCTCACATTTGTTTTAATGTGCAGGATCTTAAAAGGAGTAGGACATTGACAAAAGGCGAAGTAGATCTCCGAGTAGGAAATGGAGCAAGAGTTGCTGCATTAGCTATATGAGATTATTCATTATCTTTGCCTTCCGGTTTATCTTTAGATTTAAAAGACTTTTTTATGTGCCTTCAATTACTAGAAACATTATCTCTATTTCTTGTTTGGGCAAGTTTGGATTTTCATTTATTATAAAGGACAATTGTTGCTCCATTTATTTAAATGATATGTTTTATGCTAGTGCACAAATGATTAATGGTCTCTATGTATTAAATCTTGATATGTCTGTCTATAACATAAATACTAAAAGGATTAAGAATAATGATTCTAATCCAACTTATCTATGGCATTGTCACTTGGGCCATATAAACGAGAATCGCATATCAAAACTTCATAAGGATGGAGTATTTGATTCATTTGATTTTGAATCATATGAAACATGTGAATCTTGTTTAATGGGCAAGATCACTAAAGCTCATTTCAAGGGACATGTTGAAAGGACAAAAGATTTATTAAGTCTCATACATAGTGATGTATGTGGGCCAATAAGCACAGATGCTAGAGGTGGTTTTCAATACTTCGTTACATTTACTGATGACTTCAATAGATATGGTATGTGTACCTAATGAAACATAAACATGAAACCTTTGAAAAGTTCAAGGATTTCAAGAATGAAGTACAAAACCAACTTGGTAAAAGTATCAAAATCCTTCGATCAGATCGAGGAGGTGAATACCTAAGCCAAGAGTTTCATGACTATCTAAAGGAGTGTGTGATAGTCCCAAACCTCACTCCTCCGTATACTCCACAATGGAATGGTGTATCCAAAAGGAGGAATCGAACCTTGTTGGACATGGTTCGATCAATGATGAGTCATGCAGATCTTCCGATATCCTTTTGGGGACATGCTTTAGAAACAACCATATTCATACTGAACCGTGTTCCATCTAAATCAGTGGAAAAGACACCATATGAGATATGGACTGGGAAAAGTCCTAGTATGTCTTTTATGAAGATTTGGGGTTGTGAGGCTTTCATGAGACATCACGCCTCTAACAAACTTGGACCCAAATCTGATAAGTGTTTATTTGTGGGGTATCCTAAGGAAACGAAAGGATACTCACCGAGAAAAAAGTGGTTGTTGCTCGGACTGGTGTCTTTCTTGAAAGAGAATTTATTTCTAGAAAAACCAGTGGGAGACATATAGAACTTAGTGAAGTTCAACCACAAGAAAACACTGAACATGAGATTGAGATGGAAACAGAGCAGTCAGCACAAGCTGTTGTGGATGAAGTGCCTGCTCAAGAGACACAAGCCCAGCGTAGGTCTGTAAGAGAACACCGGGAGCCACAGAGATATGGATTTCTTGTGACTCAACAAGGTGACTTACTACTTACTGATGAGGATGAACCGTCATCTTATCAAGAAGCTATAATGGGCACTGATTCTGAGAAATGGCAAGAGGCCATGAAATCTGAGATGGAATCCATGTATGCAAACCAAGTATGGACTTTGGTTGACCCACTTGAAGGGGTGAGACCCATAGGGTGCAAATGGATTTTCAAGAAGAAGACCGACATGGATGGTAATGTACAAACCTTCAAAGGTCGACTGGTAGCAAAAGGTTTCAAACAAATTCATGGTATTGACTATGATGAAACTTTTTCACCAGTTGCCATGGTTAAATCCATTAGGATCTTACTTGCAATAAATGCATTTCATGATTATGAAATCTGGCAGATGGATGTCAAAACAGTTTTCCTTAATGGAAATCTGCTTGAGGATGTGTACATGACACAGCCCGAGGGTTTTGTCGATCCAAAGGATGCTGGAAAGATATGCAAGCTACAACGATCCATTTATGGATTGAAGCAAGCTTCTGGGAGTTGGAATCTTCGTTTTGATGATGCAGTCAAAGAGTTTGGTTCCATCAAAAACGTAGATGAACCTTGTGTCTACAAGAAGGTCAGTGGGAGCATAATTATCTTCCTAATATTGTATGTAGATGACATACTTCTAATTGGGAATGATATCCATGTCTTACAATCTGTAAAGATTTGGATAGGGAATTGCTTTTCTATGAAAGACTTGGGTGAAGCCACCTATGTATTAGGAATCAAGATCGATAGAGATAGATCGAGAAGATTACTTGGCCTAAGTCAAAGTACATACATAGACAAAGTGCTAAAACGGTTTAGCATGCAAGAATCTAAGAAAGGATTCGTGCCTATGACGCATGGAATACATCTCTCGAAGGATCAGTGTCCTTCAACACCAGATGAGAGACAACGCATGAGTAAGATTCCATATGCGTCAGCTATTGGATCTATCATGTATGACATGCTATGTACTCGTCCCGATGTCTCGTATGCTTTGAGCATGACGAGCAGATATCAAGTTGATCCAGGTGAATGTCACTGGATTGCAGTCAAGAATATCCTGAAGTACTTGAGAAGAACTAAGGATACATTCTTGATTTATGGAGGTGAGGAAGAGCTCAATGTAATAGGTTACACTGATGCAAGTTTCCAAACCGACAAAGATGATTTTCGATCGCAATCAGGATATGTGTTTTGCCTAAATGGAAAGCAAGAGACAGTAGCCGATTCTAAAACTGAAGCTGAGTATATTGCTGCCTCAGATGCAGCAAAGGAAGCTGTTTGGATCAAAAAGTTCATTTCTGAACTTGGGGTGATGCCTAGCATACTAGATCCGATAGAACTCTATTGTGACAACAATGGAGCCATCGCATTGGCTAAGGAACCTAGATCTCACCAAAGAAACAAGCACATACTTCGGCGCTTTCATTTCATTCGAGAAACCGTTGAAAGATGAGATGTTAAAATATGCAAAGTACCAACATATGATAATGTATCTGACCCATTGACGAAGCCACTGTCACAGCAGAAGCATGATCGTCATACTAGATCTCTAGGCATTATATGTCTGAGTGGTCTTAGTGGAAGTGGGAGATTTGTTGGGATATGCCCTAAGACAAGTCATTAGATGATTGTTTATGACATACAATGTATTATGATTTTATTAATGGCAAATCATTATTATATCTTATTCGAATATCTGTGCAATATGAATTGATATATAAGTTAATGTCCTTAGAATAATATTGTATTGTTCTTAAAGATTGTCCATAGTCAAGTATTATCATGAATAAGGATAATGATAATGCATTGAGACTAGTATGTTTGATTGATGAATTAATTCATGGATATGAGATATCAAATCAACACATGGGTACATGTTAGAGAATAATGTACTGGACAGACCCACCATGAGAATGCTACATGGATAGTTATATGAGTGTCATAAGCAATTCTCATAGTGATAATAATGTATGTAATCCTTACGACTTGAGATCATCAGAGATCCCAACATAAGGAGTTATGTATCTTGATATTGTCAAACGTTACCTGTAACAGGGTAAACTATAAAGGTAACTATTGGATACACTACAAATTATGTAGAGGGATGTTGATTGATCAAGATAGGATTTGTCCCTCCTATATAACAGGAGAAGTGTTTGGGCCCTTGATCAAGTAAGACTAAAATGCATGGCCGTGCTCGAATGAGTCGATATGTGATATCGAGCTTATTCGTTTATTCTAGTTATACTTGGGGATCAAGAAATAGAGATTGAATATACGAGTATGACTATTCCATGACTCGTGTTCAATCTAAACACATGGACAAATGGATTAAGTTACATGGTTAATATTATCACAAGTTCTAAGGTTATGTCGAGTCAATGACATTCTTGTAATTTGGGTAGCCTTGATGTGTTGCTAGATACCGCTCATTGCTTGTGACATAAAATGAGATTTTATGTTACTGCCAACATTACAAGATCCTATCGGGTCGCACAAAAGATTAAATCGATAAAGGGAATTAAATTCATTGGATGAATTAAATAATTAAGAAGAGTCTTAATTACTTGATTATAAGGATTTAATTAAATCATGGGTTTGGGCCCATGAGACTTTAAGAAAGTCTTGAACCTTAATTAAATCTTATAATATATAAACAAGGTTATAATTAATTGTTTTAGAGATACAATTCATAAAACCTAAAAGCTACTCTAGCTCTCTCTCTCTCGGCCGCCACTCAAACAAGCATCACCCGCCGCCGCCGCCACGGTGTGGTGTTTCTTTTGATTGGTCGCCGTTGATCGGTTTTGAAACGTGAGTTCAGCTTTGGTTCAAGAATAAGTCTAGCAAATTGTTCTTGAACGTCCCTTGTTCGATTTGATCGTGTGGATACCGTAGATGCAAGATCTTGTAGGTGTTGCTCGTGACTCGTGACTTGGCATCGTTTCTGCATCAAACGCACTACAAGGGTGAGACTCTTTAATCATTCTGATATGAATACTCTGTATAGGTCCTCGGTTAGGAATCCAAATTTTTATTTCCGTTGCGCACTTGTGTGTTGGATTCCTTACAGGTTTTGAGTTTGGGTGTCAAAACACCATGAAAGCTCGAATTTTTCAAAAATCGCAGGTCGCGATCCATCGCCGAGGAGGGCCGATCGATCGCGACGAGCAGCTCAATTTTTGGTGACGATGAACAGTGCAGGCGATCGATCGCGTGGTCTCGTCGATTGATCGCGAGTGGGTTGGCGATCGATCGCGAGGATTGGCGATCGATCGCGAAGAGACGCTGTTTGGCCACTGATTGGAGGCGATCGATCGCGATGAATTGGGCGATAGATCGCTGCTTGCAGATTTTTGTCTTTTTTTGAAAATTTTGGAAAAATGTCGGGATTTTGGAATCGAGGTTTAAAGGGGCCGTTTCCGGGGCAATGCCTACATTCCAATGGGAATGCTATACTTTTAAATGGATTGGTTGGAGCCAAAGTTTATTTAAAATGGAATTCTCGGTTGAGTTTTTGGCTATCTTTTTAAACATATAAAATGGAATATTTTTGGTATTATGCATGCTTAGCCGGGGGCTTTTATTTTTGGTAATCGTCATGGATGGACGATAGGTTTGGAAGTTGTGAACGTGCCTGACACGTGATTGCATGCCTATGTTTAATTGGGAGTTATTTGCATATCAGCACTTAACTCATCGGGTCGTGGGACTCAGGCAAGGTTGGACTCGAGCTACGGAATTATAAGGTATGTATAACGTACGAGCATAGCCTATTATAATGTTGCAACTGTGAAATGCATGTATGTGGTGTTGCGCCTTAAAACGCTACAACTCTCATTCCTCTATTTTAAATAAAATTATCGTTTTTTGTTTTGATGATCACAAAACCCGGTAAACTTGAAAGAAAATATAACTTATAACAATGCAATGCATAGAGAGTTTAAACTCCCCCTTAATGAATGCAATGATAAACAATGTTCCAATGTGCATTTTTATCACCTTTACAAAATGTACCACAAGTTGTAAAAACAATTAGGTTGCAAATAGCATTTCATCAATCAAGTTTGCACCAAGTTTACACATACATTCTCCCCCTTTTGTGAGAATAAAAAAGGGTAAAGGATTTTTAAGGAAATTGGACATAGTTTCCTTTAAAAATCAATAAACCATAAATCCATCCAAGTAATATACAATCAACTCAAAATTCAATCAACAACTTAAACTCCATCAACATAAACAATAAACTAATTCCAACATCAATTGAACAATTACAATCCTTACAAACAATTACAAAAGGATAAAATCTAAAAAAAAACACTAAAACAAAGACAGCTCAATCCATGCCACCATCACCATCACCATCATTCCCGTGAGTAGTATCATCGTCCATGTGAGTACTGGAAAACTGAGAACGAAGAGCGTCCACTTCATGTCGTAGATACGACAAATCTTCTCTCGAGGAGTCTTGGTAAGCTCGAAGAGACGCAACATCATCTCGAAGGGAATGAAATTGAGAATTCATATCGACTCTCAAGGATTGAAATTGTGAGTTCATATCCTCACGAAGGCTTTGGAATTGAGAGGTAAAGAAGGCAAAAGCGTCTTGATTGAATTCAAAAGACGAGGAAGGTTGATGACTATCAGGAGCTGGAATATCCTCCCCAATATTCATCATGTCATCAAAGGTAGATGGAGATTGATGCTGAATGGGTGGCTCATCAAGATTTGGTTCAATCAAGAAAGGAAAATGAACCCTTTGGGCACTAGTCATCCTATCAATGGGTAATGAGGGGTGATCTTTAGGATTGAAAGCAGAAAATAGGTTCCCCGGATCATTAACCCAACATGAGGTGAAAGGATTCCAAGATATTTTGTTAAATAGAAAACACCTAAGATTGAAGGTGTCCTTGGACTTGATAGGGAGTTTCTCATTGTCATCGAAAGGAAGGTTGAAATGAAGAAAAATCTTTGTTAGGACACGGCCGAATGGGAGAATAACCTTTTTAGGATTATGGGCGGTGTTCCTAAAGATTTGGACAATGAATCTAGGTAGGTTGAAGGGGGTCATTGTAATGATGTAATACATCAAGTATACATCAGAGAATTTCAACCTAAGACGATCACCATCCCGAGGGATCATCGAGGTGATCACAATCTTGTGAAGGATTTGGTAGTTTGTAGGGATGGAATTCACAAGAAAGGATTGGTTTGGACATTCAGGGGTTCCGCCAAATATGAGATACAAGGCTTGGGCAGGATCACATACCCCATCATTAGGCCAAGTAGCTAGAGCAAATTTAGCCGGACCCTCCGAAGGAATGCGAAGAATATTTCCTAAATCAGTGCTATTGAATTCAATAGGGCGATTACAAACGATGGTTTTGATAGTTAACTCACCATCACCCTCAAACAGTTCAAGATTGGCATAGAAAGAATGAATCATGGATGGGTACAAAAAATCGTTCTTTCTAGGGGGTTTGAAAAAATTTTCCCATTGTTGGAATTGAATCCAATCAAGAATTGGGAGCTGGGAAGTCCTAAGGAAATCGAAATCAAAGATATAACCCGGAATTAATTTGCGAGTAAGATAGTCTTCCGGAATTGGCTTACCATCAAGTGGAGGACCCGAATAATTCCTATTGGATCGATTGGAGCGTCTCCTCCGGCTTGATTCTCCTTCTTCTCGGTTGCTTCGAGACATATTGCAAGAAATTTAAGGGAATTGAGGTAAAGTTTCGATTTTGAGAAATGGGGTTAGGGTTTGCAAAAATTTCGAATTGGAAGATTTGGTGTTTGGAAAGTGAAATTGATGGTTTGGAAAGGCTTAGGATGATCGATTATAACAATGATGAAGAAAGCTCGAATTATGGGTGAAAAACACGAATTGTTGCTGAAAAAATGAGCAAAAGCCGTAGCCTTCAGACTTTAAAAAACGAGATCGCCTGAGGCGATCGAGAACGCCTGAGGCGATTCTTGCGATCGCCTGAGGCGATGCGAGCCACGCCCGAGGCGATGCTTGCGATCGTTTGAGGCGATGCGAGCCACGGACGAGACACTGCGCACAGAATGCTGAGGCGATGGTTTGGCAACATTTTGAGCTAATTTTTGGACCAAAAAATTATTTTTGATAATTCTAACTAACATTAAACCATCTAACAACAAAAATTAAACACATAATCTCAAAAACATAATAATTCACAATTTGTGACTTTTAAAAGGTGATTTCAAAATGCACTTTTGAAATTAAATGTGAGTAAACTTGATTCCCCCTTAACAATTGTATAGCACATACAAAATAATCAAGTAAAGCATAAAGTAAACAACTCTCCCCCTCAAACCATGCATACACAAGTTCTCCCCCTTAAACTATGCATGAAGTAAACTTCAAGATTATCACACAATTATCCCCCTTTTTGTGATAATCAAAAAGTACAAAAATTAAATAGACAAATCACAAATATATGTTGACACATAGCCATATTTTATACATGTTCCTCATCAAGCATATAATAGCCCAAATAAGCATAAGATTAATTCATTTTGAGGAATACAAACATGCGTTTTAAGGCGATCAACAATGAATTCAAAATGAGCAAAATGTGCATATGTTCTACCAAAATTTCATGCATTTGTGCCCAATAAACATTAGAATTCTTAAATCATCATTTGATAAATTTTTTAAGATCATGATAGCATTATTTCAAAGATAGAGCATCTAAACAAATATAGCATGCTTAATCACATAATATCATATAACATATTCAAATTAGAATTCATTGCACTTACTATAAAAGGATAGGCATACATCATGCAATAAAACAATTTATATGTGCACATGCTAAGGGGTTATGCATTTTACTCCAATCAATATTGAGCTTCATTATTTATTGGTCACAATTAATTTGTGCCAATTAATTTTGAATTGCTCATTTAAAATGTTATAAAATATATTTTACCTTTGATGACAAGAGTGCGTTCTTGTCATTGGTCCTATGCCTCGTGCTTCTTCTATAGTTGTGAATAATACAAACTCCTCCTTTGAGTTGCTTGGCCCTTCATTCTTCATTCCATTCTTGTCCCTACAAGACAAATTTACAATTGGAGGAACTTTGGTACCCATTTGATTTTTGGGTCCTAAGGGGTTAACTTTCAATGGCACCTTTGGAATCCATTTCCACCTTTTATTAGGTTGGTATTGGATTCTAGCAAACCTACACTTATTTTTGGTATGACCACTTTTACAACAATAGTTACAAGTAGGAGAGTTGTGCTTTGCTTTGGCCAACAAGCTTGAAAAAGATTTTGATTTGTTTGAAAAACCTAACCCGGCTTTGTCAAAGCTACATCGTTGTAATCCAAGCAATTCACTCATCTTTTGACTACTTTCACTATATTGGCAAAATGATATCTTTAAAGAATCTAATTCATTTTTCAATGAATTATTTTCTTCAACTTTCTTAGCAATCTCAAGTTTGAGTAGTTTATTACTCATCTTGGTTTTGCCAAGAGCATCAATAAGATCATTATAAGATTCTAAAAGTTCATCAAAAGAAGGTACCTCATCATCGCTTTCATCTCCTTCATCTCCAAGAGCCATTAAACAAAGATTGGTGGCTTCTTCTTCATCGGAGTCGCTATCACTCCATGTAGCTATAAAAGCCTTCTTCTTGCCTTTGTCCTCATTCTTCTTCCTAGGACATTTGTTAGCATAGTGGCCTTTTTCTTGACAATTATAGCAAGTTACCTCATTTTTGGATTCATGTTTGGTTGCACTTGAGGTCTTTGACTTGCCATGTTTGTTGAAGAACTTCTTGAACTTTCTTGTGAACAATGCCATATCCTCATTATCATCATCTTCTTCATCATCGGAGTGGTCTTTCCTTCCAACCAAGGCAATCCCATTTCTCTTGGATCTATCCTCCTCCTTTACTTCTCTCCTTGTGGCAACTTCAAGCTCATGAGTCACCAATGTGCCATGGAGCTCATCAAGATCATAGGAAGCACTTTCTCCTTTGTTGGACTCGATGATGGCCGTCCTCTTGGCGTCCCATTCCTTTGGTAAGGCTCTTAGTGCTCTCCTCCATATTTGCTTTGGAGGATACTTCTCTCCAAGTTGGGCAAGCTCGTTTATGATTTGAGTGAGCCTCCTAAACATGGAATCCACATCTTCTCCGGAATCCATCTCAAATGTTTCATACTTGAGTTGCAATAGATCAATCTTGGTCTCCTTTACTTGATTAGTGCCCTCATGACAAATTTGCAATTTGTCCCAAATTTCCTTTGCCGTTGAGCACATTGAGATCCGGTTGTACTCCTTCATATCTAAAGCACAATGCAAAATATTAATCGCTTTAGCATTTTGTGAAATTAATATCATATCCGCTCTAGTGAAATCGTCCATATCTTTGGGAACACTAATTCCCCCAACTTCCTTTAAAGGAATATGTGGACCTTTCACTATGATTTTCCATAGATCATAATCTACGGATTGGATGTATAGAGAAATTCTATTCTTCCAATAACCGTAGTTATCACCCGTGAAAAGCGGAGGGCGATTCGTCGATTGACCTTGAGCAAACTCATTTGCTAGATTAGCCATATTAAAATTTTGATTTAAAAACAAAAATCAAATGGCTCTGATACCACTTGTTGGAATCGAAGAGGGGGGGTGAATGAGATTCCTTGGCTACTTTAGCGTTTTAAAATGAGTTTGTAAAATAAAAATATTTTGCGCTTGCGGAAGGCTTAAGTCAATCGATAAATAAAATAAAATAAGAAGTAAACAAATAAATAAATACGTAAAGAAATAAAGCGGTAAATGACAAGGATATTTGTTATAGAAGTTCGGCGATGAATCGCCTACGTCTCCTCTTCCCGGTTAGATAACCTCCAACCGAGGTTCCACTAGAATAAATGTTCTTGGCCTTGAGGGCTCCAAGTAAGCCACAACACAACTCTTCCCGAGTTACAACGCTCTTCCCGAGCACACTACTCTTCCCGAGTACACAAGCTCTTCCCGAGCACAATACTCTTCCCGAGTATACAAAGCTCTTCCCGAGCTACCAACACTCTTCACGAGTCTTCTTGGCCTTAAGGGCTCCAAGGATAGCCACACAATTGCACCAACAAGACTTGTTGATGTCTTTACAATATTCCAACTTGCTTTGGTGTTGGAGGACCTTTACAATGAATTGTACCAACAAAAACACCTTCACGGTGTACTCACACGAAGACAACAAGACTCAACAAATGAAAACAATCACAAGCTCCAATACAACAACAATGTATGGAGAGTATGATATAATTTGAACCAACAATTGATCAACACTTTGTATGAGTTGTAGACTTGTTCCTTTTGCTTCAAAATGCTCCAAAGCATCCATATTTATAGTGTAGAAGGCCTCCAAGGCTCCTACTAGCCGTTGCACTTCAAAGGGCTGAAATCACTCCTGGATCGCCTCAGCCATCGCCTCAGGCGATCACCCATCGCCGCGTTCCAACGGTCAAAAATGCACAGATCGCCTCAGGCGATCGCTGGATCGCCTCAGGCGATCAGTGGCTAAAATCAAGGCCGTAGCTTCAGCATGTCCAAAATTTGCATCGCCTCGGGCGAAGTCCACATCGCCTCAGGCGTTCCAGCCCATCGCCTCAGGCGTTCGTGCCATCGCCTCGGGCGAACTCCCCGCGCGCGTGCCCGCGCATTGCCTCGGCGTCGCTTCAGTCGATGTGCGGGGGCAAAGTCCCTGTGGCTGCCATCGCCTCAGGCGATGGTCACCATCGCCTGGGGCGATCTGCCCCGCATGCTCGCCTAGCCATCGCCTCTGTCGATGGGCGTGGCGATCCTCGCCTGGCACCCATCGCCTGGGGCGATGGCACCCATCGCCTGGGGCGATCCGGGGGAGTTTAAACTCTCTATGCATTGCATTGTTATAAGTTATATTTTCTTTCAAGTTTACCGGGTTTTGTGATCATCAAAAAGGGGGAGATTGTTGCGCCTTAAAACGCTACAACTCTCATTCCTCTATTTTAAATAAAATTATCGTTTTTGTTTTGATGATTACAAACCTATGCATTTTGTACTAATGGTTTTTATTGAGTATGCAGCATAAATTATGATCAAAGTTGAAGATTATAATAGTATTGAAATGCCAAAGAAATTGTCTTTTGGAAGACACGGATCGCCCCAGGCGATGGGTGCCATCGCCCCAGGAGATGGGTGCCAGGCGAGGATCGCCACGCCCATCGACAGAGGCGATGGCTAGGCGAGCATGCGGGGCAGATCGCCCCAGGCGATGGTGACCATCGCCTGAGGCGATGGCAGCCACAGGGACTTCGCCCCCGCACATCGACTGAAGCGACGCCGAGGCAATGCGCGGGCACGCGCGCGGGGAGTTCGCCCGAGGCGATGGCACGAACGCCTGAGGCGATGGGCTGGAACGCCTGAGGCGATGTGGACTTCGCCCGAGGCGATGCAAATTTTGGACATGCTGAAGCTACGGCCTTGATTTTAGCCACTGATCGCCTGAGGCGATCCAGCGATCGCCTGAGGCGATCTGTGCATTTTTGACCGTTGGAACGCGGCGATGGGTGATCGCCTGAGGCGATGGCTGAGGCGATCCAGGAGTGATTTCAGCCCTTTGAAGTGCAACGGCTAGTAGGAGCCTTGGAGGCCTTCTACACTATAAATATGGATGCTTTGGAGCATTTTGAAGCAAAAGGAACAAGTCTACAACTCATACAAAGTGTTGATCAATTGTTGGTTCAAATTATATCATACTCTCCATACATTGTTGTTGTATTGGAGCTTGTGATTGTTTTCATTTGTTGAGTCTTGTTGTCTTCGTGTGAGTACACCGTGAAGGTGTTTTTGTTGGTACAATTCATTGTAAAGGTCCTCCAACACCAAAGCAAGTTGGAATATTGTAAAGACATCAACAAGTCTTGTTGGTGCAATTGTGTGGCTATCCTTGGAGCCCTTAAGGCCAAGAAGACTCGTGAAGAGTGTTGGTAGCTCGGGAAGAGCTTTGTATACTCGGGAAGAGTATTGTGCTCGGGAAGAGCTTGTGTACTCGGGAAGAGTAGTGTGCTCGGGAAGAGCGTTGTAACTCGGGAAGAGTTGTGTTGTGGCTTACTTGGAGCCCTCAAGGCCAAGAACATTTATTCTAGTGGAACCTCGGTTGGAGGTTATCTAACCGGGAAGAGGAGACGTAGGCGATTCATCGCCGAACTTCTATAACAAATATCCTTGTCATTTACCGCTTTATTTCTTTACGTATTTATTTATTTGTTTACTTCTTATTTTATTTTATTTATCGATTGACTTAAGCCTTCCGCAAGCGCAAAATATTTTTATTTTACAAACTCATTTTAAAACGCTAAAGTAGCCAAGGAATCTCATTCACCCCCCTCTTCGATTCCAACATGTGGTATTAGCAATAAATGTATATTGAAATACATGGAATATGGTATTGACAATAAATGAATGGTGAAATGCATGGTATGTGGTAAATGCGATAAGTGAACATACATTAGGAATTATATGGTGCCGCTTTCGAGCGAGCAATGAATGGGATGTTGTCGCCGTTGAGCGACCATCCGTTATGACGCCGCTATTGTTGAGCGGGCGTGGGGTTAAAATGCCGCTATTGTAGAGCGAGCTATGATATAGAACTATGGAATCATTGGCTAGATACATGTGATATCTATGGTACCCTATTTGATGATTTAATCCTATTTGATTATAGAACTAGTGTAACAGGAATGGTTTAAGTTGATCAATGAAATGATCAACTGGATTTTGAGAATTTAATGGTTTGGTTATTTTGAGAACAGGGACAATACAGGGAATCCCGGATGAGGATGATACCATCCAGGGAGTATCATTTAAATTCATGGCATTTACATTCTGTAAATTATGAACTGCAATATTATGATTATTGGATTTGTGGTATTGGTATGCTCACCCCGTGTGGGGGCTGTCTCTGTTGGGGCAGGTGATACAGGTGTAGCAGCAACTTTGGAGTTGAGCTCGGGCTGTTGATTAGAGGTACGTCCAGGATCGAGGTACCAGAGCTGGTTGAATAAGAACATAGATCCAGAGTTGAGATCGAGTTGTGCTTGGGAGGTGCTTCCAGGATTGAAGTACCAATAACGGTATCTGGTAGAGTATTTTATACATTAGATACACGCTTATTCATTGGGTGCTCTCATGTGAGTACTGACCGCTATTTTTTTTAAACAGATTTATTTTCAGTATAGCGATTCTCTACCGCAAGTGCACGGTGTCAAGTTTTAGTATAGTTAAATGAAAGTAAGGGTTGTCGAATCCACAGGGACTAACGTATAAGTACCAAATAAAACTAGTAAAATTATATTTAGCCTACGATTAAAAAGAGGGTAGATTAAACTAATGCAACTCTAGAACTAAAGGACCCAAATAAAACAAGAATAAATAAAATAAATGGCTAGAAATTTATCTAGCTCTTCTTTCAACTGTGTTATCGTCAATGATTCGTTTGAATAAGCAATTACTAAACAATCGATTCTTAAGATGAAAGGCTTTCGTTGTTATTCAATACACTCTCTCGAGCTGTAAAGAAACTAATATCAAATTAGAACAAGTAACTTTCATTCACTTATTTACTAATCCGATATTGCATAAATCTTCAAAACCTCGTTACTCTAAATCTCTCGATTCAAAGTGCTCACGTATGTGATTTTATCTCTCGATCTCAATCTTAAACATATATCATGAATTATTGTAGCGTATTAAAACGTTATCTCTCGATCTCGGTTTTAACTCACAAATTCAATCAAAGTTAGCTAACCTTTGATATCTTTAGGCATATAATTCATGAACAGTAAGAAATCAATCCACTCAAACACATTCGAATCAATAACTCAAACACAATTATATTCAAACTTGATAAAATAAACTCAATTCAATTCAAATCAAATACATGAGATGTTTAATTGTCTCTCAATCTAAAAAACATCTAATGAAAATGAAAATCAAATAAATCAGAGTTTAGAAATACGATAAACGTGGGAACAAATCCGTGCGTTGTACCGTAATCTCTTCTCTTGCTCCTTCCTTGCACTCCGGAACTGACTCGCTCAAACTCGGACGAAGAATGGAGGAAGATGGCTTTTCCTTGGGTTCTTGTCGGCGGCGGCTAGGGTTCTTCCCTCTATTATTTTCGGCTCCTCAAGCTCTCTGATATGATATATCTTGATATGGAAAAGATTTCCCCTTTTAACCACCGAGAATCATTCAAATATGGAAGATAAAATTTTTAAAATTTTGCGTATCGATCGATCGAAAGATTTTTCGATCGATCGGTGCACTGTTCACTTCAGCATTTAAAACTCTCTGCCTCGATCGATCGATCGAGATTTTGGGTTCCGATCGATCGACACTTCGATAAAATTGCTGTTGAACTCTCTGCCCGGATCGATCGATCGAGAAATATTCTCGATCGATCGGTGCCTTAAAAAATCTGAATTCTTCACTTTTTCTCTTTTTCGCCTCGATTTCACCCGTTTTCTTCATTTTAGCTCATTTCTACCATTTCCGACCTATTTTCCGGAAACAAGCAAATAAATACCAAAAAGCGCAATTTCATCCAGGAAAAAGTACGAAAAACGGTAAGACATTACAGCTAGAAACATGTAATATCTACGGCTATCAAGTACGTTTTTACGTGTATATGGAATGTATAAATGGGCATGGTTTTCTCTCTTCATTTATGGTTTGCATGCAATTAAATACGGAATTGCTAAATGAACAGAGAGTATGTTAGTGTATTATTAGGGTGCATACTATGAAAGTGGTTTTGATTGGGGAAGTTGAATATTATGGGGTTCTAATGCAAGAAATTTTATAGATGGTATATGATGTTATACTTGTATATGGTTTCCTTCCCATGATGTTATGATTGTATGCACTAATGATATGGATTAATACACTAATAAAGTGTTAAGGGCACGGGGGTCCTTACATACTATGTCGAGATATAGTAAACCTAACATCAATTTGCAGTAAATCGATGCCGTGCACTTATTTGACAAACAAATGTTGCATGAAACACTATGAAACTCCTAGCTTTCGATTCTGGATATCTATTGCTATCACACGTGTATTTGATCTCAACTTCGATCTCAATCTGAAATCCACGGCCTAATTTACTATGTCGTATCGCAGTATCTATTTGTCGATCTCACTTACAATTTATAAAATCATTCAAAGGTGGCCAAACCTTCAAAAGCACGAAGAACAGTAAATTATGCACATAGAATATAGGAATTCAATCAATATCTAATAATCAAAGCATGTGTTCAAACCAAAAGATCTCATAATCTTGATAAACATACTTAGTTTATAGTTAACTTGAAAGACATCACAATAAACTAAAACTAAAGTTAAAGACAAGAATAAACTCTCAACTAGGGATGGCAATGGGACGGGTCAAAACCCGGACCCGCATTGTACCCGCTCCGCCGGGGCGGGTCTGGACCCGCTTCAACCGGGTTTGGAAGCGGGGCGGGGCGGGCCCTGGGATTGGCCGAACCCGCCCAGACCCGCACCGCTTTACATTTTTAATTTTTTTTAAAAAAAATGATATTGATTATACATTTTACTTCTTTGATTGAACAATAAAGTGTCATTATTTAATTTTATATCAAAATTCATGTGTTCATGTTAAAGAAGTTTGACATTTTGAAGGAAATAAGAGCAAATTAATAAATATTTAGTAGCTTAAAGATAGTTTTACTTATAAATATTTACTAGAGAAAATATGACATTTAATCACAAAACTCAACTTTTGTGTTTCAAAATTGATTTCTAGCTAAATTTTTTTTAAAAAAAAAAAAAAAACTAGAACCGGGGCGGGGCGGGTAGAACCCGCCGGGTTCGTGGGTCTAAGCGGGGCGGGTCTAGGTTTTATGTGTAGTGGGGCGGGTCCTGGGATTGGCCAAACCCGTCCCATACCCGCCCCGTTGCCATTCCTACTCTCAATGTCGACTCTTGTTGATCATTGCTTCTTCTCTTGCTTCTTTCTCAATTGACTTCTTAATCCCCTTGTTGGTTTGTTCCATCATCCCAAGATGGTGTATTGGGTGGCTAAAGTCTCTCCTCCTCTGATTAGGTCGTCCAATATGTTGTATATATAACGAGGGAGGAAGGAGCTTCCTTGTTGGACTCAAATTCTTCAAAAAGAAACAAAATTTCAAAAACTTTATAGCATGAACGGTAACTGGCTACCGATCGATCGATGGCCTCTTATTTTTATTTTTCAAACTTCGCTCCTTACCGATCGATCGGTAAGATGTATACTGATCGATCGATGCTTTCCTAAAATATCTTCTGCAGGTTCGCACATGATCGATTGATTGGATGCTTCAGGATCGAGCGATAGCTCTCTTCTTCCTCAAACTCGAGATTTTAATCTTTCATTTGACATTTTATCTCGATTGAGTCCTTTTTTTTATCATTTTAACTCATTTTCTGCATTTCCTCCCATTTCTATATGGATTCCTGAAATATGCAAAATAATACAAAAAAGCGTAATATCAAAAATCAAAGTAAAATATAACGTGAAAACATAGACATATAAGTGCAAAAATGCCACTTATCAGCCGTATGTAGGGTCGGTGATGGGGTTGTTGGTTCATATGATATACAACAAAACATATATATATTAATAATGTTGGAACCATGAAATTTTATTAATTTAGAGAGGTATTAGTTAATCGTTAAATTAATAATTTATCAATTTAAAGAGTGAAGCAACCTCTAAATGAGCCAACTTCCGAAAAAAGCATTCATGAGCTTGAGAATATGATCAATGATCTCGAATACCATCAAATAGATATCAATCACTTGTTGGATTATCAGTGTCAGAGATCCAAAAGCTTAGAAGGATTTTGTAGCTAATGTAATTGAAAATCATGTTGATGATGACGTTGGGGATAAGTCAGTATCTTTCGTACCAATCACGAGAAAGTAAGTACTAGTAGCGGCAATAACTCTTCATAATTTTTTGTTGCAGTTCGAGTACACATCACCAGAGCTTTTAAATGTAATGAGAAAAGTCAGATATTGAATCCATTTATATTTAAATTTCGAGAAAAAACAAACAATAAATTCTTATTTTACTAAATTATCCCATATAATTATTAATTTATAACTGGTGTGAGGGTTGGACCACCTATTAATTGAACAATTTCCCTTGATAATAGAAACTCATGCAAGCACCAAAAATCCGCTAAAACTGGGCCCAAGGTTTGTAGCCATTAGATTCCCAAAACCACTTCAGCTCCTTCTATGGGCAACACCAACAAGGAAATATGAAATTCACACTCTTGTAAGGAAATGGAGAGATTTGTGCACTAACATTTGCAATTAAGGAATTTACCATTGCCCACCAAATGTGGTACTGCAATTATCGGTAGCTGAAAGAACTCTGCAACCCTTGGTTGCATTATATTATGTGTACTTTCTGAGTCTATCAACACTGAAAAATTATGTCCATTTACGCGCCCATGTATACATAGTGTACAGGGTGATGAAAAACCTCTATGGGCAGCATTTGAAAGATGATATTGGCTAGGCTCGAAATGGTATTCAGTATGTGTGAATAGTGTAATAGGGTTTGGTGGGTGGGGCTCGAGATATATGCCAGTAGTGGGTGTTCGCTTGGTGTTAAGGTGGTTTCTGGGATGTCGCCGGTTATTAAAGTGGGGAATTGGGGTGTTTTGCATTTATGTCCCAGGGTATAGTTTTCATCACAATTGAAACAGAGCCTTGGCACGTTGAGCTGGCATCTCGACTTGAGTGAGGCGCCGGATGGATAATTGATTAGGTGGTTTAGGAGGGCGTAATGCTAGTGGGGCTGGTGTGGTATTTGGCAATATGGGTTGGATGTTGGATGAATTAAAAGGCCGTGGAAATAGGGTAGGACGGGGATGACTGTCAGCGATTTTGGCTTCAATTAGGCTTGGGAAAATGTTGTGAGTTTAAATATTGTAATCTCTCTTTGGATGTCAAGGCGCAATCACGATAAGAAACAATTAAGAATTACTTGGGGTAATAACCGACATGAGAACTTGGGGTGTACTATGGTTGATGGGAAAATGCTTGTAAAGACGCGATTTTTGGGCATCACTTATGGATCAAAACAATATGATTGGTCTAAAGTAGTTTGTATGTTAGTTTATATATTTTTTATTTAAACATATTGTGTTTTAATATTGAATTGATGTATAAATTGGCCCCAAATCGTGTACACATAAGTATTTCCCATGGTGGAGGGAGGATTCAGTAATGTTTAGTAAAGTTAAAAATTGAAAATCTACCAAGGCAATTTTGGACAAAATAATTCAGATCTATGAATGGACAAAACAAATAAAAGGAAATAAAATTTCATAAAATCAAAAAAAATTGAGAGTTTCAATTGAGATCAATGAAACTCTAGAAAAAAATGGTTGAGACATTCACTAATCTTGTGAATGAGTTTAATTTGTTAGGCAAAGATCACTAAAATAGAGAAATTAATTTGAAGGTCTTGAGAGGTCTTCCTAAGGAATGATATATCAAGACTTTTGCTAAACGTCGATCTAAGGATATGAATCTCTTTAAGCCATACACATATACAAAACATAAATACTATCTATCTTGGGGGCTTTTAAACTCAAGACAAGCTAATTAATTCATATTTAGAGGAGCTTATGAACCACCCACTTTGAAATTATGCTTAAGCATGATAGATTGTGATTCTTGAATCTATAAAATCTATCGGAAATCGTATAGACAAGGTGTTGTACGTAAAGTTTAAAATTGTTTGTGAGGTATAAGAATGGACTCATATAACAACTTGAGTTAATCATTTTTGTAGAACGAGTACGGATACAAAGTAGTTGCTATAGGAGCTCATTGTGCAGTCGTGTTTGCGTGGGCA
Organism: Haberlea rhodopensis; assembly: GCA_907163345.1. NCBI lineage: Eukaryota > Viridiplantae > Streptophyta > Magnoliopsida > Lamiales > Gesneriaceae > Haberlea > Haberlea rhodopensis. The sequence goes on from CAJQUN010000149.1 coordinate 934,129, forward strand.
TGAGCCTGAGGCGTGACATTGTACATATGAGTTCTAGAAGTATGATCGTCTATAAATGGGATGGGTCTAAACTCGGACCCATATTAAACCCGTCGTGTTTGGGACGGGTCTAAACCCGGTCAAATGGGTCCCAAGGAGGGTCTGGACCCGATCAAGGGGTTTATGACGCAGGGCGGGCGGGTCCATGGATTTGCCAAACCCGCCCCATACCCACCCCATATACATTTACATTATAATTTATATTTTTTATCTATTGTTCCTGAATAATGCCCTAGAAATTTCTCAATTCTCATTCTTTTCATTTTAATATTCAAACTCTCGAGTCTCGCCCCTCATAAGCCACAAGTCACAATGCACTTCCAGGAGCAGAAAACAGAAAACAAAGTGGTGGGTGTTAATATTTTCTTTTGCAGTTACATTCTTGTATGAGTAGCCTGCAAAAAAATTAAAAAATAAAAACGAAACAGGTTCGCAGGTCATGACGGGGCAGGGCGGGTTATGTTGGCGGGGAAGGGTAGGTCCTGGAGCGCGTCACAGGTTTGGCCAAACCATTACATACCCGCTATGTTGTCATCCATAATATCAGCACATAAGAACTAGTGATTAAGCTAGGTGAAGATTGCATAGATGTAGACTAAATTATCGATGAATTATTCTATGTTAGAAGAGAAAAATAGAAAAATAGAAAAATAGAAAAATCGCAAATTTCAAAGTTATGTAAACTCTTGCCTTATATTGTACTGACACTCCAAAAAATCATATCATGCAGTGTCGGACACTCCGCGGACATGGACACGGCTGGACACGTGTATGACACGGTGTCAGACTCGCCACGTGGCATCTGGCTTTTTTTAAAAAAAATTCCGACACATGTAGTACACGCCTTAAACACGGCAAGACACGTCGTTAGAGCTGTCAGAACGAGCCAGCCCGACCCAAACGGGCTGGCCCGCCCAACCCGCGGCCCAAACAGACCCAACCCGTTTGGGCCCGCCTCCAGGCGGGTTGGGAAAACCCCAACCCAACCCGACCCAAAGCGGGCCGTGGGTTGGGGTGTGCTGGCCCGCCGAAATATATTTTTTTAAATTTTAATTTTTTTTTGAAAAAAATAAATTTTTAGATTTTTTTTTTAAAAAAAAGTTCTTCAAAAAAGATTTCCATCTAAACTTGCCGAACCTGGAACTGATGCTAGAAGAATACTGAAACTTGTTTCAGGTTTTATCTAGATATTAACACTGCTACTAAAAAAATTTGATTAGTGAATCAGCATTTTACTCAATTTTGAAATATTTGTCGCAACTTTCAAGCAAGACCAAGTGAAAAATATATAGTAGATCGAATGCTTTTCATTGTGATATTGAGTTTTTATCTATGAATTGAGCCTAAAAAAGAAATAACAAATTTTTTTTTTAAAAAAATGGGGCCAACCTCCCGGCCAGCCCGCCAACCCACGGGCCAGCCCCCCAAAACCCGCGGCCCATTTGGGCCAGCCCATAGGCGGGCCTTAAAAATGCTGGCCCAACCCACATATTTGGCGGGTTGGGTTGCGGGCCTGGCCCATTTTGACAGCTCTATACGTCGTGGACATTACAATACACGGGAAAATGATTTTACATTAATTTTTTTAAAAAATTATATATATTTTTAGAAAAATGTTTAAAAAATTATAACTTTTTATGGTTATGTTGTTTGAGTGTATTTGTTGTATGCTTTAATCAGTGAATGATGTGTCTATAACTTGATAATCATTTTCAATTTTATTATTCAAATATTTGATAATTAAAATTTTTCTTGAGTTTATTATATTCGATAGTGTATGTGTAGAATATATATAAAAAAGTAAAAATTATTGTATCTTAGACGTGTCGTGTTCTATAATTTTGGAAAATCCGTGTATTCTTATCCTTGTCATGTCAAACCCGTGTCGCGTATCCGTGCAGCATAGCTCTTGCCTATTTTCTTTCAATTATACTTTAACTATTGTTACCTCGGATTTTGGGTAGGGTGTCCTCCTCGGTTAACAATAACTCCTTCAACGGAGGTAAGTGATCCTGAAAAAGAAAGGTTAGAAAGGGAGCCAGAGAGGGTTCTCCGGCGGGGCCCCTCCGACGATCAAGTCAGGATGATGTATGAGCAAGAGCTTTTAATTATGCAAAAGTTGAACATAAGCGAAAGAATCTTTTTTAAACCTGATACTTTGGCCGCATATATAGTGAAGGAGTGAGAAGGACAATCTGTTATGGCCGGCGGGTATTTCGGGGACCACCGCCGACATTCCTCTGCGTCTTTCTGTTTTAGAGGGTGGGGACCACCGACAAATACTGTACATACCGTACGACATCCTACCGGTGAGATCTTGATAGTACTACAAAATATTCCCTGGATATTGGTCACCTTTTGATTGGCTCACTTATGCCGGGTCCCCTGCTCTAGGACAATCAGTTGTGGATAACTTGGGCGAGGGACCACTCTAGTGCCCGTGATGGTACTGTCGACGCTGGGCAGAATAGGAATCAATGGATCCGCCCTGAGTTGTCGCTTCAGCTCGGCTACAGTACTAGACTCATGTGAGGTAGCAGGGGTCGTAGTGGTTGGCTAGGGGTGGAAGTTCAGGGCTGAGCTAAGGTCTTATTTGCGTGCTGGGCCCCTTAGGACAAGCTTGGATCTGGAGTTCAAAGGTATCCAAAGGGATGGGCCTGAGAGGCAACGGACTGGGCAAGGTCGGGTCACATCCGATAAAGTTAGGGTCGATGCCGTACTGACCTATAATAGGGATATCAACTATTATTTATTTTTCCACATTCATTCATTCATTCACAGATTCACTTGCATTCTCATAAAACCTATAAAGGGTTTTGATTTAAGAATTTTTGTGTTGCTTGTATTAGCCATTCTCAACATAAACACCATGGGCTCAGTTTCTAATCGAATAGTTCAATAACTAGAGCTATTTCAAGTTTTATTCCGCATCAATCCAGATGATAACTTAAAAAAAATACGTTATTGCTGGAGATACCTTAACTTTTAGCCATTCTCACCAACTCTTTCGCAGAGCTGACCAGATCTCGAGCAGAGCTGGAGTCGTATATTGCTGGAGAGGTTGGGCGGAAAGAGGCTTTCCTGAAGTCGGAGGAGTTCAAGAAACTCCTCGCAGAGAAGGCGTTTCGATTCCTCGACCTTGGTTTCGAAGGCTGCAAGGATCAGTTCAAGGCACAGGGCTTCCCTCCCGAGGATCAAGACCCTGATGATTTTTTGGACCTTCAGGCCATTGTGGCCAACATCCCTCCCAACTTTGTTAATTAGGGTAGTCTATAAGTCTACTTAAGGCTTTTTCTTCTCCGAAATGTAATCAGTGCTACTTGCGCAATTTTACTTAAATGAAGTTTTTATTATGCCAAGCCGTACTGTCATCCTAGGCCGAAGTAAAAACACCTTATTCTCAGAATAATTGAATGACTTAATGTAACAACGAGCTGCCCTGTATAAATAATTCGGGTCATAAAATTATAATAACGAGGCTGACCTTTTCCAAATTTATGCACGGACTATGAGTACGTGGCCCCTGCCAGCTATAATCTTTAACGTGGGCTGTGGTAACCATTGGCCGAATTCGGGCTCAGGCCATAGTTGCTCGTCTGATTAGATCTTGATTGCTCCAGACAGGGCGAGACTTACTTCCCTTTAGTCAGGGCGATACCTTAACTTTTATCATAGTCAGGGCGATACCTTAACTCTTTCTTAGTCAGGGCGATACCTTAACTTTTATCGTAGTCAGGGCGATACCTGAACTTTTTCTTAGTCAGGGCGATACCTTAACTTTTTCTTAGTCAGGGCGATACCTTAACTTTTATCGTAGTCAGGGCGATACCTGAACTTTTTCTTAGTCAGGGCGATACCTTACCTTTTTCTTAGTCAGGGCGATACCTTAACTTTTCTTAGTCAGGGCGATACCTTAACTTTTTCTTAGTCATGGCGATACCTTAACTTTGATCGTAGTCAGGGTGATACCTTAACTCCTTCTTAGTCAGGGCGATACCTGAACTTTTTCTTAGTCAGAGCGATACCTTAACTTTTTCTTAGTCAGGGCGATACCTTAACTTTTCTTAGTCAGGGCGATACCTTAACTTTTTCTTAGTCAGGGCGATACCTTAACTTTTCTTAGTCAGGGCGATACCTTAACTTTTTCTTAGTCAGGGCGATACCTTAACTTTGATCGTAGTCAGGGTGATACCTTAACTCCTTCTTAGTCAGGGCGATACCTTAACTTTTTCTTAGTCAGGGTGATACCTTAACTTTTCTTAGTCAGGGTGATACCTTAACTTTTTCTTAGTCAGGGCGATACCTTAACTTTTCTTAGTCAGGGCGATACCTTAACTTTTTCTTAGTCAGGGCGATACCTTAACTTTTTTCGACTATATTTTAGAATAACATTTTATTTAATAACAGGTCGTTGCGGGCTCATACATCGTTGAAATACACCGTGTTTTAAGAATAATATTTCCTGAGATGAAACGCGTTCCACGGCCTCTTCAGCTTTTTTCCTTCAGCATCTTCCAAGTAGTATGCTCCAGTGCTAACTTTTTGTACTACTTTGTAGGGTCCTTCCCACTTTGGGTCAAGCTTCCTGACTTCCGCTGACTGGACCTTTTTTAGCACAAGGTCTCCGACCTGGAAACTACGAGGTATCACTCGTTTATTATAAGCCTTGACTACTTTGTTTCGATAGGACTCCATCCTGATCACTGCTCTCTCCCTTCTTTCACATATCATGTCTAGGTCCAGAGCCCGGCGTTCATCATTGTCATCGTCGTAAGCTTGTACCCTGGCCGAAGTTGCTCCTATCTCCGCTGGCAAAACTGCTTCCGAACCGTAAACCATACTGAAGGGCGTTTCCCCTGTTGGAGTTCGGGGCGTAGTTCGGTAAGCCCACAGTACACTAGGAAGCTCGTCAGCCCAATCCTTACCTACCCCGTACAGCCTGGCTTTCAATGCTTGCACTATAGACCAGTTGGTAACTTCCGCCTGGCCATTGCTTTGAGGGTATGCTACTGAGGTGAAGGCTTGTTCGATCTTCATCTCCTGGCACCAGACTGCCAGCTTTCGCCCTTGAAATTGCCTCCCGTTGTCGGAGATCAGCTTCCTTGGAACCCCAAACCGACACACGATATTTTTCCACAAGAAACCCAGTACGTCTTCCTCCGTAATCCTGGCTAGGGCCTCAGCTTCAGCCCATTTTGAAAAGTAATCGATAGCCACTATCAGAAATTTCTTCTGTCTGGGAGCAACAGGAAAAGGTCCCACTATGTCCATCCCCATTGGTCGAATGGACAGGCCGATACCACAGACCTCATGAGCTGAGCTGGTCTGGGTTGGAACTTTGCATGCCTTTGGCAGCCCTCGCAAGCAGTGACGACTTTTACTGCATCTCTTCTTAAAGTGGGCCAAAAATAACCGGCCATGAGAGTTTTTCGAGACAGGGCCAGGCTGCCTAGGTGATCCCCGCAGCAGCCTTCATGTATTTCATGAAGTACGTAACTAGCCTCTTCCCCGGCCAGGCACCTGAGCAGAGGTCCTGCGAAAGATCTTTTGTACAAGGTATCCCCGATCAGAACGAATCGGAAAACCTGCCTTTTTATCCTCCTTGCCTCATTCTTATCTGAAGGGAGTTCAGAGCTCATCAGGTATTTTAGGAGAGGAGTCATCCAGTTTTCGACTCGAGGAGTTTCAGAGGGCTCCGATGGTGGGATCAACGGTGATAACTCGGTCTGGAATACCACCTCCCTCTGACATACAGACCCTAACGTCGTGGCCAACTTTGCGAGTTGGTCTGCTTCGTGATTTTCAGGCCGCGGTACTTGAACTATGCTCCACTCAGAAAAGTTCTCGGACATATCTTGGATTGCTTTCAAATAGTCCATCAATCTTTCGCTCTTGACTTCGAATTTCCATTCACCTGCTGGGTTGCTAACTGGGAGTCAGAGTGGAGGACTACTCTAGTAGCGCCAACCTCCCGAGCTAGCTTAAGCCCAGTTAGGACTGCTTCATATTCCGCCTCATTGTTGGAGGCTCGGAAACTCAACCTCACCGCTACCTTTATCTTCTCACCGGTCGGGGAGATCAGCACTATTCCAACTCCACACCCCTCGCTGTTCGAGGCTCCATCAACATATACTTTCCATGCTTCCTGCTCTGGCGTGGTCATTTCCGCCAAAAAATCGGATAACGCCTGACCTTTAATAGATGTTCTGGCTTGATATGATATGTCGTACTCGCCGAGTTCGATCGTCCATTTGACCAGCCTGCCCGATACCTCGGGTTGCGTCATGATTCTCCAATTGGGCTATTAGTCAATACCGAGATGGGGTGAGACAGGAAGTACGATGTCAATCTTCTCGCCGTTATGACCAGAGCAAAAGCAAGTTTTTCAATCTCCGGGTACCGGAGTTCTGCCCCTCGCAGGGCGTGGCTGACATAATAAATCGGCTTTTGATCCGTCCCCTCCTGTTTGATCAAGACAGAGCTGACGGCCTGTTCTGTGGCGGAGAGGTAAACCCACAACTTTTCTCCCGGCTGGGGTTTGACTAACACAGGTAGTTCGGTCAAATGCTTCTTCAGGTCGGCGAATGCCTTCTCGCATCCTTCGTCCCATTCGAATTTCTTGGCTTTTCTTAGTACTTGAAAGAAAGGATAACTCCTATGTGCTGATCTGGAAATGAACCGTGCCAGAGAAGCAATCCGACCAGTCAGCTTCTGGACTTCCCTTATGCTTCTAGGGGAGGCCATATCTAGCACCGCTCTAACCTTCTCCGGGTTGACCTCAATTCCTCTGTCCGTTACCATGAAACCCAAAAATTTTCCACTCTTTACCCCGAATACACACTTGGCAGGGTTCAGTTTCAGGCCGAACCTTTTCAAGGTAGTGAATGTTTCCTCCAAGTCAGGTATGAGATCTGACCTGTTCCTTGATTTGACCAATATATCATCAACGTAGACCTTGACATTTCGCCCTGCCTGTCCTACAAATACCTTATCCATCAGTCTTTGATATGTGGCTCCAGCGTTTTTGAGGCCGAATGGCATGACCACATAGCAATATGTCCCTTCCGATGTGATGAAGCTGACTTTCTCCTGATCCTCATGCGCCAAGGGGATCTGGTGGTAACCTTGGTAAGCATCCATAAAACACAACAGCTCATGTCCCGAAGTAGAATCCACGAGCTGATCTATGCGAGGCAGCGGATAACAATCTTTGGGGCATGCCTTGTTCAAGTCTCTGAAGTCAATGCACATCCTCCACTTTCCCGCGGACTTTGGTACTAAGACCACATTGGACAGCCAGGTAGGAAACTGTACTTCGCGGATTTGCCCGGCCTTTAGCAGCGTCTGAACTTCCTTGCTTATAACCCTATCTTTCTCCGGCCCAAAATGTCTTTTCTTCTGCTTTGTTACTTTAATCCTTGGATCGATACTAAGTCTGTGCTGCGCCACCTCTGGAAGAACCCCTGTTAATTCTGCTGAAGACCATGCGAACACGTCAACATGCCTGGATAGACAACTCAGCAGCTCCCGTTTCAGATCTGTGCCTAGATCCGAGGCTACCCTCGTTGTTTGTTCCGGGTGCCCAGGAACAAGGGTAACCTCCTCTTCTTCTTCCGACACAGCTAGTGCCTCTTGCGTCTTCTGGGCTCTCTGTACTAGGTTAACCCTCCGATCTTCCTGGTCACCGCTGCCTTCCTCATGTCTTGACCTCTTTACCTCCACCCTCACTGCCTCCGTGTAACATCTCTTTGACGACGGCTGGTCTCCCTTTACTTCTCTGACCTTCTTTCCTACAGGAAATTTGATTTTTTGATGGAACGTAGACGCAACAGCCCTGAATTCGTTCATGGCCGGCCTTCCCAAAATGACGTTATAGGAGGACGGGGCTTCCACTATGGTGAATGAGGTTAGCCGAGTCTTTCTGCCTTCCCCCATACCCATGGATAAGGGTAGGGTGATCTGCCCGAGGGGATAAACTGTATGGCCTGTGAAACCAAAAAGGGGAGTCGAGATTCGCTCAAGACGGTACTCCCCTAACTCCATTTGCTGGAAGGCCTCTTGGAATAGCACATTTACAGAGCTTCCGGAGTCCAAAAAAACTCTGCCGACCTCGTAATTAGCGACCATTGCCCTGATGACAAGGGCATCATTATGTGGCGTCTTCACCCCCTCCATGTCCCTGGGGCCGAAGTTAATTACCTGGCCCTGAAAGGAGCCACGAAAATTATTATGCCCAACTCCGCCCCTTCCTCGGTAGGGACCTCTGCCCCTCCCTCGTGAATGGCTCTCATAGGGGGTGCTTGGTCGGGATACCCCCTGACTATGCGGGATAGCCAGCTCCTGCCCATTATCCAGGTTACGACACTCTTGCGTGCTATGTCCAGGAGTCCGATGGAAATCACAATACTTCTCCGCCGACTCCTTGCTCGGCCCGTCTTTATGTGGTGATTTCCGAGGAGTTTGTTCCTCACAAATCCGGACCATTCCTTCTTTAGCAATCTTCAGGGGCGTGTAGTGAGAGAAACGCCCGAGCCTTGTGTCCTCCGCGGGCCTTTTTTCTGTAAGTCTGAGCTGCTTGTCACCAACTTTTACTTCCTTTCTTCTCATGACCTGGGCTTCATCCACATTAATATATTTCTCAGCTCGTGTTAGGAGCTCATCATACGTGCTGGGAGGTCTTTTGATCAAGGAACGAAAGAACTCCCCCGCCTTCAAACCCTGGGTGAAAGCGCATCAAAATCTCCGTTGGGCAGGCGGGGACCTCCAGGCTGACACCAGTAAATCGCCGAATGTACTCTCGAAGTGGTTCGCCCTCAATCTGTCTTATTTCAAACAGGCATAATGAGGTTTTCTTATAACGCTTACTGCTGGTGAATTGGTGAAGAAATGCCGAGCTGAACTCTGTGAAAGAGGATATTGAAGATGGTTCGAGTTGATTGAACCATTGTTGGGCTGATTTTACCAGGGTCGTGAGGAAAAATTTACACTTTAGACGGTCCGAATAGCAATGGAGCATGGCAGCGTTCTCAAATCTACCCAGGTGTTCCTCCGGATCCGTGCTCCCGTCATATTCCCCAGCATTTGGGGGTCGGAAGTTGTTTGGGAGCTCTTCCTCCACTATCTCTGGGGAGAAAGGCATACCCTTCTTCGGGGCGCAATATCCCCCGATCCCCTTCTTCATTACGCTGACCTCCTCCCTCAACTCTCCTATCTCGTCCTCGAGGTTGAGGCCCCCGTTGGGCGGAGGGTGAGATGTGGCTACGTGCTCGGGTTGTTCATTTTGTCGAATGCTCTCCCCCCGGCCGCTCTCAGACTGATCCATGGCTCGCTTCATTACTTTCTCAACTGTGATTGAGATGAGGCGCGTGAGCTGTTCGAAAGTTAGTGCCCCCACTGTCATGCCTTCCGCCGGCGGTGGCCCATCTCCATTTACCGATGGTGCTCGGGGTTCGTTATTCGTCTCCTGGTTCGTCCTCAGCGTGTTTACCATTTCTATCAACGCCTTATGCTCTTGTTCCCACAGACGGCGCCAATTGTTACCTCGGATTTTGGGTAGGGTGTCCTCCTCGGTTAACAATAACTCCTTCAACGGAGGTAAGTGATCCTGAAAAAGAAAGGTTAGAAAGGGAGCCAGAGAGGGTTCTCCGGCGGGGCCCCTCCGACGATCAAGTCAGGATGATGTATGAGCAAGAGCTTTTAATTATGCAAAAGTTGAACATAAGCGAAAGAATCTTTTTTAAACCTGATACTTTGGCCGCATATATAGTGAAGGAGTGAGAAGGACAATCTGTTATGGCCGGCGGGTATTTCGGGGACCACCGCCGACATTCCTCTGCGTCTTTCTGTTTTAGAGGGTGGGGACCACCGACAAATACTGTACATACCGTACGACATCCTACCGGTGAGATCTTGATAGTACTACAAAATATTCCCTGGATATTGGTCACCTTTTGATTGGCTCACTTATGCCGGGTCCCCTGCTCTAGGACAATCAGTTGTGGATAACTTGGGCGAGGGACCACTCTAGTGCCCGTGATGGTACTGTCGACGCTGGGCAGAATAGGAATCAATGGATCCGCCCTGAGTTGTCGCTTCAGCTCGGCTACAGTACTAGACTCATGTGAGGTAGCAGGGGTCGTAGTGATTGGCTAGGGGTGGAAGTTCAGGGCTGAGCTAAGGTCTTAGTTGCGTGCTGGGCCCCTTAGGACAAGCTTGGATCTGGAGTTCAAAGGTATCCAAAGGGATGGGCCTGAGAGGCAACGGACTGGGCAAGGTCGGGTCACATCCGATAAAATTAGGGTCGAGGCCGTACTGACCTATAATAGGGATATCAACTATTATTTATTTTTCCACATTCATTCATTCATTCACAGATTCACTTGCATTCTCATAAAACCTATAAAGGGTTTTGATTTAAGAATTTTTGTGTTGCTTGTATTAGCCATTCTCAACATAAACACCATGGGCTCAGTTTCTAATCGAATAGTTCAATAACTAGAGCTATTTCAAGTTTTATTCCGCATCAATCCAGATGATAACTTAAAAAAAATACGTTCAAGTATTTAAACAGACTACTTCCCCCTTCAAGTTTTATAATTAATATATCAAAGTTGATTTTCGAGTTGTCATTTTATTATTTTTCATTTTTAAGAAAATAATTATTATAGGAAAGAGGCATGATGTTACTTGGAAAATTATAAAGGTACACGTGTGGTCTTCCCAATCATACCAGAAATTCCCATACTGTATCTCACTCTTCCGGCACGAAAAACTGTTAAAAGGAAGTCGGAAAAAGTTTTACAGCAAAGCCCCTATGATGCTTAAGTCAGCTGCGAAAAAATAAAATGCAGGAACGTATACAGAAGAACAAGCAGTTTCTGAATAAATCAAATTATAAGGCAAACCTGATATTTATAGACAAATCTTGTGGTGCTAATTAGGTATGTGGAAGGGTTCCTTCCATACTTATGACTCTTGATTCCTATCAAGATGACATAAAATCTTATTGAATCAAATGAAATATCATATTTGCATTTATCCCTGATTGCTCGGGATTCTTGAGATATTTCCCCAAAATAACGAGATTTTGATCAGATCCAGACTCTACTTATTGTCCATATTGACCCGAGCTCGGAATATGTTTATTTCTAGCTCTGTAATTCTTAACTCGAGCTTCCCGTGTATGCATTGAGCTTTTCTCTTTTAGGCCGAGCCGACCCTTTGGATTTTAGCTTGGTCAGTACAAGGTCGAGCTCTCTTTTTGTCTGATGAGCTCTACTTTTGTTTGCCGAGCTCTTATCTGTTCAGCAAGAAAAATTTTAGCCTTTTATTTTGGATTTATTAATCCCCGAGCTGGGCAGAAGGTCTATCAGTTCCCTTATACTTGTTTTATTCCTTAGATTACCTCGGGCGAAGTTGACATGTTCTAATTGGTTTTAAAGATAGAAATTCTCCAGGTCTTGCTAAGCCTTTTAACTTACATGGATATCAAGGTATTTTATAATAAAAAATAATTGGTATACATATATGATATTTAATTTTTTTTTATAGAGTATGATATTTAATAATATAAAATAAAATAGAGAGATTTGCTTATAAATTCACAAAGCCATTGTTCATTTAAAATTCATTATTTACTAAGATTTTAAAACCCCGCTCTCCCTAATTCATCTTTAAGTTTGGTTTTACTCCCTAATTAATAAAATTGTGTAATATATCATTATTCTCTCACCTAATCCATCGTTTTTTCTCTATATGCTCTCTCTTCTTCTCCCTCGTGTTAGATTTTGCTGAAATAGTGTCAGGTGAAAGTGAGATTGATAAATAGGAAATTGGGTATCGAGTTCAACGATTGAGATGTTTTCCATGGACGGGTGTGAATTTCTTCCTCAAAGATGGGTTGAAAATGGGTCCATCCACCTAGCAAATTTTTCATAATTCAGCCAACTTGCCAATGGTTGTAAAACCATTCTATGGCATACTCTCAAATTCGTTCAACATTTTTGGCCAGCACTGCGTCCCATACATCACCATTGGAGGTAAGCATTTTAAGTTATTTTCATCTTCTTTCTAGGATTATAGTTAGATTTAATTGTCTAAAATATAACTTCACAATTTTCTTGTTAACTTCGAACTGAATTTGCTTGGTTCTTTATGTAACTCATGCGAATTTTAGTTTCTTGAAGAAGTTAATAATCTTCTCAATTCACCGCTAATGTTGTTGTTTTCATGTTGCTTTCTCTTCGTCGTTTGCTGTTAGAAGTGGCAGGCCCAGATTCACTTTGTAGGGCTATGAACGTTGTTACTTTATTTGAGGTCTTGGTGCAAATTCTGATGTGTATGCTATGCTAGTCTCTTGGGATTGCAAAAGATCAATCTTCTAAGTTCTTCTGTTGTTATAGCTTCATCAGACATCCTGTTTGGCTGATGTATTAAGCTCATTGCATTCCATGTTCTGTCTGGATGGTATAGCTACTGTTGTTCAAGTTCGTCGCTGCTTATTTTGTGGCGCCCCAAACATCACCACGTACACAAACAAAATATAATGTCATTTGTATAAAATTTTTGGCATAATCTCCTCGTAATTGAACCTCCCAACAATACCATAGATAACATATTTATATACAAATATACAAACCCGTAAATACAAATGACATCTCCCCAAAATAAATAAATAAATACGATCTTTGCATATGCGCCAACACAAGAGAATAAATTCAATATATTCATACAATCTATATACAGATATATAGACCAGCTCACAAACGAGCCACAACCATTTTAAACATAATATTATTTCATAATAGTTGACTCCTCTGAATCAACACGACAACTCATAGTTCTGCCTCCATCTCTAAAGTCTAGGCATATCACATGTTTCAACAGAAACACCCCCAAAAATGGCTGAACACACACCAACAATAATAACAACATAATCATAAACATATATTATCAGCAATATAAAATACTGAAAACGTAACATAGCATACTCCCTGAAATCAATAATCGTAATACAAGAATTCTTAGGCACCGTTTGGGGTGCGGGATAGGATTAGTAATCTTCGGATTATTAATCCTATCCCATGTTTGTTTCATTTTTTTTAAAAAAAGTATCCTACTATATTTATCTCATTCTAATCCCAAGTTACAACAAAAAGACATAAATATCCTTACCACCTTTTTTTACTATCTCAAATTTGAAATTCCCGCCAAAATTAAAACTTATTTCATACAACTTTATTTTATATTGCATTATTTTATTTATTTCATTCTTATTATTATTATTTTATTATTATTATATAATGATTATTATAATATATTATATTATTATTATTATTAAAAATAATAATTTAATATTATTCATATATATATGTGTGCACATAGATATTATGATTATTATATATATTATTATGTAATAATAATAATAATTATTATTATTATATAATTATTATAATATGTTATTAATATAATAATTTTATATATTATATATATTATTATTTTTATTATTATTATTATATATATACACACGCATATGATGTTTATTATTATATATTATGATTACATATATATATTATAATAATGTATATAAATTATATATATATATTATTATTATATATGCATATATATATATATATATTATTACATAATAATAATTATAATTATAAATATGCTATTAATATAATAATTTATATATTATATTATATATATATTATTATTAGTATATTATTATTACTACTTATATATATGTATATATACACACACGCATATATATATATATATTATAATAATGTATATAAATTATATATATATTACTATTATTATTATATATAATATATATATAGATTCAAATAGATAGATTTTTATTATTATTTTATTAGTATTATTATTTTATTTTATTTTATTAATATTATAATATACTATTATTATTATATACATACACACAATTATTATTATTTATATTAGTATTATTATTTTTTATTTTATTTTATTAATATTATAATATAATAATAATTATTATTATTATATTATAATATAATAATAATAATTATTATTCTATATTATATATACTATTATTATTATATATACATACACACAATTATTATTATTATATATTATATTATGATTATTAGATATAAACTATTATTTTTATTATATTTTATTATTATAATGATAAGGGTATTTTAGACATTACACCATATAATAATCCTTATCAACCATCTTATTCTCCAATCAAACAGCATATAACTTATCACATACTATTTTTACAATCATTTCACAACTTTTTAATCCTTACATTACTTATCATATCCATCACTTCAAACGGTACCTACTGTTTTGTAACTTCTATCCCAACATCAAATCAAATACATCAATAATCAGCTCAACCATATCTCATCCAATATAAATATCGTTATAGTGTCAATATCATGCCAACTATACCACATCGTCGCATCATCGTTGCGACCCATCGTATATGATCGATATAATGGCAACACTGAGCCTACTATACCCATCGTCGCATCATCATTACGACACCATAATTAAAACCCAGGCAGGATCAACCAAAATTGGGTCTCTGAAGATTGAAGTTTTTGTGTGGATATTCATTCAGAATGACATTTTAGTTGCTCCATCAGTTTGGTAATTTCTTGACTAGGTTTGGTTTAAATCTGTTTTTATTTTCATTTCAAGAAAATCACCCCATGCTTATGCAATCCTGCAACAGTGTGCGATCTCAGAGAAATTTCTGGTTTTCAGATTGATCAGTTCGGATTTTTTTATGCAGGAATTGAAATGTAAAAAAAAAAAAAAAAGCAAAATCAAAACACACGTAAATCAGTATCATTACAAATATTAAAAAAAACCCCTTCGCCAACTGTATTTACACCTCACAAACATCAAAGGCTAGTACAAAAATCGAATCTTTTCAAATTCATAATAAAACGGAGTATCCAAACATAAGAGATCAAGCGAAGCGCTTCGCTTGTATGAAGAGAGAAATACAGAGGGAAAGGGAAAGAGAACAAGTTCATGGAGGAGAGATAAAAAGTTATTGGAGACAAATAAATAGAAGAAGATGAACGACTGAGTATAAGGGTAAATATTTATTTTTAATATTAAGAAGGTCGGTTGGTATTTTTATGGCGATAGGGAGCGGAAACAAATTGATAATGTATGTGGAAAATAACATTTTTCTACCACTGAGTACTTAACACGAAGTTTAGTTTTCATATTGTGACTTTTTGACCAATTTGACGCATAAAATACGATAAACAATTATTTCTTTTCCCAAAAAAGGCCATTACCCGGCTTAACCGACGCCTACTCAGATTCACCGACCCTGACTTCACTCTCTCCCTCACAATATCCAATGCCATTTGCATGCCTTGAAGAATTCTCGACCAGATATTAATCCTTTTTTTTTTCCTTCTTCCGGCGATTTTCACTTTGGCTGAGGTTTCTGTGCGCGATAATTACAGTGACTGCTGGCTCCTCATGAATAGCCAGGTATCAGCATTCTCATGATGTTTATTTCGAATTTTATACGCTTTTACGGTCGATTTTATTTGCAGATTGTGATTTCTGTATAAAGATTCATTCTTGATCTGTTGTTCTTGAATTTTTTTCCAATTATGTTGTTCTGTTTTTGATATTTTGTTGCTGCTGTGACTTTGATTCAGCTGAATTTGATTTTGTATTTTTTTTAAAATTGTGGGCAATAGAGCTTGAGTGAGGCTGTTAATATCTAGTTTGACAGATTTCTGTAATCTTCATTTGTCTGGGAGATCTCAATATTGATATGTTTCACCAACATTCCATTTATGCACTGTTATGGTTGCGATTAAACTAGAGATTCAGAGAGTGAGTATGCATTTTTCCTGAACTGCTACGGATTTCGCATGATATGTATTGTAAAATAATTTTTTTTTTTTTTTGATATTGGAGTGGGGGATTTTTTGTAACATTTTTGGGCCCTGCCTGAACTCGAACCCGAGTCGTCCCAAAGGATGACATAAAGTATTTACCATCCGGCTAAGGCCGGAGTCTCAAAAACTAGAATTAAATCCTAGTATCTTTTGCAAGGTTATGTAAAATTTAAGTTTTGTCGGTATTCATATTACTATCTCCGTCAAATCGTCATTGCAATTTGTTCTACTCGATACATGAAAGAAATGTAATGGATTAAACTAAAGATTCAGGAGGTGAGTATGCATTTTTTTCTGGAAATGTAATGGATTTCGCTCGTATGTTATAAGAAAATGGTTTATTTCTATCTCCGCTGATGCAATTTGTTATGCTCATTACAGGGAAGAAAGTATCGAACATCTGAACTTGGATTTGATTCTTAAGTTGCATAAAATGTTTGATTTATCTTGAATTATTGCTTGAGGTCATGATTTTGTATGATCTGCATGGAAGATTTTTCTCCAAAGAATTGCTGTTGTGGTGGTCAGATTTGTGGAAAACTCTGTCTAGCAATTGACATGGCATTCTTGTGCTTGACTATACGTTGAGTAATCATGGAGGAGTGTAAGTATTAGTGGTGAAGGTTCACCCTGAGTAGATATTCGGCACCATGTCGATAGATACCATCCTCAACTTTGAAAGCTCAATTATTTGAGTAAGAATTATGCCTGGATAATTGTCGAGTGCTGGTCTCATTTCAAATGAAAATCACTGAAAAGGTTACCCTTTCGTAATTAAATCGTTTTTACGACAAATTGAATGAGAATTTGAGTAATATTTTGGTCAGATAGTTGTCTTGGTCTTTTTGCACATCTCTATGCGGGATTCCTAATTAATTTTGTTGGTCTTTTTATGAGCTGTTACCTCAAACATGTGTAGTTTACATTGCCATTTGGCTTTTAACCTCAACGCAATGTTCTTGTTCACTTTTTTTCCTGATGTTTCATATTCTTTCCTAATTAATCTTAGGATCCTCATTGCAAGTATGTGGTCTTGCTTTATGAATGGGCCTAACTTGCAATTGGCCTTCAGATCTAGGCTCCAGCTATTATCCTGGTAAATGGAATCAAGAGGCAGAGGCGGCCAGAGTAATTCAGCCGGCCTGACACTCAGCGACAAACGAGGGCCGACTAGACCAGGCGACGAACAATTTCCTCGGGTCCATTCAAATCGGACCCTCTCAGACATAATTCGTGATGAATCAGGTGGTACGGCTCACTACTACACTGGCAAGAAGAGCTGGAGGCATTTCAAGGACAAGCTACGCCACCGCCGTGGCGCAGCTTGGACATCCACCTTCTCCACACCTGCTTCAGACATCCCCATCAACAATCGCTCGATGAACCGCCGGCCATCTGGCGGATTCCCATCCAACTCTGCTCATCCAGATGACATTTCAGCCATCCCCAACGTGGACCCAGAATTGATGTCGAACACTAGGAATAGGCCAAGTCTCCAGAGAGACGCTAGTCGCAACATGGAGAGAGCAGGTGGCGGAAGACCGGAGCATGTGCGTCCACTGGGAATGAGGAGGTTGCAGAGGGAAGATAATGGTAGCGAAGAGGACGATGACGAGGAGGAGGAATGCGAAAGTGGCTGTGAGGCGGAGGATGATGAGGAGGCGGCCAGTGAAGGAGGACAACAACCGGTGAGGATGTCTTTAATGTCATTATTGGCTGAGACAGATCAGGAAATGGGGTTTGATGGATCATTGTACATGTTGGATGAGGATGACGAAGATGAAGACGGTGGCGGAGACGGGGATGGCGGAGAGTATAACAATTGTTGTGTATGCATGGTGAGGCATAAAGGTGCAGCCTTTATTCCTTGTGGGCATTCGTTTTGTAGGCTTTGTTCAAGAGAGCTATGTGCTCAAAGAGGGAACTGTCCACTCTGCAACAATTACATCTTAGAGATTCTTGATATCTTTTAAACATACAATCATTGTTTTCTTCCCTATGTTTTTATTTTTCAAATGTCTTCTCAATTTAGATTATATGAGGAAATCAGTTTAGTAATTTTTAAATTGGTTGTAGTGATTTCAATTTCTGAATAAAATATTGAATTCTCTTTCTGTTTCCTTCAATAAGTAGAGGCTGGAATTGATCATAACATGATAATTATATCTCTTGAAATATATCTATATTTATTTCAATAAGGATTAATAATTTGATTAAGCAAAATTTAAATTATTTATGAATCCGTTTCAATTATTTTAAAGTTCTTAATATTGATACACTTTGATTTGTCGAAAAGATATAGTAATAATTTGGTTTTAATTTTGAAAATTAAAAATATATCTAAAAGGAAAAAAAATCCAAATTATAAGAGCAAATTTTAAGCTTCAATTTCAATTTATATTTTTGAAATTTCAAAACTATATCACTTTGTAATCACTATGCAATACATCCAATCACTTACAAAAATGATTAAATAATTAACCAACATATTTCACTATTTTACCCAACCAAAATAATACAAATTATATGTCACTTCCAAAACAATCATTTCATTATTTATACTCCAACCACTTATGCAGTAAAAATACTTGTATGAACTCGATGTATAAGTGAGGCCCAATATTTCCGGAATACTATAATATTACTGAACTATTTTTTTTAATATTAACTAATTTCATTCCTATATTTTAGAGTTTCCCAATATTGTGTATCTTGTTTCACATGTGCCAAAATGATCCTTGAAATTACCGGATTTGACTTGATAAAATATTTAACGTTGCTTAGGGTGTTACCGGATCGGTTTGGACCTGTTCCAACCGATTTCAGTTACACCTTATAGGAAATCGGGCCAATCCTGTATGTAATCGGATTGGTTTCAGTTCCGGAGTTTCCGGTTACAACCCTTAACATGTAATTAAAAGTTTAAAAAAAGTTAAAAATAGTTTTGTTGGCAGCAATCA
Source organism: Haberlea rhodopensis (assembly GCA_907163345.1). Taxonomy (NCBI): domain Eukaryota; kingdom Viridiplantae; phylum Streptophyta; class Magnoliopsida; order Lamiales; family Gesneriaceae; genus Haberlea; species Haberlea rhodopensis. Next base: position 953,054 of record CAJQUN010000149.1, read on the forward strand.
GCGTTTTTATAAAAAGTTTTTGTGAGCAACGATCGATTGCTGCCATCATAATTTGTTGTTTTTATATTTTGTTTTTGATATGTTTTTTTTAATTAAATTAAACAAAAGACTCATAAAAATTTCAGTGCATTTCTTCAGTTATGTTTTTAAATCAAAGTTACAAAATAAGAGTTGCAACTATTGAAATTGAAAGAAATAATATTAGTCTTCATAATTGATGAGTATTATTTTCGTGCATTCTTTTTCTTCGGAATGGGGACCTTCAAATTCATCAACTGTTCTTTTTTTTTTTTTTTTCTATTCTTACATTCGACTTCAAACTAAACCTTGAGTAATGTAAGCATTTATAATGAATCAGCAGAAATACTACTTCTATATTATCTAATTATTCGGTCACATGTTGAGAATACCGATTCCGATGCAACTATTGATGCTTGTACAACGCATATGTCTCTAGATAATGTGGCTAAGATGGAGTATTTCCACCATTATAATATGTCGAAGTTGTCTTATGTTCTAAATTCTTGATTGAGAAAAAATTGCAACTCATTCGACGTGTTAGAAGAGGGCCCTTGTCCCTTAAGTTTTTTCCTGCCGAGACTCCTAAATAAATATATCCCTCCGCCTTTTGAATGACCCTTTGCCTTCTTCTTCATCCCTTTGTTGCGATGCTCCTCTTACATGTTCATTGTAATAAAATTGAAACATATTTGAGAGAGAATGTATTATTAACTTCTTTTGATAATCAATATTCTTCTCCAAAAACTGTGAATAATAATCAAAACAATATTTTAAATGACCATAATCCTTGACTAGGATCTAATAATGTTGCGATGGAGTGCAATTGTGGTATTTGTTCCCAATATTTTTAAAATTTAGTCTACATTAAACCAACAAAAGAATGCAAAACGTCATCATCTTTAAATTCTAAAAAATTTGGAAAACATGTTAAATATTAATGAAAAAAATAAATAGATGTAGGATAAGAAACACTGAAGAAACATTGGACCGCTTCTTTAAAGTACATAACAATGATACAGACTTACTAACAAACTCCTAATCAACATCACTCAACTATGCACTCTCATCAGTTTCACACATTTGACTTGAATTATAAAACAGAGTCAAAAGATGTTTATAAGATAACATAACATTCAACATATGGTACAATAAATTTCAACGAGTTTCTATTGGTGTTGGAAAAATAATATGTTTCAAACATAAGATATACATGTTTATTTTCATTTACGCTTAATACGTGTTTGACGTAACCATTTAGCACAATATTTCAGTTTTTCAATACTTAGTTATTCAGAGTCATCATAACCAACTTATACAGTAAAAATAATAACGTGACATGTACATTTAACATGAAAAAATATACCATCAAACATTGGTTTCAAATAACTTTTTAAATCACACATCATAGTGTTGTTATTCGATGTGTTGTCTAAAGTGATTGAAAATATCTTATCTTGAATTTTATAATGTTACAAAAATTAAATATATATCTAAAAATTATATATCCTATGTGTGTGCAATCTAATCCATCTAAAAATAATTTTTTTTTTTAATACATCAATTTCATCAATCCAATGACAAGTCATAACAAGAAAAGAAGTCATTTTAACGTTTGTCCAAATATCGGTTGTCAAATTACTCTATAAGTCAAATTCAAAAGATGATCAACCAAAGTAGTTATATATTCAACATATATTTTCGTACAATTTTTCCTTAATGTATGCCTAAAATATGTTTAAGCACATGTTGTATAGCCAAAGCAAATTCAATAAATCCATCATGTTCACATTGAATAAAATGAAGTTCATATCTAATCATATATCTAACAAGTGACATACATTTAATTGCAGCTGTTAAAACAAAATTTGTGCCAGTGAGAGGATTAATTTGTAATTGTATTGATTCTCTACCTATTGGTTATAGAGTTGCTTCATTAATTATGTTTTTACTAAGTGTTTTTAAATGTTCCGGTGCCTCCTCCTGAACCACCATCTTTATATGTGTATGTTATTTTACATTATTTACAAATTGCAATATATTAATCAATATCTTCGAGCGATTTCAAAATGATCTCACACCTTACTTCTTTTGACATGACTGCTCGCTGCAGTAGTGGCTCCGGATCACTCGACTTATTGTCTATGATGAAAAGCGGAAGGTTTGATGTGTTGTTCGGATTCTTGATCTTCGATGTTCATAGGTGCACTGCAACATCAAAATCAGGAAAAAAAATCATAATCTTTTAACTCGTTGCTCAAACATTAGAAACTCAAAGATTTGAACTGTGATGTTCTCACAGAGTTTTTCTCCAAATTGTCGGTCATCTAGCCTAATTTCAACCCCTCCAAATTCTCGTCTTTTCACTCTTTTTACAATAGTAGGATGTGATCAGGTCAGGAAGAAGCAACAAATTTGGGGAAAGTGAATGCAATTAGGACAGGAATTGAATAATTTGGTGGGAAATTGTTCTCGGGTCACATGCTCAAATCTATTAGTTGATGGATAACTTTATTTGTTCAAATAATATTGATTAATATATCAGAATTCAAAATTATACAACTCACTTAAAGGATACAGTTGATCTCCTACGTCAACCAAACATAAATTGAACCGGTTATCGCTCGCTGTCATGCTTTCGATGGTCAGGGTCAACACAAAGCTGCAACTGCGACTTTAACATACCAAATGCTTCTGGGCAAATGGCTTCTTGAGGACCTTAAGACTTTGCTATTGACCTGTAAAGACAGGGGATGCGTTTCCAAGATCCATGCTGTGCTGATTACGTATGGGTTCTTCAGCAATAGATTTTCAACTGCCCAGCTAATATCTTCATATTCCAGAGTCGGCGACGTGCATTTAGCCCACAAACTGTTCGACAGCCTGCCAAAACGCGGTATAGAATCTTGGAATGCATTGATCGTTGCGTATTGTCGTGAAAATTCACAACATGAAGTCGTGAGTTTGTATAAAGCAATGGGTTTCCAAGGAGTTAAGCCCGATAGCTCGACCTTTACAATGGCTATCAAAGCCTGCACCGGATTGTTGGACTTGGAGTTGGGTGATAAAATCTGGAAACATGCGATGGATTGTGGATATGAGGATGATATTTTTGTGGGTTCCTCTGTTTTGAATCTGTATTCGAAGTGTGGGAAAATGGACGAGGCCAAGGGTGTGTTTGAGAGGATGAGGAGAAAGGATGTAGTTTCTTGGAGCACAATGATCACTGGATTTGTCAAGACTGGGAAGGTGAATGAGGCCTTGGATACCTACAGAAGGATGTGCAAAGAGGGATTCGAAGGTGACAGGGTAGTCATGTTGGCCCTGGTACAGGCTTGTTCAAATATTGAGGACTTGAAAATGGCTTCCTCTTTGCATGGTTATATGCTTAGGAGAGATTTCCCTAAAGATGTAATAGTGCAGACTAGCCTTGTGGACATGTACGCCAAGAATGGAAAGATGGGCATTGCTTCTATTCTATTTAGAACCTTGAGTAGTAGGAATATTGTTTCTTGGAGTACTTTAATTTCCGGGTATGCACAAAACGGCTTTTCAAGGAATGCACTCGAATCGGTAATGGAGATGCAAAGTTGTGGCTTTGAGCCAGACATGGTTTCACTCGTTGGTGCACTTCTTGCATGTTCACAAGTTGGTTTCCTGATACTAGGTCGGGCAATGCATGGGTATATTGTTAGAAGACTTGATGTTAATCAAGTTCTTGCTACATCTCTAGTTGATATGTATGCAAAATGTGGTTCCATTTCTTCTGCTCGTGTTTTATTTGACAGGATGAGTTCGGGAGACGTGATATTGTGGAATACCATCATTACTAGTTACGGGAATCATGGACATGGAGAAGAGGCTCTCTCAATTTTTTATCAAATGATAAAGACAAATTCAAAACCAGATCATGCAACATTTGCTTCTCTTCTGTCAGCATTGAGTCACACGGGACTAGTTGAGGAAGGGAAGCACTTGTTTGGTATCATGATCAAAGAATTCAAAGTTCAACCAACTGAAAAGCATTATGTTTGTTTAATAGATCTTTTGGCTCGAGCTGGCCAAGTTGAGGGAGCTTGGAAATTGATGGATTCCATGGCTTGTGAGCCAGGGATCGCTACTTGGGTGGCACTTCTATCCGGGTGCCTCAATCATAAGAAGTTTTTTGTTGGAGAGTTGGTGGCTAAGAAGGTTCTTGAGCTAAATCCATACAGTCCTGGAATATATTCCCTTGTTTCAAATTTATTTTCTGCAGCAAGAAAGTGGGATGAGGTAGCCAAGTTAAGAAAGCTCATGAAAATGGAACGAATGAAGAAAGAACCTGGTTACAGTGTCGTGGAGGTGAGCGGGAGACTTCATTCTTTCCTCGCGGGGGATAAGTGTCACTCTCAATATCAACAGATTTTGGGAGTTTTGGAGGAGATGGAGATTGAGATGAGAGCTATGGGATATGCACCAAAGACGGAAATTGTGTTCAAAGAAGAAGTTGAAGTGCTGTTATAACAGTGAAAGACTAGCTGTTGCTTTTGGGATATTAAACACTAAGCCAGGACCAGATTAGTGATCACATAGAACCTCAGAGTTTGTGGAGGCTGCATAAGGCTATATGGTTCATCTCTGTTGCAGTGAGAGAAATAATTGTAAGGGACATAAAGAGAGTTTTATCACTTCCAGAACGGATGATGTTCTTCTAGTGACTAATGGTAAATAAACCAGTTTTTTTTTTCTTTCAAATTTTATGTTAAATATTCATTTTATTTATAAATTTTCTTTGTCAATGAGAGATTACTATGATATATAATTTTCTAGTCCAAGTTTTGGTTCATTATTGTTTTTTAATCTTTAAATCATATCATGCTTTTAGTTCTTCGACCAATACTGTTTAATAGACATTACAATTGATTCATAATACTAGATTCATTTGATATTTTATTGATATTATTTTATATTCAAAAGTAACAAATTTATAGTTTATAGTAAGTTTTCTAATTTCAATAATATTTGTTTTATGTTTATGCATAATTTAGGTTATCAACTTGTTGTCGTCGATTCCTTCTAGCGTGTAGAAACAAGAGGATATCAAAATGATCAAGTCGATGCAAGTGTTAAACACTTTGTCTTTAAGAAGATTTTGCTCCTCTCACAGTGCTTACGAAACCTGACAATCTTTTCCCAAGATACAACGACTTCAACTTGTGATAGTAGCACACCAAATCACAAGTACTTCAACCACAAATGATTAAAACTCTCTTCATCGAGAACACAAAATGAATATGATGTAGTATCCACTTTTAATCTTCTTTTTCTCACAATATATTGCGTTTGATTACTGTAAAAACATGTTTTAATTCATCATAGGTGTTGGGAAAACATTTCTAAGTTTTGGTGATCACAAACATCTACCGGACAAACATCTACCGGACACAGACATCTACTGGACACAGACATCTACCGGATAAAGACATCTATCGAGTGCACAAGACATCTACCGGATAAAGACATCTACTGAGTGCAAAGATATCAAGAGAGTACATCTACCGAGTACAGAAGAATGAACGCTCACTGAAAGAAGAATACCAGTAGGCATCTAACTATCCAGCAAGTGCACAAAGCAACAAGACAAAACTAGTATAACTCATTCTGACAAAGGTACAACAGAGCGCCGCACCTTGCTATATCACCGCCACCATTAGCGTCAGAATAAAAGAGCCGTTGCTTAACAAAATTGGAAAGAAGACAATCAGAATTTGGAATGAAAACAGGAAACTGATCTCTTCCAAATATAGAAAAGTTGTCGTTAGACCACTGTGTCTATAAATACATCTAAGTGAAGAATGAAGATGTTAGCTGGACCATCTGATCAAACACAAGACAAAAATCAACATCAAGCTAATCGTTTCATTGAGATACTCTGAAGTTTCAGCAAGAGCAGCAAATAATTACTACTGTAATCTTGAAATATAAAATACAACTGAGTCTGCTGCTCAAAGAACACTCGAAGCAAAATAGTTTTATATCTCGTGTGAGTGTATAAAATACATTGTAAACAACTTAGAAAGTTGTGATTGCTAGGAGTTTAGGCCAAGCTGTGTATATTTTTCATACATATGTAATTAGTATCATAATTGTAAATGTTTCATACCAATCTCTTTTGTAATTAGTACCAAAGTTGTATATGTTTCATATCAATTTTATATATAATTAGTACCATAATGGTAAATGTTTCATACCAATATCATTTGTAATTAGTACAAAAGTTATATATTTTTCAAACCAATTCATATGTAATTAATATCATAATTGTAAATGTTTCATACCAAACTCTTTTGTAATTAGTACCAAAGTTGTATATGTTTTATACCAATTTCATATGTAATTAACATCATAATTGTAAATGTTTCATACCAATATCATTTGTAATTGTATATAAGTTGTATATGTTTCATACAAATTTCATATATAATTAGTATCGTTAGATAATCAGATTCAATCAATTAAAATGACATTATCTTATTTGTGGTCCCATCAAGTTTGATGAAACAATGTGGTAAGTTTTGTAAGGTTAATGGCATGCGACCTAGAAAATTTCCACTAGATATACCCAAATATTGGAACTCAATATATAAATTGTTAAATGATTCATATGAATATAAAGAGTTAATAGCATCTTAAAAAGTTCAAACTCTCATCCCCTTACATTTCCTTTGTTCTTTTTTTATGATTTTTTTATAGTAATTTTAAATTATTTTTAATTTAAAAAATATAAGGGTCTAACCGTAACCGTAATCGACGGTTCACGCACTGTAATCGGAACTGTCTACGAAAGTTAAGGTTAATGATCAAACTCTTTTGAACCGTCAATCGGCGGTTCCAAACCGTCAACCAACAGTTCACGAACAGTGGTCATTTCTAACCAAACCTAACTTTCTTGGAAAAAAAAAAGGTTTAAGCTCGAGTGTAACCCTAAAAAGCTAACTTCCTTTTAGCTCCTTCGATTCCCAAGCGGATTCGCCTGCCTCCACTTCACCCTCCATCCCAACAAATCTTCAAGCCCTTTGCAGGCCTTAAAGAATTCTCAGCCAGACATTGTTTAATTCTTTTATGCTTAATTGGCTATCCTGAAAATGGGTGAAGTTTTCACTTTGGCTGAGGTTTCTGAGCACAACAACAAGAAGGATTGTTGGCTCCTCATTAATGGCAAGGTATCAGAATTTTCTTACTTTATCTCGAAATTTTATACCCTTTTGGGTATTCTGTTGTGGGTCATTCTGCTTTAATCTTGTGATGTTTGGATCTCTGGAAGATCCAATCTTAATCGGTTCTTCTGGGATGTTTTGTAAGTAATTTATTTTGGTTTTGATGCTTTGTGCAGCCTTATTTCTTTACTTTTAGTGGAGTTTCAATTTGAATAAGTTTGATTGTTGGGGATTGATCGCGTGTGAATCTGGTTATATCAGTATGCGCGCATGATGGTTGTGATGCTAATATACAAAATTAAAGTTTGTTTGCTTAGCTACAGTATATTGATAAGAAAGATTCAGTATGATATTTCAATGAATTAGTTATAATATTAATATTTCGATTTGTTTCTTAAGTTCCTTAAAATGTACTATGTATCTTCACTTATGGCTTGATGTCACGATTTTCTACTGTTTCTAGTCCTTATGCGAAGAAATGTGAGACAGTTTACTGCAATAACGGTCTTGATAAATTGATTTTTAGAAATTTCTGTTTGACCATGCTTGTGGCATTCTTTTGTTTGTCTGTACCTTATATATATTTGAACATTCATAGAAGAATCTATGTAACACTGATGAAGATTCACCATGATATGACACCGGCATCACGTGGATTAATGCAAACCTCATTGAAAGCTTAATATTTAAGTGATAATTATTCCGGAATAGATTGCCGTACATCAGTTTCTTTTTTATTCAAATTTATTGATTTGAAATTGTTATTGTTGTGGCGAATTTGAATGATCATTTGACTAACATTCTGATGTATATTGTCTCATTCATTTTCACTCATTTCTATACTTGATTGCTGATTATTTTTGTTGCTTTTTTATGAGTTGTTTCCTCAAATATGTGGAGTAAAGTTACATTTTTTTCTTCTCTTCTGATTTTCAATCTTACCGAAAAATTTACAATAAAGTTTATGTATATTGACATTTGGCTATTAGCCTTCAATCACTGTTCTAGGTTAATTTTTTCATTGTATCACATTATCTTCCCTGATAAGTCTAAGCAGGTGGTAACCTCATCACAAGTTCGTATTTTTTTTTCTGTTTACAATGTTGTCTCTGAAATGGCAACTTTATTTATTTTAACATCACATTTAAGCTCCGCTATACCCAATTCATTCATAATATGACATCCAAATGTGATATAAGCCAAATATCTGACCGAAAAATAGAAGAACCAAATCTGAAGTATTCTCTTAATTAGTTTTAGAGTTAGAACTAGTGTTAAATTACTAATAAGGTCTACACTGGGTTAAACTCAATGGAGATGGATCTCCAGAAATCTGGAGCTGTCATTTCCTTATTAAACATTTGAGGTGGATTGTTACAGACCTAAGTTCATCTAGCCCAAGCAAGTGGAAAATGGGCCAGCTACTGGAATTCAAGGTGAGAGGCCCATTGAGGAGAGAGAGGGGCACGTGAAGTGGATGAAGGAGAGAGAAGTTAGTTATGAGAGAATAAAAAGAGATGAGAAGGCAGAGAAAAGGAGATCAGAATTTTGGTGATTGAGAGTGAGAGCAAGCCCTGTGCTTGGGCCAGAGAGGATTCCCTTTCTGGAGTAACAATTGAGTAGTGTGTATTCCTTTTGTTTACTTTTCAATTTCCTTGTTATTTCCTTTGTATCAGTTGAATTTCAGCAATATAATTCCAGTTTTGATCCAAATCCTTGTGTGCTTTTACCTGCTAACTGTTGTGAAGCTATTCTTGATTTTAGTTCACAACATGGATACTGCGGTAACCAAGTATTCTATGGGGAGGTTTGAGTGAGACAGTTCAGATACCATATACTGAGACAGTAGCTGGATTTTTAGGTTTTCTATATACTTCTAAGTGCACCATCTGCTATGATTTGGATTTGCATACATTACTCGCTCTTGATTACCCTTGCACAGGTGTATGATGTAACCAAATTCTTGGATGACCATCCTGGTGGTGATGATGTTTTGCTGACTGCAACAGGTAGTACTATTTTGTAATATCGTTATACAATTTAGAGAAAATTGCATCTACTCTTCCTAATGTATGTCCATAACACCGGAACAACCCCTTAACTGCAGTCTGAATATATCAATATATAATTATGATTTGAATGGGAGCTTTTGTGGATGTATGTAGCATAGGAATATAGTTATATGCAACCTCTTTTGTCGATAGTTAACAGTTGTCTCTATTGCAGGGAAGGATGCAACTGACGATTTTGAGGATGTTGGGCACAGCAACAGTGCTAGGTCAATGATGGATGAGTTCTTAGTAGGTGAAATCGATTCATCGACCATTCCGAGCAAGACTCAGTACACTCCTCCCCCGCAACTGACTCAAGCCGTTGAGGGCAAATCATCAGACTTCATCATCAAGGTTCTCCAATTCTTAGTTCCCCTTCTTATCTTGGGTTTGGCTTTTGGTGTCCGTTTTTACACCAAATCATCGGCTTAATAATAAGAAATGTACTATCAGTAATAATTTTACTTGTTGAAACTGTGGTTGTGTTCCTTGACACACCAGTTTCTATTATAACCTTAAAGGGATAACATATGTGGTATTTGAGGATTCATTTGTTTTGTATTTTTATTTTCTTAAGAAACTCATGATTGTGTTCTTCAATTTCCCCCATCTTGCTTTGTCATTGTTTTGGATTTGTGGTTTGTCTTCGGTTAAAGTTACGTATCCGATGATACTTAAATTCCAAAGTTCTCAACCTGATCGATAGCTATGCCTTTCGGGCAAGGTTTAAGTCCTACATTGATCCTCTCATTGGGAGTCAAAGATGATAATTTCATAACTTTTCAGCTTCAAATTGCATTCTCCGACGACATTATTCATTAATGAATTCTCATAATATAGAAAGTACAAAATCCCTTCTTTTCCAAAGATATTACATCAAAATCCACTCCGGTTTTGTTTCAATTTGATCTTACAACTTCTATAAGAAGAACGAATGTTGGAGGCCATTTGATTCTTCTGCACAAAAATACAAAAACAAGAAAGAAAAGTAAAAACACACACATATAGAAGTAACAACCAGAGAAACTAATGTGCTTACACTGGTATTCGGGTACATTGCCAAAGGAATCATCATGAAGTAGCCGGGCGCTACATTGCTAACCCTTTTAGTTTCCGAGTGCTATGCAACCTGAATCAGTTTCAGTACCTGGAAAAGCGTTCTATCTTGTGCATCATGACATGATGCCCATCTTATTGAGTACGACAAAAAGAAATCCTCAACAGCCGCAAGTATAAGAAGCATTCTGTGGTTGATTCATCTCTTGAAGGACGAGGGTGCTTGGAACTAATTAGAAATAGGAGGTCCCAAGTTGCAAGCACCGAAAACATTGAATGTTGAACGTTAGTCATGTTTAAGGAAGGTGGATAGTGTTAGGAAAAAGCTCAACCTCCACGTGTGTTTCACATAGCCAGTTGTGATTCCAGATAGCCTGGAGAGAGTCGCCGATCATTCATTGGTCACCAGGATTAACTGGTTCTGCATGTCATATGTTATCTACTCTATGTAAGAAAAGCACTGTGGTAAAATATACCACAATATATACAAGAGAATTTTTCTATGGGACTCGGAGAAAGCACAGAGGATCCAGACCAAGAAAGACATGTAAATAAAATAATTCCTCACATGGATACACTCTCATTGGAAAAGGTAAAAAGCAGAGAAGAAAATAAGCATGGTCTTGTCAGCAGGAATTGTTCGATAGTGTGAAACAAATCATGTCAGCAAATAAATGCAACATGACTAAATGATAACAACTTAGAAGCAATTCATGCACTTTTCATTTTCTTTTCTATTCTTTTACCTGTAAATCTTTCTGCCTGTACGTCAAAACCCAAAGAACTACACGCGTAGCAGTCATGAGAGACGGACAAAAGAAAAGTAACACAAGAAGGATTATACATAACATGATTATAGTTTACTAATCACAATTCATCTAGTGTTTGGAGAACATTGAAAAAGAACCTATAATGTATTGCAGACATGCTCTGTGTCTGCGTAGGCTTTGTTCTTTATAAATGCTTTGATGGAGAACTTGATCCCCCTCAAAGAATTATGCACAAGAGTTGAAAATTTCCCAAACTTCTTTGAAAAAGAATATATGAAGTTGCGAGAACGGGACTTTTCCATAATTTTCTTCATACATTCATGCTCTTTCTCCAAGTCATTCAATCTCATTCGCAACCTCACTAGCTCAAGCTTCAATTCTCTGTTTTCACTTCTCAAAGATGCATAATTATCTCGGGGAGACATTGCAGCACTAAGAGCTCCACTGCTGATCCGCCATGATTGATGCATGTGTTTCAGTTCATCATCTGGATGGGAACAAAATAATGCATCACGAAGTCTCAACTGCTCATGATAGAGAACTTGAACTATTGATTGTAGTGGAAGGCGTTCGTTTTGTGCCGCTTGTGTACCAGTTTCTTGTGATAGTTTCTGAAAATCAATCAATTTGCAGAGTTTCCTCCTATCAGGATCTTATAGACATTGATGAGCCTGTAAAAATGAAGTAACTAGTTTGCTGTCACAATACATAGTTCAGATTACTGTCATGATATGGTAAGCGGAATAAAAGATATTTAATGGTCCTAGGCTTTGGTGTGTCAAGAAACATTCCATAGTTTTGAAACTAGCAACGAATCAAAGGAAATTGTTTACCTCCATGAGTTTTGGAATAATAACCCCGACAGTTATGAACTTTACACCTACGGATTAAGACTTACTTTGAGATAGACATCAACTGCTTGGTATAATCCGTCGTGATTAGTGCGCGCGTAAGCTGGCAAAGTTTCTGCAATAGCCATGAACTTTTTGAGTTTGAGATTTGCATCAGGTGCAATTTCAGCGAGGTAATTGTCCACTAGTTTTGAAACCTTGGATAATGCAGTTTGGGAAGGTGAAGGAGGACCGTCCGACTCAAAGAGAGAGAAATCATCTATGTCGTCTTCACTATCACCTTGCTGAGAAAAATTAACCAGTATTCTCAGAACGGTATCGACATCAAATAAGGTATCTCCAGCATGCTGGAATGAGGGAATCAAGAGATCATCAAGAGTAGCATTATCCAACTGGGATCCTATCCGCCTTTCAAGATCGAGCCTACAAGCAACTGTGCAATCAAGCATCATAGCTTTTCTTAACAAACCAAAAAGATACGCTACAGGAACTGCATGTTTCTCAACTGGGAAGAGGCCAACAATTGTCTCGATGATATATCTTTCATGGCCGTATGCACCTGATATAAAGTCAACTTTTGGCAGAGTGGATCGGTTCGATATACTGGATTTCTTGATCAACTCTTTCTGCGCATAGTTTACAAGTGATGCTCCAATAGTTTCTGGTCTGACACCTCTGCATCTCATTGCTGTTATGACTCTTTGGTACAAGTCAGCACGAATAACTGAAAGATCTTCAATCCACAAATCTCCTTCACATTTGGTTTGCTTGCTCATGTGAAGTCTCCCTGAGTTACTGTACTCCAACCGTGAGAAGCTCGAAGCAATTTGCTCCACACAAGCCATGGAAGCTATAGCATCGATACATCTGGCCACAATTTTCAGCTCGTCTGCAAGTGGAAGTAGGTTTTCACATTGTTGCAGCACTTCAACACACATTTGAAGGCTTTTGCATACTATACTCTCAAGATATACTTCAGATCGATAACCAAGGTTGTTCTTTGAGTACTCTTCAGTCATTTCAAGGTAATTAGCAACGCAACACAGCTGAGCGACATTTACAGATGTAATCTCAAAATTGACACCATAACAGAATTTGGCAGACAGCTCAAATGTCTCAGCCCCACCAGGTATGCTAAGAAGCACAATTTTTGATTCATTGAAGCCCCTGTGTTCTGCGACCAACTTCCGAATTCGTTCACTTCGTGAGACAAGAGGGAACTGCAATTAAAATTTGACATATCAACAGTTCTTGTAAGATACTATCAAAGAAAATAGATACTTAGATTTATTTGATTGAGATGAAAAAGCATAATGAGAGATTGATAAATATTATCCAAGTTGGGGTCAAAATACTTTTTGGGGATGCATAATTATCCAAAACAGATAACTTACAAATTAAGTGGGCATTATTACGTGATAAACCCAAGATATTGTGTGAATCCAAAAAACCCACCCATTAGGTTGAAACGATTCTCAAACTTATTAACAATTCCACCACAAGTACTCATAGAACACAGATACATATCATATTCTAAACATTTACTGAATGATAAACCATTTCTAGATTGTCCTTTCTCTTGCAAAGGTTCTTAATGAGAACACAGATGTTATGCCAAGGGTCAAAGAAGGTACCAAACACAAAAGACTAACCTATTTAGTGAAGAATCTCCCAAACTTATTTACCATTCCATAGTTTCTAATTGAACCGATGTGCAATTAAAACAGAAAGAATAAATGTGGTAAATTTATCAAGCATTGATCTTGCATCTTCAAATTTCCAGTTTAAAACTAAAAAACAGGAGAAGCATTGTAACATCATTCAAATGATCAATTCAATTCGATGTTGCAATTAATAATATACATTTTGTATTGTTCTCCCTTATTTTTTAATCAGCACTTTATAAAGCAAAAACCAACAAATAGAGCACGAAAAAGGACAATGATATGCCAAATTCGGAAAGAACTAATTTTGAAGCCACTCTAAAAGCAACCATATGCAAATAGGTACTAAAGATATTAAGATGGAATCTGATCCCAATTAAGAGGTGCCACACAAGAGTTATAACATTTGTGTTTATCAACATCCTTTTCGAAGCAAACGAACAATACCAATATTAGCTTGATAATTGTGAATTCTTGTTATATGTCTGAATATATATAATTCTCATCTGGAATAAATAATATAGTTTGATATGATTTGATACCCCTTGTTGAATTGTGGTTTTAATTTGATACATTATACAGTAAATTTGAGTATCTCAGCCTGCTACAAGATTGGTAAACCTCTCCCAAATCATCCACTTTTCATATGATATCAGAGGCATGAAGATCTTGAGTCGGAAAAAGGTGTTAAATCATAAAGGCCACTGTACCACAATTGTTTTGGAGTCACTAGGCAGTAAAAAGCATTGATTTATCATGGAAAAGGGGCATAGTTTTCATGACCTAGCAATATGAAGTGCCAGTTAGCTTTTTGAGCTTATCAAGAGGCTAAATTTACTAACTGATCGTGTACTTGCATAATCATGGGTAGAACCGTAGAAATAGTAGAGAAATTTATGGAACAACCATGTGTACTTTCCCAAAGAAGACCTGGATGAAAAGCATGCTTCTTTGATGGAGTATTGCATCTTTGCAATTGCCATCATCATTCTTTTATTTTTTTCACTATATGATATTTCCAAGCTTCAACTTGGGTAAGATGTAAAAATCAAAGCATAATATTATTCTAATTTAGCTTGATTTATCTACGCAACATGTTATCAAACGACCATTTTCACAGCAGGCAGAAAACTATGGCTGTATCAGGCTTTATTTTCGATATTTTCTTGAAATATTCGAAGGAAAATTGTTTTCAGGGGTATGTTGAAATTTTGGATATATTTGGTTTTTTTATTTTTATTTTGTGAAGGTGGCATATTCTACTGCGGATAATGCATCATTTACGAACTTTATCAGCCTAGTGATGTGAAATCAAGCAAGTAATGTTGTTTCATTAGAAATGTATCTAATGTGTGGATTAATGATAAATTATTATTTTTATTCTAATGGTGTCAAAAGAACTAAGGGTGAATTCATTAAATAAAATAGGTTGCGTATAATGACCTCTTTCTTGTCATTGAAACACTTTTTTTTCTGGATAGAGAGATGAGAAGTGGTACCAAACGTTATTTCTATTTCAGGCAAGAAATCAAGTAGAAAAAGAAAACTAATATAGCTGCATTTTGGAGACCATAGATTTCATATTTGGTAACTGAGTATCTAGATTAAACGAAAATTAGAAAAAGTATTGGCCAAGGTCTTAGCCAATAGACTTTCTCGAGTACTTGATAAGGTGATTTCTGTTTCACAATCAGCGTTTGTGGGTCAGCGTCATATTCTTGATGGAGTTGTGGTGATTAATGAGTTAATTGATGATCTTAAGAAATCAAAGAGAAAAGGAATGATTTTCAAAGTTGACTTTGAAAAAGCTTATGACTCCGTTAATTGGAGCTTCCTTGATCACATAATGAAGATGATGAACTTTGATATAAAATGGAGACGATGGATCATGGAATGCATCTCTAGTGCAACAGCTTCGGTTTTGGTTAATGGTAGCCCTTCTCAGGAATTTGGGTTACAACGGGGTTTGCGTCAAGGGGATCCACTCTCACCGTTCCTTTTTGTTATCGTCTCTGAGGCTTTGAGTAGAATGGTAAACAAGGCTGTGGAAATCGGAATGCTAGATGCAATCAAAGTGGGTAGGGACCACACCGTGATTTCGCATTTACAGTTTGCGGATGATACCCTGTTTGTGGGTGCGGCGACTATGAGAAATGTGACAGTGTTCAAGGCCATTCTTCGTATTTTTGAGCTTCTATCTGGACTCAAAATAAATTTTCACAAGAGTAAATTGATTGGAGTAAATGTTGATTTGAGAACAGTTGAAGAACTAGCACATTATTTGAACTGCGATATTGGAAATTTGCCATTTAAATAATTGGGGTTTCTTCGAGAAAGAAATTATTTTGGGAACCGGTGGTCGAAAGATTCAGGAAAAGACTTGCGTCTTGGGAGGATAAGAGTCTGTCTTTAGGGGGTCGTATGATATTACTCAATGCTGTGCTCTCTGCTCTACCGATCTACTACTTCACTTTCTTCCGTGCTCCAAAGTGTATCCTTTCCAAATTACAATCTTTGCAGACTTCTTTTCTTAGGGGGGGGAGGGGAGGGTTCTAGAAAAATTGCTTGGGTTAAATGATCAGAAGTTTGTAAATCTAAAGTCATGGGAGGGTTGGGGGTGAGGAATTTGAATTACTTCAACATGGCTTTAATGGGAAAATGGGCATATGGGATATAATTAGGGAGTCGAATTCTTTTTGGAAAAGGGTGGTGATTTCCAAATATGGTCCTCTGTCTTGGGATTCCTTGACGGGTAGTTTGACTGCGGCTTCTAACCATAATCAGTGTTCTTTCTGGTGGAAGGACATTAGGAAAACTATTTTTAATAAGGACTTAGTTTGGTTTACAGGGGGATTGGTTAGACGGGTGGGTGATGGGACTCATACTAGATTTTGGAAAGATGTTTGGGCAGGAAATGACAGTTTACTTAATCTCTTCCCTAGATTAGCTAACATTGCTAGGGATAAAGACATTTTCATTAGTGATATGGGGGTTTGGGAGGAGGGGGTTTGGTCTTGGATTTGGGATTGGAGACGAGAGTTATTTTCTTGGGAACTTGGGAACATGTATTATTTGCAAATTTGTTATCTTCTATCAACAGGATCACCATGATGCAGGGCAAAAACGACGAATGGAGATGGAAGCATGAAATCATAGGAAACTCTGTCGCATCGGCTTATTATTCCTTGCAGGACACCAACTCAACGCTCGATTGCTCTCCAGCATATCAGATAAATTGGAATAGTTAATCTCCTAACAAAGTAACAGCCTTGATTTGGAAGATTTTTAAGGATCGTATTCCAACGAAGGTTAATTTGCGCTACAGGAATATCAGAACGGGACCGATTTTGGACCTATGTGATTTCTGCCAGGAGGATGAAGAGTCAACGGAACATTTATTTTTCCTTTGTAGGAAGTCTCATTCAGTTTGGATGCAGTGCTATGCTTGGTTGGGAATGTCGGTTGTTTTGTCTAATGAGCCCAAAGAGCATATTATTCAACACAGAGGACTATGGACACACTCAAAGGGTTTAAAAGCATGGTTAACCATATGGCAGACGGTTATTTGGTCTATTTGGCTAGAGAGAAACAGACTAATATTTCGAAGCACAGTTGAAGAGGGAGCCTCGGTGGTGGATTTAATTCAATTCAGGAGCTGGTTTTGGATCAAGAACAGATCAAAGGTGTCTTTCAGTTACTCTTTTTCGGATTGGATAAGAGAACCAATTAGTTGTATCTTATATTAACTCTTTCGTTTTTAGCTTTTTTCAGTCTTTTCTATTGTGTAAGCCTTAAGACTTTTTCGTGTACCTCTGGTACATGTTATTTATATATTTTATTTGCCCGATCAAAAAAAAAAAACATGTATAGACAATAAATGCCGATGCTTACCTTATGCAATGAAAATCTAACCCCATCTACTTCGATGGTAATATCACTTGGAACATCTTGAAACACCCTGTTGAAGATGGCCATATAACAATTAGAAAAGTCTCACAATTGTCTCGAGATTATAAGGTCGGATGTCTTCAAAGGTTGTGCTTAGAATTCAAAGGAAAAACAGTAAAAAACAGAAGGACCGGCAAATATAAAAGTGATACAGAAAAAACAGATGGGGTACATAAGAGCCTCAGCATCTCTGTTCTATGCTAAGATTTTGTTTCAGAAAGTTAATTTTTTTAGCTTACAACAGCTAATCCATCCATGTAAAGGAACCAACCACAAGAGGTTCGAGCCACATAACACATGCTCAACCCCACTTTAAAAAAAAACAAACAAAAAATGACCACCAAAAATTGTTCTCTCTACTATAAAAAAGGAAAGAATATAGCGCTAAGAAATATCCAATGTAAGTGGCTCTGTACACAAGTTAGATCCTTAAACTTCATGATGTCAGCATAAATTTAGAATGCTCCACATAAGATGAACATTGGTTGATGCGTACAAAAGAAATGACATTGCTCTGTGAGATTATGAATAAATAAAGAAAGAGTACAGAAGGTGAAAAGTAAATTTAGTTAGGAGAAGGTCCATTCTTTGAAAGAACATGGTACAGAGTTTTGGTTGGAGAAGCTGTTTTTTTCTGGTCTCGGTTGCTCGAGTAAACTGTGTAATTTATAAGTTGATGTGACTATTATAACAAACTTTTGTCAATCAAGTAACAAAACCATGGTGTTAAAAGTGAAATAGTTGTCAAGTAGATCATTGAGCCAAAGACTCCCTAGCAGACTACGACATGGGGCCTTGGGTGCGATTGAAGCAACATAATGAGCTTCACGAGGGGAAAAAGTAAAAAAAAAGTAAGAATAAAAGGACAATTTGAAAAAACACCACTGTAATAACATATCAATATGGCACGATCCTTGCAAGTTTAGCCAATGTTTCACCCCTTTCCTGCAAAACCGCGTCCTCGAATTGCAGCTAGCAAACAGAATTGAAAACAAGCCTATAAATCCAAATATGAGCCAGATAAGCAAACATAAGGATTACCAAACATAAGCCAATAGGACATTCACAAAACATCAGATACACACACTCTCAAAATGACGCTGCTAAAAAATTCGAATATACATGCACAGCAATCCTATCAAGAAAAACCCTTGGTTATTAATGACTCAAACGTCGTAAAGAAAGCAGCTAAAACACTAATGATAAATCAGCAAACAAACCATTCACTGCATTGTTGCCGAGCACACTTAACCAGCGCCAGCTGCTGGTGATTTCTATCCATAAAAAATCAAGAAAAGAAAACCAACAAGAATGCAAGCCTAATTGAAAAATATGAGAAGAGAGACAGAATGCTTGAAAGAAATGCTTCCGTTGGCAGAGTTCTTTAGACATTTTTGTCAAACATTTGGTGTTCAAATAATATATTACAATCGTCCATAGAGTCGGGCCTCTTGTGGGTCATATCTCGAAAAATTTACATGAGAAAGCATTTTCTGTAAGATTTGTGCCATGAAAATGGCGTAGATAAAGGAAATATATGTGAATTCTGTTCCTTGTTTCATCATATCCAATAAGTACAGATTTAGTAGAAAAATAGAATTTCAGTGTAAGCCGGAAGAAAGGCCAGCGAAACGGCTACTTACCTTAGAGCGTAAAAAAATGCGGAAATTAAGGTGGTGTATTGGCTGATGATTTTTATGGAGTTTAAAAATTCAGATATATTTATTCTATACGTTTATATACTCTATAAAAATATAGGTATTCAATCTAGATTTTTATATATTTTATAGAAGTCAACTTATATTCAAAATAGATTTTTATAGAATTTTTGAAAGTAAGCTGGTATTCAAATATGACTTCTTAAAATTCTATAAAAAATTTATGGTATCAAAATTTCAATAGATTCTTTTAGGTTGCATTTTGGACTGATGTTTATGGAGTTAAGGATTTCAAATCCATAATAATAAATATATCCAACTTGTTTGACACTCTTGAAATCCATCCATATACATTTTACTTATTTATTAACAAATGTAATGGATTTGAAATTCCTAAAAATGCTTTGAAATCCTTCCCCTAAATCCTTTATCTAATCTAAATCATTCAACACAACCTTAGGAAATTCTTTAGATACAAACATTAAAGCTCCAGATACAACTACAAAAAAGCAAAAATTAACTCTCACTCACACTATATATTTGTTTGGATTTTTATCATGTCTTCCTCTCTACTGGGTTCTTTATTGAGTTAATGACTCTCCTTATTCATGTGCATGCGTGATCTTTCTCTATCTCTCTCCTACTGTAGCGTTTGATGTTTCACAATTTTTATCGTTTATTATTATTTATTCCTAAATCAATGAATTATTTAATTGCTTGTAGGACCCCTAGTGCATTATATCTCATCCATGTATCATAATTATCACATTATGGAAACTCTCCTTTCACATGCCACATATTCACAATGTGAGTCTATAAAAATTTAGACATGATCTTCCCATAAATCTAGTTTCTGTTCGACATAATTAAGTTATACACACTCCATAATGCACTAATCATATTCCCAATTCATTAATGCAATTAATTCTTAATTAAATTGCATGCAACACTCAAATGAAAAAGAATCATTAAAATACTTATACAGCCCCCATATACACATAGCACGGTGCTTACAGACGAGCATTGACAATAAATGTGTATCTACTTGTATAAGACACATTACTCTATACCAATACTGGTACCTCGCTCTTAGGAGCATCCTTGTTCTACGGCTCGAACTCATTTTTCGAGCCAATGTCGTACCTGCTTTACCTATTCCAACAGAAACAACCCACACACGGGGTGAGCATACCAATAACATAATTACAAATAACAATAATAATTTACAGAACACAATGCTGTAAATTAAAGGAATACTCCCTGAGTACACAATGCCCATAATAAATCTCCTGCACTGTTCATGTTCTCACAATACCGCATCATCAATCAATAATCGATAATCACAACCGTTAATCCCATAATCGACAATAATCTATAATGGACAATAAGTTAAATCATTATAACAATGATTTATTGAAATCACGTGCATTTCAATTACCAATTTACACTTTAAATCTAATGATATCACCTCGCTCGTTCAATAGTGGCATTATCATAAATCATTGCACGCTCAATAACGGCATCACCATAACCATCGCACGCTCAATATCGGCATCACCATAACCATCTCACCCTTCGTTGGTGAACACAAACTCTATCAACATATTTCTCAATAACCAGGTCAACAATTATACTTTCAGTACTTGTACGTCTTTACGTACTAATTCAAAAAAAAAAAGAATATATCATTCCTTAAATGCAATAATAATTCATTTACCTATGCTCGTACGTTACACGTATCTTATGGTCGATGACATGATTTAGACATTCTCGACAGCCGGAGGATCGTAAAATATTTATATCGAATATCAATTCAATATTTATCATTAATAACTCCCACAATGACAACATTATTCATTTAACAGATATGTCATGCCTCATATCATAATCAATTACAATTTACCGTACCCCTTACACGATTCAAATCATCCCATTTTATCCTTTATTAACTTGAGTTATCATCTAACTCAAACATGCAATACATGTCTTACTGTCAGGATTGATCGGGGTGGGTGGCCAGTCCATACCTGAGTTCAACCAACTTGAGCTTCAATAGCTCGTGTTCTTGAAATAATTGACCGAGAGATTATATCGAGTTCGGTTACAAAACTGAGAGGATGACACTCGAAATAACCCGCTCTATAACCGATTAACCATTTGAAAGACATTTTAAAGATATGCAAGTAAAGTAAATAAAACATTTGTTTATGGAAGTTCGAAGGTGGTGTAATCCTTCAACGCCTCCCATGCTTCCACCTCATGGAAGGATTCCACTAGAAGACTTTGATTTATACAATCCCGTTGTACAAACCCGATCCAGTTGGGAATGCCCCATCCAACTAGAACGCCTGGCAACTCAAATATGTATGTTCTTTACTGTCTCACATACAAAGACCTCTCAATCGATTGTGATGAATCATCATCCATTACAATGATATTCACTCATCAATTAAGATCTCAAATACAATGAATAGAGTGAATATATATGGCACAAATGATCTCTAACTAGATCTGATATAGAAAGGTAAGTGGTGTCTAAAATTTGGGCTTGCTCTCTTTCAAGATGTTCTCTTCTTATAAGCTGCCCATTTTGAATCCCAAGTGGGTTTGCTTTGATCTTGCTTGGATTGATCTTCAATCACCTTATTTGAGCTTCCAAGACTTGTATATATAGCCCCAATCAATGATATATACGTTAGACACAAGAATATGCCCGTTGGAAAATGTTATGCACCATTCCCGAGCTTGCAACAGTCATATTCTGGTTTCTGGGCTCTTTGTATTTTGGACCGGACTGACAGATCAGTCTTGCCGAATCAGTCTTGTACAGATCAGTCTGGGTCTAGATCAGTCTTCTGGACAGATCAGTCTGGGTCTAGATCAGTCTTCTGGACAGATCAGTCTGGCCGGATCAGTCTTATGGACAGATCAGTCTGGGTCTAGACCAGTCAGTCTGGCCAGATCAGTCTAGCCGGATCAGTCTAGACAATCAGCTTGGACAGATCGGTCTGGTCGGATCAGTCTGGTGCAAAACAAGCTTGATGCAAAACAGCTTGATAAACTTGCTCTTCCGATCTGTTGCTTGTAGCTCTTGATTCTTTGATTTCTGGGCAAAGTGATGCACATGAAAGTTGTAGCCCTTTGTCTTGTCTTTCTAAATAATCAAGAATCACTCGATTCCGAGTTCGTATGAGATCGGGATGTTTGATATGCCAGACCATGCGCATGCTGAAACATTCCATGTTTCAGCAGCAGGATCATCAATTTGAAGACGTCTTTTGGCCTTCTTAAACTCCGATTCAGCTCTTGACTCCTGAAGATGACTTATATGTATTATTCTTAGCTTTCCAAACCATATTGAATTGTCTCGTTCTGATAAGCGAGCTAAGAGTTATGCCCAACACACTGATAGTCGCTTGCTGTGACAACTTGCTGTTTCTTCGCTGTACAGCTCTATCTTATAGGCGTCTTTTCTCATTGATAACATTCGAACTAGCCGATCTGTTGTGAAATATGATTTTTAGTATTTTGAGTTGGCTGTTCAACCTCTTTAGAATCACTCCATTTCGATATCCGAGCTATGAGATATGATCGAAACAATCCGCTCTTCCAGGATTTTAGTCTTGGTCCAGCTTGATATTTTCAAACCCTTTCTTTGTAATTCATCAAGCTTCTAATCATTATTTATGAACTGCACACTTGATAAATTATGTTAACAACACAATAACAAGTTTTGTTAACATCAAAATCAAGATTATTCGGGTTCCTAAAACACAACACTTACTAAGATTCAATACTTGTAACCTTATTCCATTATTACCAAAACTTCCTCAAAAGTCATAATTATCGTCAAAATCGATTGTATAGGAAAATATCTCAAAATTCCAAATATAAATTTTCAAAATTTCAGGACCGAGATCGATCTCTATCATTATAGTGATCGATCTTTGGCGGCAGAAACATTTTTGCCAATTTTTCACTTTCGGAGATAGATCGCTCCAATCCCAGCGATCGATCACTGCGCATTTTTTTAGCTGGCGATTGATCTCTACAAATCTAGAGATCGATCTCTGAAACTGTTCATCGCCACAAATTTTTATTTTTATCGGGCGATCGATCGCTATACACCTAGCGGTCGATCGCTAGGCTCTGTTTCAGCCAAAAATCGCCATTTTCAAGCATATCCTCCATCTAACTCACACATCTAAACATACACTTCAAAACCAACACATATAATACATCAATCCCTTCAATAACTCAACAACACAACAATTAAAACACCATAAGACATATTATTTCTCAATTGTAACAATAAACCCATTTTTACTTCCCAACACAATTAAAACTCCAATTTCTAATACTCCACATTCATCATATAAAAGATTTAGAACACTTACCCCAACACAATCAAAGTAAGCCACTTCTATCATGATCAACCTTTGATCCAACCTTCACAAGCAATTTGGGAGAAATGGGAAGAAAAGGGTTTGAGAAAAGTGTAGGAATTTGTGTGTGTTTGTGGTGTAATGTTGAAGAGAAATTGGTTTGTAGAATCCATTTTGCAATTAAGTCCTCAAACTTTAATTCACACTGCAACTTCACCTCAAATTATTATTTATCTCAAATCCCTTGATTATTGATCAACTTCGATAATTACCCTACAATTTCAACTCATAATTATTCACATGATTCATTTAAATCAATTATTAATTCAATAATTATGACTCAATCAAAATTCTCAACCACACTCGATTTATTCTCGAAACCGAGTTCAAATATAAAATGGTATTCATTCCCAATTATCCTTTCATTATTACAATAAACTCAATTTAATTCGGCTTAAGGATTATTTACAAAAAATGTTGGTTTTGAAGACGTGATTTTCTCTATCTCTCTCCTATTGTTCGTTTATTAAATTTTAATATGTTAATAATGAAAGCATAATATGTTAAAATTTTATTTATATTGTTTTTAATTATTAAAATTAGTACGAATTCTCAACTTTTTGGATTAATTTTAAATTTTATATTTTTTGGATTATTTATTGAGCATGTCTTGTTCAAACTGAACTTGTTTATTTATAATTAATTATGTATATTGTTAGCATATGTTCAATTTCTTTTTCAAAGATATCAATAAAAAAAGATATAATTTTAGTTGCAAACTCTAAGAATTCTATGAAAAAGTTTATAAACAGCTGAAATCTTGCAATAAAATTCCACTGAATTCTATGAAAAGGTCGTAAGAGTCTATAAATTTGTTTTATAACTTCGTAAGATTCTACAAAAGCCATAGAAATTTATCAACTCTATAAAAGTCTACCAGTTCAATAATCGTTAAATCCCTAGAACGATTCACCCTTGTTAAATAAGGACATGTAAAACTCCGACCCGTTCTAGTTGAAAGGGGCATGCGTAAGTTAAATAGGTATCAAGATAGATAGTCGGTATTGATTTTTTACCATGACAGATTTGGATTGAGTAACGGGTTTTATCGACCCTGACCAAGCCTGATCCACAAATTAATTAAGTTATATCATTCAACAAATATTTTGTACTAATACTTGATGAGAATGAAAACATTTATTAAAAAAAATATCCTCATGTCACTTAGAGTTGTTATCTAGTTACTTTGATTAGTGTTAGTTTTGTTATAAGAAAAACTTTAATTTGAATTTTTTAGTCTGATTTTTTTTATAAATGTACTAGTTACAAATAAAGGAGAACTAAAAAATATTATGAATATAATTATCTGATTGGTCTAACAAGTTGTACTCTTTGATTGTTCAGATATAGATCAGGGCGGCTCTCGATTGGTGTTTTGTGTCTTTTGAGTCCTAACGAACCCAACTCAAACCAGACCTATTGTCATCCCTAGATACTCAGAACACAATGTCGTTGCTTCTTGTAGCTGTTATTTTTTTTTCTTCTCTTGTTTTCTTTTTAATTAACTTTTTATATATCACTTGCTTCTTTAACAATTTTGAATGAAGAAATCCATGAGAAGTATAAATAGTTCTTATTTAGTGTTGTTGACATACTTTTAATCAGATCAAGGAACTTCGACGGACCATTCTTTTATGTGAAATTCGAAATGAGCAGAAACACTCAGGTGTAATTAAATTAACTTTTCAATTATTGTATTTTTAAAACATAAGCGTTTAAACCACTGTGTACTATTAATTAACGTTTAAACTTGTGACACCCTTTACACATATACCACATACACATGACACATGACATATGAGGTATATAGCATAATATTTAATGGCAGCGAAATTTATCATATTTCATATCATGCAATCAAGACATTTATTATCATATAAGTTACAAGGCATATAGAGATATGTAGCCACAAAATTAACCAAGGTTGTACCCCTCACAACCCAACCAAAAACCTATACAACATATGCAAATGATGAACTTGCGGAGAAGGACTAGAGTGAGCCAGCCGACCTTGGATCCATGACTTCCAAAATATGCAGAAACACCTTGTAGAGTCAACTTTTATTTACAGCAACTGAAAAACAACATTTGCATTTGGGTGAGTTGCATTCTCAATGAGCATATTCAAATAACGTAGTATTTAACATCACATAAGCATATCCACATAAGCACATGAATATTGATCAACATTTGCACATGAATATACTCACATGATTCATCATAATCTTTACATCGTTCACACGATTCATATAAAATGAAATTATGCACATATATTCTGTATTGTTATTATGTTATGCATCAACTAATACCAAGAACAATTCGTGATAACGATATGGCCATGACACTCTGTAGATCCCCTTTTGAGTTATCAATTAACTCGGGATCGATATTATTTGATTCTGTAATTCTGACCGTACTCAGAATGCAATAACACATGGTTCAAGGTCATTAGTGGCCATAACAAAGTTCTTTAATCTCTTATGAATGCACATGTCATAATCATATGCATAACATCGACATAAGAAGGTAAATAACATCATATAGATCGTATAACATCACGTCTCAACATATACATTTCAGAACTCAAATTAGTTCTTGCACATCATATTGCATTCATTGCATTTCATTCACCAATTCAAGGTACTTATATAATACAAATCACATAGTCATATAAAATTAAATGCCAAGTTATAAGGATATACTCACAATCGATCCTCCTATCTCGTAGGAATTGCTTAATTCGTCTTACTGGTGCTGGTATCAAAAGTAGAACCTATCAGTGCATATCAAATGCACAATCAAACTCAATATCATATGTTTAATATGATTAATTATAGTTATGCATAAATGTTCATACCAAGTGCAATATTACTTTTCTACTATTCATTATGTTGCAAAGTTACAATTACGTTTTCTCAATTCAATTTTAGTATAACCATTATATGCACATGACTTTTTATACCCATAAAATTTGTATAAATTCGAAACTACAACATAATCTCAATTTCTTGTAACATATTGTTTATCATGGTTTAATCTATCACATATATGAATTTCATAATTCTTGGGCATTAGTTTAAATTAAGCCATAACATAAACATATGAAAAAGTGAAGAAACTACCTCAAAAGGAAGATAACGAAGCAAGGATTCCAAATATGTACTTATTTCCTATTTTTGACGTCGTTTCGAAGTCCGAAAATCAACGAAACACCGAATTCTTTTTTCTCTTCTCTCCTATCAATGACTCACGGCATTTACACATATTATATGGTGTAAATGTGTGTATATCAAGACTTAGTTTAGGCGGTTCCCAAAATTAATTTAATTTTTTTAATTTTTCTTTTAGAATTACATTACTAACCCTTCAAATTTATTCATTAACTTGATGCAATATATGAAATTTACTATATTACATCATTCCATTTTAATAATATTTTACAATTTACTCAATAACTTTAATCTTTATTTTCCAATTTATTCACTATTTTACTATTCTTATTCTTTTTCTAATATAATAAATATTCAATACAGTAAAAATCTATTCAACATATATTAGTCTTTTAATCAATATCGTAAATTTAGTCAATATTTTCAACTCTTATTCAATCTAATTCTATTCAATCTATTTACCTATATTCTTTGAATTTATTCATTATATTTATTTCATATATGAAATCTATTCATTATTTCAAATTTATTCTATTCACAACCTCTATGCTTTCCAATGCTCATATGAAATGTCAAAATATATGCCATGATGCGTATACATGATAATATAAAATTTGGGGTCATGACAATTCCTCCCCCTTTAGAAAATTTCGACCACATCCTTATTCATTCTAGGCCACCAATAATGGGTTTTGAATGTTTGATACATCTTTATGCTACCAGGTGCATAACATAAGGTGCAATGTGTGCTTCCTCCATTGTTTCATGCCTTATGCCATTCACATTAGGAACACAGAGTCGATTATTGATTGACAAACTACCATCATCATTGATAACAAATGCTATACTATTTCCTTGTTTCATCTTTTCTGCAATACTGATTAGTTTATCATCACGAAATTGAGCATTTTTAATCCTTTCAGTAATTACTGGGCGGATACAAAGTGAAGCACAGATACCAGTCTCATCAACATTCAATGTAACATTCATCTTTCTCAAATCTAGCACATATGGTAAAGAATGCACTGAAAGATAAGAAACAGTACCAAGTGATTTTATGCTCAAAGCATCAGCAACAACATTAGCCTTTCCAGGGTGATACTCAATAGTGCAATCATAATCTTTCAATAATTCAAGCCATCTTCTTTGTCGTATGTTCAACTCTTTCTGACTCAATAAATACTTCAAACTTTTGTGATCGGTGAAAATTTGAAATATGGTACTATACAAGTAATGTCTCCATATCTTTAATGCAAAAAGAACTGCGGCAAGTTCAAGATCATGTGTAGGATAAGACATCTCATATGGTTTAAATTGTCGAGAAGCATAAGCTATAACTTTATCGTGTTGCATTAAAACACATCCAAAACCTTGATAAGAAGCATCACTATAAATAACAAAACCATCAATACCTAAAGGAATTGATAGAACTTGAGCAGTTGTGAGTCGTTCTTTCAATTCTTTGAAGCTCTTTTGGCATTCATCTGTCCACTGGAAAGAATACCTTTGCGCAACAATTTTGTCAATGGAGTTGGAGAAATTTTCAACAAATCTCCTATAGTACCCGACTAAACCAAGAAAACTACGAACTTCCGCAACATTTTTCGGACACTCCCATTTAGTTATTGCTTCAATTTTCACTGGATCAACTTTAATACCATCACGACAAACAACATGTCCCAAAAAGACAACCTGATCTAACCAAAATTCACATTTGCTGAGTTATGCATACAACTGTTTCTCACGCAAGGTTTGTACACAATTTTCAATTGTCGTTCATGTTTCTCAATAGATTTTAGAATATATCAGAATGTCATCAATAAAGACAATCACAAATCTATCCAGGTACGGTCTAAACACATCATTCATCAATGCCATAAATGCAGCAGGTGCATTAGTCAAACCAAAAGGCATTACCAAAAATTCATAGTGGCCATACCTTGTTCTGAAAGCTGTTTTTGACACATTAGACTCAGCAATTTTCAACTGATGATACCCTGATCTCAGATCAATCTTTGAAAAGACTGTAGTATCTTGCAACTGGTCAAATAAATCATCAATTCTAGGCAATGGATATTTATTCTTTATAGTTACTCAATTCAATTGCCGATAATCTATGCATAACCTCAAAGTACCATCATTCTTTTTAACAAACAATACCGGTGCTCCCCATGGTGACACACTCGGTCTAATGAATCCTTTATCCAGTAGTTATTGTAACTGAATTTTCAATTCTTTTAATTCAATAGGTGCCATTCTATAAGGAGAAATAGAAATTGGCGCAGTACTTAACGGTAATTCGATGGTAAACTCAGTATCTCTATCTGGGGGTAACCCTGATAAATCATCTGGAAATACATCTGGATATTCTCTAACCACTGGAATATCTTCAAGTTTCAAACCACATAATCTGTTATCTATAATATGAGCTAAATATGCTTCACAACCACCCTTAACCAATTTGAATGCCATAGATGCAGATATTACACATGTAGGCCATATTGTTCTTTTTCCTTGAAATACTATCTGTGACTGATCAGGAAGTTGCAGTACTATTTCTTTGGTAAAATAATCCAACTTAGCATGATATTCAGTTAACCAATCCATACCCAGAATCACATCAAAATCCTTTAACGGCACAACCATTAAAGTAGCATGCATTTCAGTATCCGCAATGAAGATTTTACAATTCTGATATACAGTATTTATAACAATCATGCTCCCTACTGGGGTTTGAACAAATAAATCATAACTCAATGATAATGGTTTATCATGCAAATGCATCATGAATGTTTGTGATATGAATGAATGTGTTGCACCAGGATCAAATAAAACATGAGCTATTGTACCAGAAATGGATAGATTACCAGTAATCACAGCTGGTGATGCATTTGCTTCTTCCTGTGTCATAGCAAACACTCGGGCCTGATTATTGGCTTTACTTTCCTCTGTACCGATCCCTCTGCCCATACCAAATCGTCCTCGATCTCTTCCTCTGTTAGGAGTAAAACTACTTGGCCTAGTTTGCTCAACTGTAGGTTCTTCACGTGGCTTTGAACAATTCCTTGCTATATGTCCAGGTTCTCCACATTTAAAACATTTCTTCTAAGCAGTCTGCACTCTCCATAATGATTTCTACCATAATGCACACAAGTCATAACGGATGGTGTAGAACCAAAACTTTTAATAGCAGATGTTGCACCACTGGAATTGACACTATTAGAACTACTGGGAAAATTTTTCTGTGTAGGTGCATTGAATCCCTTCTTCTTTCCAAATCCACCAACTTCCTCACTTTGTCTCTTTTTGTTCAATTGGAAAGCTTTTGATTCAGCTTCCAACTTTTCAGCACGTACTACTGCGGCTTTCAACTTGCTAAAAGATTTCATGTCTGTAGGTGTGAGGCGATCATGAATAATAAATCGAAGTCCTGCCTCAAATCTGTTACACTTCTTCTTTTCTGTGACTATCATGTGTGGAGCATAGTGAGATAACTGGTTAAGAGTACCTCATATTCCGCCACTGATCGAACCACTGTTTCAGATCAAGAAATTCTCTCTCTTTCTGATCCTTATAAACTTCAGGTAGGTAGGCATCATTAAAGTTCAACGGAAAATCATCCCATGTCAAAACAGATGGCTGATCAGTACTATGTGGAATAGTCTCCCACCAATCATAAGCATTCCCCTGAAGAAGTGACACTGTATAATCAAACTTCTCCTTAGGGTTACATTTCATGAAGTTCAAAATCCTTTTTGTGCGCTTTAACCAAGTCTCTGCTTCAGATGGATCAGTAGTACCCATAAAGTCAACAACTCCCATTTTTCTTAATTTATCATACCTCCTTACCTCCTCTCATGTGTTTCAGGAGGATAAACATGTGAAAACTGTCGATAGGCCTCAACGGGTATTCTGTGTGCATGAGGTGGAAGTGAAAATGATGAATGTGACTTAGGCTCAGCTGATCCTTCCCCTCCATGAATACTTTGCTCATCATTATACCTATATGACATAAATGATGACTTATGCAACCATTTACCAAATAATGACAATGCACATGTGACAGTCTACAGAACCTCTAACCTTTGCTCTAATACCAAATCAACTGTTACACCCTTTACACATATAACACATACACATGACATATGAAACATGAGCATATAGCATAATATTTAATGACAGCGGAACTTATCATATTTCATATCATGCAATCAAGACATTTCTTATCATATAATTTACAAGGCATATAGAGATATGTATGCCACAAACATAACCAAGGTTGTGCCCCACACAACCCAACCAAAAACCTATACAGTATATGCAAATGATGAGCTGGGAGATAAGGACTAGAGTCAGCCAGCCAACCTTGGATCCATCACTTCCAAAATATGCAGAAACACCTTGTAGAGTCAACTTTTATTTACAACAACTGAAAAACAACATTTGCATTTGGGTGAGTTGCATTCTAAATAATCATATTCAAATAACGTAGTATTTAACATCACGTAAGCATATAATTTATATCCACATAAGCACATGAATATACTCACATGATTCATCATAATCTTTACATCAGTTCACATGATTCATATAAAATGAAATGATGCACATGTATTCTGTATTGTTATTCTGTTATGCACCAACTAAATACAAGAACAATTCGTGATCACGATATGGCCATGGCACTCTGTAGATCCCCTTTTGAGTTCTCAATTAACTCCGGATCGATATTCTTTGATTCCGTAATTCTGACGGTACTCAGAATGCAATAACACATGGTTCAAGGTCATTAGTGGCCATAACAGAGTTCTTTAATCTCTTATGAATGCACATGTCATAACCATACGCATAACATCGATATAAGAAGGTAAATAACGTCATATAGATCGCATAACATCACGTCTCAATATATACATTTCAGAACTCAATTTAGTTCTTGCACATCATATTGCATTCATTGCAATTCATTCACCAATTCAATGTACTTATATAATACAATCACATATTCATAAAAAATTAAATGCCAAGTTATAAGGATATACTCACAATCGATCCTCCTATCTCGTAGGAATTGCTTAATTCGTCTTAGTGGTGCCGGTATCAAAAGTAGAACCTATCAGTGCATATCAAATGCACAACCAAACTCAATATCATATGTTTAATATGAATTAATTATAGTTATGAATAAAATGTTCTTACCAAGTGCAATATTACTTTTCTACTATTCATTATCTTGCAAAGTTACAATTACGTTTTCTCAATTCAATTGTAGTATTACCGTTATATGCACATGACTTTTTATACCCATAAAATTTGTATAAATTCGAAACTACAACATAATCTCAATTTCTTGTGACATATTGTTTATCATTGTTTAATCTATCACATATATGAATTTCATAATTTTTGGGCATTAGTTCAAATTAAGCCATAACATAAACATAAGAAAAACTGAAGAAAAACTACCTCAAAAGGAAGATAGCGAAGCGAGGATTCCAGATATGTACTTATTTCCTATTTTTGACGTCGTTTCGAAGTCCGAAAATCAACGAAACTCCGAATTCCTTTTTCTCTTCTCTCCTATCAATGACTCACGGCATTTACACATATTATATGGTGTAAATGTGTGTATATCAAGACTTAGTTTAGGCGGTTCCCGAAATTAATTTAATTTTTAATTTTTTTTTTTGAAAATTACATTACTAACCCTTCAAATTTATTCATTAAATTGATTCAATATATGAAATTTACTATATTACATCTATTCCATTTTAATCAATATTTTACAATTTACTCACTAACTTTAATCATTCTTTTCCAATTTATTCACTATTTTATTGTTCTTATTATTTTTCTAATATAATAAATATTCAATACAGTAAAAATCTATTCAACATATATTAATCTAAATTTAATCAATATCGTAAATTTAGTCAATATTTTCAACTCTTATTCAATCTAATCTATTCAATCTATTTAACTATATTCATTGAATTTATTCATTATATTTATTCCATATATTAAATCTATTCATTATTTCAAATTTATTCTATTCACAATCTCCATGCTTTCCAATGCCCATATGAAATGTCAAAATATATGCCATGATGCGTATGCATGATAATATAAAATTTGGGGTCATGACAATTCCTCCCCCCTTTAGAAAATTTCGCCACATGCTTCTTCATTCTAGGCCACCAATAATGGGTTTTCAACGTTTGATACATCTTTATGCTACCAGAGTGCATAGCATAAGGTGCAATGTGTGCTTCCTCCATTATTTCATGCCTTATGCCATTCACATTAGGAACACAGAGTCGATTAGTGATTGACAAACTACCATCATCATTGATAACAAATGCTGTACTATTTTCCTGTTTCATCTTTTCTGCAATACTGATTAGTTTATCATCACGAAATTGAGCATTTTTAATCCTTTCAGTAATTACTGGACATACACAAAGTGAATCACAAATAATACCAGTCTCATCAACAGTCAAGGTAACATTCATCTTTCTCAATCTAGCACATATGGTAAAGAATGCACTGAAGATAAGAAACAATACCATATGATTTTCTGCTCAAAGTATCAGCAACAACATTAGCCTTTCCAGGGTGATACTCAATAGTGCAATAATAATCTTTCAATAATCCAAGCCATCTTCTTTGTCACATGTCAGCTCTTTCTGACTCAATAAATACTTTAAACTTTTGTAATCAGTGAAAATTTGAAATATGGTAG
This sequence comes from Haberlea rhodopensis, assembly GCA_907163345.1. NCBI lineage: Eukaryota > Viridiplantae > Streptophyta > Magnoliopsida > Lamiales > Gesneriaceae > Haberlea > Haberlea rhodopensis. Next base: position 986,623 of record CAJQUN010000149.1, read on the forward strand.
CATACAAGTAATGTCTCCATATATTTAATGCAAAAACAACTGATAGTCGGTATTGATTTTTTACCATGACAGATTTGTCCATGAGAAGTATAAATAGTTCTTATTTAGTGTTGTTGATATACTTTTAATTAGATCAAGGAACTTCGACGGATCATTCTTTTATGTGAAATTCGAAATGGGCAGAAACACTAAGTTGTAAAATAAATTAACTTTTCAATTAATGTATTTTTAAAACATAAGTGTTTAAACTACTGTGTACTATTAATTAACGTTTAAACTCCCTCCCACCCCGTCCCCTTTTTTTTTTTTACAAAACATATGCTAAAAACACATGTGCCTTTAAAACACAAGTTTAAAACTCCTATGTTTTTAAAACATAACTTAAACATCATCGATTTTGTAATTATAAATTCATGTATTCTAAATAAATTTGATAATATACATTTCACATTTTCTTTTATTCATTTTTTGGCATTTAACTTTATTTGTTTGACTAGTTTACTACGACTGACCTGAACATGAATGGAGGCAATAGTGAAATGCAAAATCATAGTAAAAATTGAATAAACGAATGACGAGGGATAACTATTTCTTTCAAGTAAAAATAAAGTTTTAGAGTATGTAAATTAAATGTCAAAAATGAATAACTTAATAAAATGTGAAATACACATTACAAGATGCATTTAGATTGCATGAATTTATAATTATAGAACACAGAGATTTTAAGCTTATGTTTTAAAAACATAGGAACTTTAAACATATGTTTTAAAAATACAATGATTGTTAACCTATATTTTTTTTTTTTTAAAAACACAGGATTTAAACACTAATTAATAGTAAAAAGTGGTTTAAACGTTTATTTTGCAAAAAAAAAAAACACAGATTAAAAGGCTAATTTATTTTACCGACAAAGGGACTGCATGCAGTTTGTCCTATCTTTTATGAAATTTTATCTTACCTTTTTATTATCAGTTATTGTTTATTCTTTACTGATTTGATTGGAGAATATTTTGATAAAATCAAGTATAAAATAAAATAAGTAGCATTCGAATGATGTGAAAGCTTATATGTTGAAAAGCAAATGAGATAAATAATGGGCTAAAATCCTTCGGAAATAGGAATCCAAATACTCGAATAAAAGTCCCAAATATCTCAAGCATGAGTTTGGTATGATTGATCAATCATGAAGAAGAATAATAATAGACACAAGTATATCTACAATTTAATTAAGGGGCCATATAAAAATTTGTTTTCTATGATGTAGAGCAAATTGTCCCCGACCTCAGTGGCGGATGCATGATTTTTGGTAAGGATGGCAAAAAAAATTCAAAATAAACATTTTAGGCCAAAAAAAGTCGAGGGGTCAAAATATAATTTAAGGTGGTAGAATGTAATTTTTAAGAGACAAACTATAATTTTTTTGTGTACAAATTATATTTTTTTAAAAAAAACTTATTTCTAAGGTAAAAAAAAATTAAGATAATTTTTTTTTTGCTCGAGCAAGTGGAGCACTTGCCCCACCTTGCCTCTGACCCACTCCACCCCAGACCGATCTCAATATCAGTACAATTGACAAGACACATACAAATACCTATATGAAAAAAAAAACATTAAGCACGGTATCTTACAACTCGTGTCCTTATAACTTTTTACAGTTTTTTCTATTACAAAAAACAAACATGTGTCTCAAGACATCGTCCCAATAATATATCTCTTAAAAATAACATTAAAAAAAACTATAACTTAGATGGTTTATCGCTACATGATGTATCCAATTGATAAAGACCTGTCAAGAGTACGAAACTAGACAAAACTCTATTATATTAGTGGGGTATAAATTGTTGGGAAATGGGCAAAATAATTTTAAAATAAAAATTTTAGGCAAAAAAAATTTTATGGGTCAAAATATAATTTAAAGGGGGCAAAATATAATTAAAAGTATAATTTTTTAGGGTAAATTGTACTTTTTAAGGTAATTTTTTTTTGGGGCAACCCCTCGCCCCGTAGTACATCCGCTCCTGGATATAATCATATACCATAACCACCTGACACTATACATTATACATATGCACACAAACATTTTTTTGTGAAATGATTCTGTATAAATTTTAAAACACTATGCATAGTTTTTTTTTTTTTTTTTTTAAATTTATAGATACTCAATTCATACAAAATATGTGTATAACGAATTGGTTCTAGGAAAAAAATGCATTTGCTACCATTTAAAAATAAGTCAAAAGAGTATAAAATCCTTTATATAAAATCAATACTCTTTTAAAATCTCATATTTTTAAAGCAAATGCATAAATCCTTGAAAGTATATATATGATTGCAAAATACTTTTAATTTTATATAGGATATTTTTTATTTTTTTACAAGGATCGCAAATGTAATTTTATTGATTAACTATATTTTTTTAAAAGAATTCTCTTACATGTTGCCAATATACATCACCTATGGCTCCAACAATGACCGCTCATATTCATGTGTTGAATTTTCATCTTATCTAAAAGCCTCAGCTTATTGAGAGATTGAACAATTTATTATTTATTTTCTAACACTCTCCTTAACTTATGGGTCGGTTTGTTCCTCTTTCGATAGGAGGCCTATCAAATGGATATTTCATGTGAGTAGATTAGTTATTTATGAGATTTGAACACAGAACCTCGGTGTTAACGCTAATGATATCATGTTGAAATCATCTAAAATCCCGAGCTTATAAAGAGATTGATCAATTTATTATTTATTCTCTAACACCATGCTTGCGCAAGCGATTGCTGCATATTTTCACGTCAGAAGATCCTAAATCGTGTTTTTTCTCTTATAATACTTTGGATTTACCATACTAAAAAAAATTGAGAATACTCACACGAATCCCATTCCTTGAACTCGTGTGCGAGTAATAATCCCGAATTTTTATGACTGATCATAATCCCGACCACACAAACATCGCCAACATTATCCGATGGCCATGTACCTTGTTCAGTTATTCACCGGGTCTAAGTTTTCGAGTATACGGTCATGTATAAGTCTTACCTTTCAATGCCATTTCATTACACGTCCTTTTGAAAATGTTTGGATGTCAAATTTAAATTTAAACAAAAGAAGGCCCGCAAGTCTCTATCCAAATAGTTCCTTTCATTTGAAAAAAATAAAACTGAGATGACTCGTACATGATATTTTAATATATTATTAGTATAGATGATTGATAGTATCCAAAATAAGGTACAATGACATATAAGTTATGTGCATCGGGTTTGCCCGTTATAGTGTTCAATTCTGCGCTCAATATTTGTCCATCAAATGATAGCATGTGAACATGAACAAAAATCATTTAAGGCATCAGATCAATGTAATCCTCCGATGCTTAAGTCAAGTACCGAAAAAATATGGATAATGAGGCTAAAATTGAAGTGAAAGGCGAATAAAAAAATTACGTTTTACTCTTCAAAAATCACAGTTTGTCCTATAAAATTATTTTTTACTCCTCCTTAAATTATATTTTGGCCCGCTTAACTTTTTTTTTTTTTGCGTTCTATTTTTTATGTTAATTTTGCCCCCAGCATTTTTGTTTCCCCCGCCACTGGATATATTGTCTAAGGTATCCGGGAGTAGGGATAATGACAACCTAGGCCCCAAGCACTTATAATCAGGGGCGCTCCACAAAATGGCTGCTTTTGCAGTACCGATTCCCTTTCATGCTAAGAAAGGAACCAAGTTAGGGGTATTGGGAGATATTTTGAGAAAACCTCCCTGATGATTAAGTTAGTAGATTGATGTGATAAACCTATGCAAGGAAAAAACCAAGATAGAAGAGAGATTAGTTCTCTCACTAGAATTTTAGGTACTGCTTGACTTGTGGGATAAGATGATAAAATTAAAGATATGGATATTGTTATCTGAAAATCTTGTGAGGGGTGGGTTATGCCTGCTTTTTCAGAGGTCTCTCTTCTTTCTTTTTTTTTTTCCGGTCCTTATATCCTCCCTCTTTTTTATTATAATATGTAATTATCGTACCTCAGGTAATCACCTTCCACATAATCCGAAAAACACTATTAGCACGTCATTTTTCATAATGATGACAGTGGGTCCCCTTTCCTAACCTCTCTGATTGGACACCTATCGTTTGTTTTCCCGAGATGTTATTAATCATACTTCCACAGACGATGTGATCTCTCATACCGCCTGTCAATCATTTTAAGACATCTTATGACCCCTTCCATGATCCCATGATTCTAGGGATCTTGTTATTACAACTTAATATCCACATTTTGAGATAAGAACATTCATTCTCGGGATATATCCTTCGCGGGACATGCCATTCTCAGGGCATTTCCTTCCCTGGAAGTACCACTCTCTGGACATGCCCTTCTTGGGAAGTACCACTCTCTGGACATGTCCTTATCAGGATATGTCCTTCCCGGGGCATGTCCTTCTCAGGACATGACCTTCTCTGGAAGTACCACTATCTGGACATGCCTTTCTCGGCATATGTCCTTCCCGGGACATGCCCTTCTCGGGATATGCCATTCTCGGCACATGCTCTTCTCGGGACATGCCCTTCTCGGGATACGCCCTTCTTGGGATATGCTATTCTCAGGACATGCCCTTCTCGGGATATGTCCTTCTCGGGACATGTCCTTCTCAGGATATGTCCTTCTCGGGACATGCTCTTCTATTCTAGTAAATATTATAATTTAATTCCAGTGTTATTCCTGAAGTTATTATCTAGGTATAACACTAACCTCCCCTCCAGTCGAGCTATAACAGAGTTTGCTTCAATTTCTAAAGAATTTCTACGTTCCAATTTTCCCGCCTTTATTTTAGATTTTTCAAAAATCGACTTCTGACAAGACGCCTCATCATTAGTATCAGTGTAGCATTGAACAATACCTTCAACGAGTGGAGCATGCTTATACGCGTGGAGGCTTTGCATTAGGAGACCGTTGGTATTCTCGAGAAAATCTCATCCGTTAAAAAATGAAGTTGAACCGTTGATAATCCCCTTTATACTATAAATAGAGACACTTCAAAATATTTCTGGTGTTATCTTCTTCCTTCGCACCATACCACTCTCAAGCTCTTAGCGTTTTGAAACCGTGCCGTCCCTCTCAAATTCCTTGTAAACCACTTTTTGTAAGTTTTCCTACATTGTTATTCTCTGTAATAGCTATGTCGAATTCTAAAGGTCCCCAGAATGAACTCCTTGCCCCCCTCTAAATCAAAAAGAAAAATAAGGGAGATGTTTTCCAAGGGTGCTCCTTGGTACGAGCTCTTGGACTCTACAACGGAGCCCCGTCAAGAGGCATCCCTCCGTTGGTTAGGTAATTTTCCAAATGATAATGAAATCATTTTCCCCAAACCCGGGGATCGCCCGCATCTTCCTCATCCTGATTCTTATCCTTTTTACGTAGCCCAACTTAAGGGTGGGTTGCGTTTTCCCATTCCACCATTTTTTTTATAGAAATCTCTAATTTATTTTTGTGTTTCATTAAGTCAATTAGCTCCCAACACACACCAATTGTAGGTTGGGGCTTATGTTTTGTTTCGTTCATTGGGTCTTATTCCTACTCCACCCCTCCTGGAGTATTTCTTTTCACTGAGAACCAAAGAACCCAGGCTTTTCTTTTCGGGAGCTCGCCCTCATGCCAAATTCTTAAACAAAATTCCCAGTTCTCATAAACTATGGAAGGAAAAATTCTTCTTTGTGAAGCCTCCCCTTCCCTGGTCATGCCCGATGGCTTGGAGGAACACCCTCCCCGAGCCTCGAGAACTCCATAAGGGGTATAAAGAGTCGGAGTTCTATCAACGAACCCTCCAATCTCCGGGGGAAGGGTTTATGACACCAAATGTTTGATCGTCGAAGAACGACTTATTCAATATGGTCTAAGCTCCAGGGATGTCGTATCTCCTTATTTCCTCTTCCCATGTGTTGATTATGGTATGTTTTGTTAGTTTAAAGCCTCGATTTTAATCATGGTTTATATACCGTTGCTTGGATCACATGTTTTTAGGTAAAGACATGAATCTTAAAGCGATTCTAGCTCGGAAGCATACTGAAGAAGGGGAGGGTACCTCAAAGACTTCCTCCTTCTCTTCTCGGGATTCAGTGCCTACCATTCCCAGCCCTTTAGGAGCCAAGTCTCAATCTTCCCCTCTCGAGATTTCCCAAACCGTCCTCCAACCTGTTCCAATAACGACAATCCTACTGCAACCCTCCTCGATGCCTGTTTTGGAAAGTCCCTTACCTTAGCCTAGTCCTCCAGAGAGTGCTTCTTTGGAGCAGATAGTATTTTGGAGAGGAAATCCTCTACTCCCGCGCAAGTGGTCATACCAGACTCTCCATCTCCTCCCCATACACAACAAATATCCCTTCCTCCTTCGCCAGAACGATTGACTGCCCATATCCGTGATTCTACAAACCACTGATGAGATGCCTACTCCTACTTCCAAAAAAACCCAAAAAGTTCAAATCATCCAGAGATGGGAAAGAGGATGCTTCCCACCATACGTTTTCGGTTCCCGTGCAACCTGAGGATGAGGGTACCTCTCAGCCTTCCTTTCCATCTAAATTCACTGCTAGTACTAGTCTACTAGACATTGGGGCCTCCAATTTGGCCTCAAAGATAATTCGTAGCCTGACCCCCGCCATAGACTCCTTAGGAATGTCTCGGATTCCTACCAAATCCTTATTCCATGAGGGTCTGACTCGAGCACTATAGGTAATGATCTCTAACGCGTCTCTTACTTTAATGTTTTAATCACCTGTATTGACTCATAATTTTATTCCTGCAGAGCTTAGTGATACTGGCAGAAGCAACGGCTCAATCTTCGGATCAATCGAAGCAAATTCGCAAACTTCAGAAGAAGGATGATGCCATTTCTTGGAATATTACCCAGGCTTTGGCTGCATCTGAACATGCCCGATTGCACATGGCGGAAGTCACCTCTATGCAGCAAGCAATGATCGGAGTGCAGGGACGCTTGGAGAGAGCCTATGAAGACATCTCCTCTCTGCGTCAATGAATGGATTTATCACGCAAGAACTTGGTAGAAGTCCGTGAATGTGCCTCTGCTGCCCAGATGGATGCTTCTGTAGCGCGAAGCGAAGAAGAACTTTTTAAGGAGGATGCCGCTCAAAGAAAGCGGAGGTGATTCTCCTACCCAAACCATGGATGGATTGAAGAAAGAGGTGGCATTGCTTACAGCTGAACATACACGTAAGGATGAGGAAATAAAACTTCTGAGGACTGAGCCATAAATGCCAAATCTGAAGTAGAGAAGTTCAAGGCCGAAGCCCATGGTGCAAGAAATGAGTTGGAGGCTTATAAACACGAGGAAGAGGGAAGGAAAGCTGATTTGATCAAGTCTTCAGAGTTTGCAGAGCTAGTGGGAACCAAGGCCTTCCACCTTTTGAAGATAGGCTTTGAGGGTTGTAAGGACCAGTTCAAGGCGCATGGTTTCCCTCCCGATGACAAAGATCCAGACTTTTTGGATTTAAATCTAGTAATAGTATCCCTCCCCGATGATATGTAATGGTTCTACAAAAAGCAAAGTTTTGCATGGAATGTATGTCGTTTTCACATTCCAACTCTTTATATTGACTAGATAATTAAAGATAAGTAAAAATCCTAGTATAACACATCTTAAATAATCATAATTGTGCCACAAGAAAAGTATGGAGATGATATTCAACCATGCGGGCTAAGTAGGTGCGTGCGTATTTTAACAAGGGCATTATTCTTTATTTCCCCGAGGCATTCCTTGCCCCTTCATTCTCAGGGAATGATATGTGCGCCGGACTTCCTGCTTATCCTATATTGCGCCAAATTTTTAAGAACGGTTGTCAAGAAAAGGCCCTTGTGTGAAACCCCTCTCGTAAATAGTTTTACCTCTCAAGGATCTTTCGCGAAGCAAAAAGTAAGAAATAGAGAGTAGTTTAATACTAACAAAATACACAACTCCCAAGAGAGTGTGAAAATGCCATGCAAGATAATCTGCATCGTGCTGCAGAAAAATTCTACACAAAACAAAATGATATTGATGTCAACAAATAGCATCATACTTACCCAATTGATAGCTGAGAAGATCGCCTCTGGATTACTGTTTCTTTTACTCTTATATTCTTCGTCTCAGGCTCTCAGGCTCTCAAGCTCTCATGCTCTCAAGTTCTCATGCTCTCAAGCTCTCAGGCTCTCAAGCTCTCATGCTTTAAGCTCTCATGTTCTCATGCTCTCAATCTCTCATGCTCTCAAGACCATTGAAGCAAAACAAAAGTATTCAATAATGTCCAAACATACACCATACATTATGCAAAAGATATTGGATTACATCATACCTACTAGGCATAATATTTTCGTGAATGAAAAGCATTCCAAGGACAAGCTAAGGGCTTTTCCAAGTAATAAGCACCTGTGCTGGTTCTCCAGAGGACCTTGTAAGTACACTCCCATTGAGGTTCAAGTTTCCATACTTCTCCTGCTGGTTGTCTCTTCTTCAAGACCAAACCCCCGATCTGGAAATCTCGTCGCTTGACCCTTCGGTTGTAAGCGCGAACCATTCTTCCTCTATATGCTTCCATGCGGAGCAGAGAGTGATCCCTTTTTTTCCTCGATATGCAAACGTGTTTTCAAAGCTTGAACGATAGATCTATTAGTGACTTCCACTTGGCCATAATTTTGAGGATAGGCCACAGAAGTGAAAGCTTGCTAAATTTTCATCTCTTTGACGCCACATGGCAACCTTCCTTTCTTGGAATTGTCTACCGTTATCTGACACCAGCTTCCTTGGTATGCCAAATCGACATACTATATTTTTCCACAGAAACTTCAATATATCTTCTTCGGTTATTCTCCTTAATGGTTCAACTTCAACCCACTTTGAAAAATAATCCACAACCACTAGTAAGAATTTCTTCTGTACGGGGGCGATTGGAAAAGGCCCCACAATATCGATTCTCCACTGGTCAAAAAGGCAAGAAAAGACAATAGCTCGCATGAGCTCAGCAGGTTGCCATTGGAAACGAGCATGCTTTTGACAACTATCACAAGAATTCACTAGCTGGAAAGCACCTTTCACCATAGTGGGCCAAAAGTGTCCTGATAACAAAGCTTTTCGTGACAACGCATATCCTCCCAGATGATTTCTGCAGCATCCCTCATGGATCTCTCTCAGCACATATTGAGCATCTTCAGGCGTCAGGCATCGCAATAGAGGCTGCGCAAGAGATCTTTTGTATAGGATGCCATCAATCAAAACAAATCGAGAAGCCTTTTTTATGTATCTGTCTGGTTAGGTTTTTTATTAGAGGGTAGCTCAGCATCCTGTACATACTTCAATATCGGAGTCATCCAGCTGTCAAGTGTGGGAGTAGCCACTGGTTGAGACGAGGTGTCACTGGGAGGTAGGGCTGCTTACCGGTTGGAACCGGTCTGGTCCGGAACTGGCCGGTTCCGGACCCGTTATGGGCGGAATCGGTCCGGTCCGTTAAGGAACCGGATCGAACCGGTTCCGGTTTGGTTCGGATCCTTATCGGATTTTCGTATTTTTTTTAAATGAGGCGTAAAGACGCCCCATTCAGGCGTAGCTACGCCTAAGCTACGGCTTTTTTTTTAAGAGGCGTAACTACGCCACTTTGGAGGCGTAGTTACGCCTCTCGGAATTTTGGTAATTTTTAAAGGGTTTAGAAATTTAACAATTTTTATGGGTTATTTAAACATGTCTATGTGTTTAAATACTTCTAGCATACAAATAATTGTAAAGACATGACAATTGAAAATCTAAATAAAAAAATATTACAATTTAGTACTTAGCAGTCTTCATAATTGATAAGTATTGTTTTGGCTATCTCTTCTTCTTGCTCGTCATAATGATTTACGAATTCGTCAACCGTCCCATCTCTTCTATTTTTGCATTCTGCTTCAAACCAATCTTTAAGTAACGTGAGCATGCATAACGAATCAGCTGATAGACTACTTCCGTAGTCTCCAATAATACGCCGCATGTTGAGAATGCCGATTCAGAAGCGACGCTTGAAGCTTGTACAACATACACGTCTCTAGCCATTTTGGCTAAGATAGGGAATTGTGCTGCACTGGATCTTACATAATTTACATATTGCAACAGATTCATTAGTACCTTCTTTTTGACCGAGTTCAAAGTGATCCCATATCTTACTTCTTTTGGCACGAGTAGGTAGTCTACTTGCTGCTGTAGTGGCTCCGGATGACTCCACATGTTGTCTTTCTTGGGCTTGGGCAGCAACAGGTTCGGCAGGTTGTTGGGGTTGTTGTGGTTCGACATTCATAGAAGAACCACCAACATCGAGGTCAGCAAAAAAATCATAACTTTCATTTAACTCAGGAATTGGCACAGGCAAATTCATTGCAGAAGATGAACTCAGTGATAGACGACCCGGAACGAGACCCCGACTACGACCCCGGCTACGACCAGCACCACTGCTAGATGAAGATGCCATTATGATATAAGACTATAAGTAAATTGTAAATAGCACAATTGAGAGAAAAATATGAGAGTGAAGTAATTTTCGTTACAAGAATTGTTATGAAACAATACACAACACAACATCCCCTATTTATAGTTTTTTTTTATTAAAAATATTTAAAAAAAATAAAATAAAAAGTTAACGTTGGCAACGGCTAAGAGCCGTTGCCAACGTTAACATTTGTTAACGTTGAAGGCAGCGTTAACAATGTTAACGTTGCCTTCTTCAATTTTTATTATTTTTTTTTATTTTTTAAAGTCTACCGGTTCCGGTTTAGGAACCGGAACCGGACCGGTAGGACCGGAACCGGCGGTCCTACCGGTTTGGTTCTTCGGGACCGCCCCGGACCGGTTTCTAACCGGTTCCGGGGCGAACCGGAACCGTTAAGTCCGGTTCCGGTTTCGGACCGGACTAAACGGTCCGAATCCGGGCCGGGTCCGGTTTGACCCGGCCCGGTAAGCAGCCCTACTGGGAGGCAATAATTCTATTTCAAGCACCAATTCTCTGTCAGATATGATTACCAAAGAAGTAGCCAACTTAGCCAATCTATCTGCTTCCTCATTCTCTTCTCTTGGAATTTGCTCAATTCTCCATTCTGTGAAATGATTGGACATGTCTTGTCTCAGCTGGTGGTAGTCAATCAATTTTTCACAACGGGTTTCAAATTCACCGTTCAGTTGTTGGGTCGCCAATTGGGAGTCGGAGTACAAGACCATTCTTTGGCCATTCATCTCTTGAGTTGCACGCATACCAATGATTATTGCCTCATACTCAGCGGCATTATTGGTTACTCTGAAGTCTAGCCAAACTACTATCTTGACCTTTTCACCCTCGGGAGAAATCATTACCACCACTGCACCACTTCCCTCCTGGTTCGATGCCCCATCCACATAAATCTTCCACATATCCTCTGTTTCAACGTGGATCATCTCGGCAATAAAATCTGAAAGAGCTTGAGCTTTAATGGCAGTCTTAGCTTGATAATCGATATCATAATCACTCAACTCTATTGTCTACTTCACCAGACGGCCTGATATCTCTGGCTGTGACATAATCCTCCCTAGAGGGCTATTGGTGAGCACTGTGACCGGATGAGATAAGAAGTATGGTCGCAAACGCCTTGCGGTGATGACCAAGGATAGAGATAACTTTTCTACATCCGGATACCTTAACTCTGCTCCCTTCAAAACATGGCCTACATAATATACTGGTCTTTGTTCTCGGCCTTCTTGCTTAATCAACACCGAGATGACAGCATACTCCGTCGCGGACAGATAAATCCACAATCTTTCTTCTGGCTCTGGCTTCACTAAGGTGGGTAAGGCTGTTAAGTGCAACTTCAACTCCTGAAAGGCATTTTCACATTCTTCTCCCCATTTGAATTGCTTAGCTTTCCTCAATACTCGGAAAAATGGATAAATGTGAAGAGTCGATCTGGAAATTAACCGAGATAAGGCCGTTATACATCCAGTCAACTTCTGTACTTCTTTTATATTTCTGGGAGACATCATGTCTTGAATGGCTTTGACTTTATCCGGACTGACCTCAATGCCTTTCCCTGTCAAAATATATCCCAAGAACTTTACTTTTTTTACTCCGAATACACATTTGGATGCATTGAACCTCATTCCATACTTATTCAGTGTAGCAAAAGTTTCTTCCAAGTCGGAGATAAGGTCGGTATGGCTTTTGGATTTGATGAGGATATCATCCACACACACCTCTATATTTCGCCCGAGATGTCCTTCAAAGATCTTATCCACCAGTTGTTGGTACGTCGCCCCTGCATTCTTTAAACCAAATGGCATGACAATATAACAATAAGTCCCATCGGACGTAATAAAACTTACTTTCTCCTGATCTTTTCTGACTAGAGGGATTTTGTGATATCCGTGATAGGCATCCATCAAGCACAAGATAGCGAAACCGGAGGTAGAATCGACGAGCTGCTCAATCCGAGGTAAAGGGTAACAATCTTAGGCATGCTTTATTCAAGTCCCAAAATCAACACAGACTCTCCACTTTCCTGAAGACTTTGGGACCAGAACCACATTAGATAGCCAAGTGGGGAATTGGACTTCCTGAATATGGTCTGCCTCCAACAACCTTCACACCTCTTCTCTTATGATTCTGTCTTTCTCGGGACCAAACTGACGCTTTTTCTGTTTAATTATCCTGGCATCATCTCGTACGTTTAAGGCATGCTCCGCTACATCGGGAGACATTACTCTTAAGTCCGAAGGTGACCATGCGAAGGAGTTTTCATGTGTCCACAAGCATGATATTAGATCAGCTTTTAAATTGGCTTCCAAATCTTTTGCTACTCGAAGGGTCCTCCCTGGTTCATTTAAGGTCACCTCCTCTTGCTCGTCAATCATAGATTGCACCTCTTCTCTTCCTATTACTCATACTTCTTGACCTTTCTTTCCAACGCCATGCATATCTTCTTTTCTAGCTCGTTTTAACTCTATTTTCACGGTTTCTGCATATCACTCTTGGAGGAACGCTGATCTCCTCTCACTTCTCCAATTTCCGTCCCCGCAGGAAATTTAAGTTTTTGATGGTATGTTGAAGCTATTGCCATGAACTCATTCATAGCTGGCCTCCCCAGGATGACATTGTGGGAAGATGGGGCATCCACCACTAAAAAGGTTATCATCCTGGTTTTTCTGACGTCATTTGACCCAATAGTCATGGGTAAGATAACTTGCCCGAGAGGATACACCGTATGTCCGGCAAAACCAAATAATGCAGTTTCCACTGACTCCAGTTTATGGCCTCCTAGATCCATCTGACCAAAGGCATCCTGGAAAAGTATATTGACTGAGCTCCCTGAATCTACAAATACCTGAGCAATGCCGTAATTCGAGATGGTGGCTCGGATGACTAGAGCATCGTTATGGGGAGTCTGAATGCCTTCAAGATCCATAGGTACGAAACTGATAATTGGTCCCTTATGATGATCAATAGGCTTAGTGACGAGATAACTCTCCCTTAGCCTTCCTCGCACGATTCGAATCTCCATCCGTGGGACCACGAGATATCATGTTAATAACTCCTCGAAAGGGAGGTTTTCTTGTGATGGGACCCCTTCCTGAGATGCATGCTGAAAGTTTGGGGCCTGGGCCGGGCTGGATCCCTGACCATTGTCTGGAGGAGCTTGTGGCCCGACACAAGGAACCATCCCCATTATGCCGCCTATCCTAGGGCCCGGACGAATTGGGGCAAGGGGCCTAGGAAAACCTTGGGAATATTATCTCTTTTCTTTTGAGTGTATTACAATCCTTGGTGTCATGTGTGATATTCTGATGGAAAGTGCAAAACTTTCCCAAGTTTTGTGAAGGCCGGTACCTTACTCTTTGTGATGATTGATATTATTCACAAATATTCATTGGTTGCTCTTTCACCACCTTTAAAGGCGTGAATTGAGAAAATCGACCCAACTGATCCGCCTTATCTCCCAGCGCTTATCGCCTGCCCGATTCACTTTCTCCACCCCTTGTCCGCCTTCTTTAGAATCACATTGTTTCTGTCTTTGAGCTTCTTCTACATTAACATATTTCTCCGCTCTGGACAATAACTCATCAAAATTTGCGGGTGGTTTAATTTATTAAAGATCGGAATAATTTCCCTCATCTCAATCCTTGAACGAATGCACTGACAAGAATCTCTGTTGAGCAGTGAGGGACTTCTAGAGAGGCAGTATAAACTTCTTGATATAATTACGAAGAGTCTCCCCTTCCCCTTGTTTCAAATCAAAAAGACTAAAGGAAGTCTTCTTGTGTTTTTTGCTGCTGGAAAACTGATGTACAAATAAAGTACTGAACTCTTCGAAAGAGGTTATAGAACCAGGTTTAAGCTGATTGAACCAGTGTTGGGCGGACTTAACGAGAGTGGTGAGAAATACTTTGCACTTGAGTTGATCGGAATAACAGTGCAACATGGAAGCATTCTCAAAGCACCCCAAATGTTCTCCAGGATCGGAACTACCATCATATTCCCCCACGCTACGAAATCAAAAGTTGCTAGGCAGGGCTTCTTCCACAATTTCAAGAGAAAAATGCATATTTCTTTTGCCAGGTGAAGGCTTAGTCAGTTCTTCCTTCATCTGATGGATTTTTTCTCTTAGTTCATCCATTTGATCATTTAAAGGTGGGATAATGGATTCTTGGTTGCGTGAGGTGGCATCATGATTTTAGCTGCTCTGTCGGAAGTTCCTCATGACTTATGTTTACCCGGGGGCACATACGATCCACCACTTGTTCTACAGTAGCAGTAATCAGATGATTCAGTTGTTCTCATGTTAATGCTCCCACCGTTGGGACACCTGGTGGGGGTTACTCCCGACGAACGATTGAGGATTCTTCAGGTTCTTGATTGTTATTTGGCCGTGTTCTTCGCGTATTCACCATATTTACGCCTTAGAGTCAGATACTTTCCCACAGACGGCGCCAATGTTATCTGAGAATCTTGTGAGAGTCGGGTTATGCGTGCTTTTTCAGAGGTCTCTCATCTTTCTTCTTTTTTCGGTCCTTATATCCTCCGTCTTTTTTTATTATAATATGTAATTATCGTACCCTCAGGTAATTACCTTCCTTATACTCCGGAAAACACTATTAGCACGTCATTTTTCATAATGATGACAGTGGGTCCCCTTGTTCCTAACCTCTCAGATATTGACACCTCTCGTTTGTTTTCCCGAGATGTTATTAATCATTACTTCCACGGGCGATGTGATCTCCCATACCGTTTGTCAATCATTTTAAGGCATCTTATGACCCCTTCCATGATCCCATGATTCTAGGGATCTTGTTATTACAACTTCATATCCACATTTTGAGATAAGAACATTCCTTCTCGGGATATATCCTTCGCGAGACATGTCCTTCTTAGGACATTTCCTTCCCTGGAAGTACCACTCTCTGGACATGCCCTTCTTGGGACATGTCCTTCTTGGGATATGCCCTTCTCTGGAAGTACAACTCTCTGGACATGCCCTTCTTGGGACATGCTCTTCTCGGGACATGCCCTTCTCGGGATATGCGCTTCTCGGGACATGCCCTTCTCGGGATATGCCCTTCTCGGGACATGCCCTTCTCGGGACATGCCCTTCTCAGGACATGTCCTTCTAGTAAAGATTATAATTTAATTCCAGTGTTATTCCTGAATTTATTATCTAGGTATACCAGATATCATAATATTTTTTAACTCTAATTATTATAAAACCCGAGTTAAACACTGTATGAAATAAAGATGTTAGTCTTACCTTCGCACCAAAAAGCGTTCATGTCATATACTTAGAATGTGGAGATAGAGTTTTAAATTGTAAAGAGTGATTGACTGATAAATCGTCCTTGATATCCATGTCCTCCGACTTTGTGAAGACAATGAGATGGAAAATTCAGTGATGCTGTGACTCTAATAGAGCTCTTGCATTATAGATGTGGGTTGGCAACTCGAACACTTTTGAGGATGTCTTGGGCACGTTACCGAGCTGTATACTCGAACCCCCTAGGAGGCTAGCACTAAGGTCAGCTCGACCATTAGTTATTATGTCAGTTACGTAGTTCTAGCAATGTATCAAATTGAATTTAATTATGTGGCGGTGGTTAAAAAATTTGTTCGAAATTCCAGCATTTCATTAGAAATTTTAGATCTCTTTAACCCAAAACGCATGCTCAACTATATCTTAAATTTTCATAGTTTTTTAAATCAAAATCATTAAGATAATCAAATGTCTGGTAAAATAATCAACCGTGCTAGAAGAATAATCGACACTTGATATTTGGACTATTGTATGGTTTAAAAAGTTGGATATATCATATTCATCAATTAAAACTTTCGATAAAACAAACAAAAGCTCAATCTTACCTCAAAATAAGTCGAGAATTATTTGTATCTCACGGACTTTGAGGTTTTTGCGGTAGGATTTCTTGAATTTTCAACTTCTTTACGATAAATGATTGCTTCCTATGTACTGACAAGGTGATATTTTGATTGATAATCTGTCTCGACTGAAAAATCCAAAGTAAAAGGAATTTCCCCCATAAAATATCTATCTGTTTACCTCCAAAATCTAATAATGCATCAATTATCAGGTACTTGTGAGAATAAAACCTTGCCTTAATAATGAGTATACTGACCCATCTAGCTACTATATGAAAAGCTATTGCCGTCAAAAGCAAAAAGATAAAATTTCAATTTACTACTTTTACAAAAGAATTAAAAAATAAAAAAATGAGGTAACTTTATTTTGAAAATTTATAAAAATAAAAAAAATAAAAGAATGAGATATATTGATTTTAAAATTTTTTAAAAATAACTAAAATAATTTAAAAACGTTTTTAAAAAAATGTCTTTTAAACAATTTACCTATTTCAAATAATTTGGTTAACAAAGTTTTTAAAAATTAAAACCGGAATTCTGAATTACCTTTAACTAAAATTTCAAATTAATTAGGTTAGGTGTCGGTTTAAAAAAAAGAGATTTATATTTTTTTTACGGTCAAATTTTTCTCCTTTACTTTCTACTATTCATTTTTCGTTTCTGAAAATATAAATCTCTTTTGAAAATTGAAAATGAACCGAATTAACCGGATTTTTTAAAAATTTAAAACCGGATTTTAAAACATTTGGCTAATTCAATTCAAATTCAGTTTTACTTTTTAAAATATCGTTAATCGAAATAATCAAATTTTTATTTTTATTTTTTTAAATAGAAATTTGTTAACTTTTTTCAACATTTCAAATTCATCTCCTTTCTTTTCTTAATTTTTCATTTTTCGGTTCTGAAAATTTAAATCCCACTTTTAAAATCGAAACTGAATCGAATTAATTCGAAATATAGTTCAGTTCATTCAACAATTCAATTTTAATTAAAAAAGTTGGTAATTATCAGTTAGCAAAATTATCTGAAATAGCTGAATTTTTATTTCTTGAAAAACATTATTTTAAAACTTTTAAATATCTCATCCTTTTTTGTTTTAATTTTTTTAAAAAATTTAAAATAAAGTTATCTCATTTTTTTTCTTGCAAAAAATGTGTAAAATTTGAGTTTTACCCCTTTTAGCTCTGACAACAACAAATACTACTCTGAAAAGCAAAAAATGTGTAAAATTTGAGTTTTACCCCTTTTAGCTCTGACAACAACAAATACTACTCTGAAATATCATTAGCCTATACGAGGCCAACATTTACATGCATATCAGATGATATCAATGACTAGTTGTTAGTGATCTAATATTCTTGAGAAAGGATTCCCATAATCACCGAAAGAGTTAATATTCCCATAATCACCGAAATATCTCTAACACAATAATTATTCATACTAAGATTTTCAGATAACCTAAAAATCACAAACAAACGAGGGTTACTGAGTGTTTTCCCAATGAAGCCTTTGCAATATTAAGTTAGGAACTATATAAACGGAATAAATACGTTGGCTATAAATGTGCATAAAAGACCTTTGATATACCTGAATATTTATAATTGAGGAAGGATCCTTAATTTTGGCATGACATTTTTTTGTTAGCATCAAACGCTTACCACTAGACCAAAGCATATAGTTGTTAGCATATGAGCATTTTATCATTATATAGTGGCAGCGCAAAACCCCACATTAAGCGATAACTGAACATGAGGGACCGCACCACAGGTGCCAATATGTCAGGTTTGTTAGGCCATAAACAGTTAGGAGCACTTCGTCTATGAGCACTGCTTCTTTTGCATCACTTCGTCTTGGACGACTCGAGCTCATAACCTCTCCATGATATCAATTATTAGCAGATGCGTAACTTTATTTTTCTTATACAGTGTCAACGCAATGCCTTGTATCAAGTGGCGTGTGGATAGGAAGGACTGCACCACATATATGGCAATGCGTTATATTTGTTATGCCAAAGACTATGTGGAGCACTTCGTCTACAAGCACATAGATGATTTGTCGTGTAATTTCTAGCATTATTGATAAGTTGGAATCCTAGATTTTGCTTAAAAACTTAGTGATTCAATTGTCATTTTTAGACCCTTTTATTAGACATAATTCATAAATAATAGCTAGTGGTAAGGTATTCTAAATCTAGAAAATGTGGTTTATGCTTAATATTGGTGTAGATCAAATATCACTAAGTAAATTCTTTTCCCAATAAATTAAAAAATGAGTAGAATTATTGTATCATCTTCAAATCTCTATGTACCTTTGTCGCTTTACAATCGTTCTTTGTTATTTATAATATTGTATTCATACATATTTATACATCTTTAGCAAACTTATTTTAACAAACAAATTAGTTCTTTTAAGTGTTAGGATCGGAGTAGTGTTTAGAATGGGGGTTGAATAAACACTAGTCTCAATTTCTCGATTCTTCTAAGTACATCAGACTGTTAAGTACTGCGGTATGATCTCAATTGATAGAAAGTCAGCAAACACTAAAATAGTGCGGAAGATGTCTACTGGACTTGTGATATTAAGAAACTGAATAATAAAGTACAGAAGGTAAGTGACACAGAATATGTTTCTGGAAGTTTGAAGCACAACGGTTATACGTCTCCCCTTCTTCCTTTGCAGAAAGGTTACACTAGAAGACTTTGGTTTACACTTAACAACATACAACCTTCTTAGACACCCACAAATATTTGCCTAAACTCCTAGCAATACAACATTCACAGTTGTTCACATTTGGTCTTTACAACACTCACACATAATATAAAACTGTTGATCTTCGAGTGTTCTTGAGCAGCATACTCAATAAACTTTGATCTTCAAGATCACAATGATACTTTTGTGCTGCTCTGCAAAACTTCAGAATATTGCAATATGAGTTTTGAATGTTTTGCTTGAATTTGAATGAAGTTGGTTTCAGATTACTGAGAGTTGAGCAAAAGGTCTTCTTCATTATTTTCTTCGACGTATTTATAGCCATAAAAACCTAACGACAACTATTATTCAATTGGGAAGAGCCGCGTAAAATCAGCTTCCTAATTTTCTTACAAATTCTTTTTGTCTTTTTTCCATTTCGTTAATCAACGGCTAGTTTAATCTAACGCATTTGGTGGCGCTGATATAACAGTGCGGCGCTCTGTTGTACCTTTGTCAGAGTGAGTATATGTATTTTGTCTTATTGCCTTGTACGTCTGATGGCTTCTCCTTGACTGAATGTCTGTTGGACAACCGATCAACTGATGTCTTTTTCATTGTCTGCTGGATAGTCATTAGTTACTTAGTCTGCTGGACTAAGGTCAGCTAATGTCTTCTTAATTGTCTGCTGGTGTCTCCTACGGATTTGTACATTGGACTGAGACACTCTTGTACCAATAGACGTTTATCCTCTGCATCCGATATATGATAACTCTCGGTAGATGATATCTTCTACTCTTTGCATCCGGTAGATGCTAATTCCCGGTAGATGATATCTTCTACTCTTTCCTTGCATCCGATAGATCTTTGTAGAGTCAATCACCGTTCTTTTCATAAGTAGGCTTCTTCGATGCAGTAGATGCTTCAAGCAGTAGATATTTATTGTCACCAAAACTTTGAAATGTTTCCCCAACAATTTCCCCCTTTTTGGTGATGACAAAACTTAGCAGCGATGAACAACAGATACCTGTTAAGACTTAAAACATAACAGTGGAGAGCAACAAGTATGTTAGATAAACAAGCAGATTAAAGTAATAATCAAGCTGAACATTTAATAAAAATATCATTGTTATATAAAATGATTTTTGCTTACAATCTACAATTCTTACAACAATCCTATGTTTACAATCTATTCAAGAAGGCAAGGCCAACTTGAGAAACATAGTTAATAGAGAATGATCCAAACTGGCTAGTTTCAGGGTTTTTTCACAAGGGGGAGAAAAAAAATAATACAGAGATTTCTTACAAAGAAAAACTAAGTTATCTTCAAAGTAATCATCTATTCATCTCTGTCTTCCCCCTTTTTGTCATCAACACCCTTCATGTGCTTATGAGATTCCAGGCTGGTGGGACGAACAACACCAAAACCTGAATTTTGAGCTAGAGCTAGCAGATGTGTGTTAGATAAGTAATGAACACATGTAGGGTTGATTTAGATAAGTAATAAACCCACGAGATAGGATAGCAGAAAGTTGCAAGAATATAAAATTAAATCTGTAGTAAGGCATGCTGGAAATTTAGTAAGTATACAGTGAGGTGAGTTCTATTTATAGCCAAAATGTGGCAAAGTTAACTACCGTGGATTGATATGCTACATTGAGTGGTATCATTCAATTCTGAATTGAATAGCAGAAGATAAGATTTAGAATAGTGAAAACGAGTAATATTATAATTAAAAATGAATAAAGAACATGTCAAGACAAAAATACTTTACTACGGGCGCCCAAACCAATGTCTGGAGCGGTCAGCGTCGTGAGAAGTGTCAGAAGGTGGTTGTTGTCTTGAGCTTTGGGTTCTCTGCTGTGAGGAAGGTCTTTGCTGATTTGGTTTCCTCGTCCAGCAGAGGATTGCCTCTCTGGGACTTGATCTCTTATGGATGGCTCTTGCTGTCTGCTGGATGCCGGCAGTCTTTGACCTGAGCAACTAACAGTTGGCAAACTGTTGCTCAAATCTTCTAATTGAGTTGCAAAGGCTGCTTGCATGTTGGTCATCTGATCTGAGAATTTTATGTGCATATCTTCAATCTTGCCTCCAATCTCCAGTGATGTAGCAAAATGCAGAGATTCATTTTACTTGCTGAGTTCAAGCTTTGTTTGCCACAGCTTGGAGAAGGAGTCTGATAATGTGTCGATGACAAACTTTTGAAATCTTGTGACCTTTTCAGATAGACTTGTGACATCTAGAGTGATATCTTGAAACTGCGAGTCAGTATGTCGTCGTAAATTTCCAATCTCATGAAAAGTGTCTCTTTCTTCATGTTTCAGCTTTTGAATTCCACTAGCAAGAGTGGAAATGATTGTTGACAACTGATTTAGCTGACCAGTCACGGATGGAGGCATATCTTCAGCTTCAAGTTCAGGGAAGTCAAACAGATCATCAGGTTGATCGCTGTCGAGAGTGTGTCAATGTAGATGGGCCAGCTTGATCGGACTCAGCTACATCAGTGACTGGTGAGACAGGAGGAAGTGCAGCAGATACATCAACAAATATAGTAGCAGGAACATCAGCAGATAGAGCAATCTCAGTCGAAACAATAAACTCAGCTGGAGCATCACTTGTGATCAACTCCGCAGCAGAGATTTCCAGGCAAGAAGACAGTGGGGATATGTGAGTTGTTGGTATGGAAAAGTTTGTAAGATTAATGGAATTTGATTTAGTGGTTCACTAATGTGGGGCTGGAAAAAATAGGGCAATAGTGGGTGCAATGGTAAAGGGGTTGTGTGGGTTGGAGAGGAGATGGAATTATGGTTAAGGCATGGGCTGAGGTAGTAATATGATCAGTAGAATCATCATCCTATGATGTGAGGTTGACTTGATGAACTACCGATTCAATGACGGTGTCAACATTTAAGGGATCAACATCCGGTAGATGTGGATGTTGATCGGACACAGCCAGGGGTTCAAAAGAGATAAAAGGTTATTCTACGGCTACAGAGGTGGTAGGAGAAACATTTACCAAGGAAGCCTCTACTGGGGCCACAACAACCATTCTCCAATCAGTGACTTCTGCAGAAACTGCACCCAATTGGTTAGAGCAGAAGTGCAAGCCCAAAATGACCTTAAGATCATGCAAAGTTCTCTTAGCCAAGGTAAGTTCGGCTTCCAAGGAGTGTAGAACCGCTATTTTGTTGGTAGTGGTGCCAGAGATTGGATTAAACTCCTTATCCCTTTAATTTACCATATTGGTGAGTCCACTGATGTAGTTCATTAGACAGTAGATCTCTCGCTGACATAGACCCTCTTCAACATCCTGGGTCTGCAGGAACTCAAGAATCCGATTCTTTTCTATCATGGCTTGTTTTAAGATATTGTTGAAAACTTTCAGCCGGATCTTCATTCGGGTCTTTACCCATTGATCAAAACGTTTCAGCTGCTCTTGCACCTATGTTTCCACTTCATCCAGAACCAAATTGATTTTTATGTGGCCACTGGAGTGGACACTTCTTCCATAAGAGTTTTTCCTCTTCCTTCGGAAGTTTGAGGAGGAAAGTAGTAAGTGCAGGCTGCCATTGGTGGTCTCAGACCGAGTACAAAAGATCATGCCCCTCGTCGAGAACTGAGTGATAAATCGACAGTAGAAGGAGTAGCAGGTACATGCGCAATAATGATAATGTCCATTGGTGTTGGAGGTGCAGTAGTTGCGACAACAATTGAATTCATAGGATTAGAAGGTCCATTATCAGGATCCTCTGGTGCAGCAACCTCAACCAGTTCCGCAGTTGGAATAATTTATGGGCCAGTAACTGGATCAGCGGATGTTGCCTCGGCTGTTATTGTTATTGTACAGACAACATGGTTCCCCTTTTTGGTTCTTGGTTTCTTTGGTGGAGGAGGATGAGATGACTCAGCAGACTCTGAGATGGTCTGTTCAGAGTCACTCACCACTTGAGGCTTTCTCCTCTTGGCGGGAGCAGTCTTGGAAGGACCTCCTTCCCCACTGCTGGGTTTTCGATGTGTCAGCAGGTATTTGGCATTGATGAGCCAAGATGGCTGGAGATCGTACCCACTGGAACATTCAAACTTTCCAGAATGCGACTGCGTGGGAGGGAATATCCCGAATGACCTTTGCTGTCTCAACCATCCCAATTAGCACTTGAAAAAGTATTACTGATCAACTGACATCCAATCCATTAACAATGGCGCATATCACCTCAAATTTCTCCGGAGTGATGACGTCAAATGACTCAGCTTTACACAGCAGACCTTTTACAATGACATCTGCTAGCATCCTGAAGTGATTCTTCATCAAAATTTTCTTAAATGGAAGGGTCCGCAGTCTTTGGCCAGATTCGGAAAACAATTGTAGGATCAAGCGCTAACCGCTTTACCAATAACTATAGTTAAGGGTAATGGCGCAACTTCAATCTTTTCAACCATATACTCGCACAAGCGCCACGTGTTCGACCGATCACAAAGCAGAGGCAATTGTTGAACCCCAACAATCCCTCCCCCAATAATTGCACTCTCTGCAACTCATGGGAATCGAACACGCGACCTAGGCTCTGATACCAATTGTTAGGATCGATTTCGGGGGTGGGTTGCCATTCCACACCCGAGTTCAACCCTTGAGCTTCAATAGCTCGTGTTCTTGAAATAATTGCACCGAGAGATTATATCGAGTTCGGTTACAAAACCGAGCGGATGACACTCGACATAACCCGCTCTAAAATCGATTACTCATTTGAAAGGCATTTTAAAGATATGCAAGAAAGTATGTAAAAGCAGTAAGATAAATAAATGCAGTAAAGTAAATCACACAAGCATTTGTTTCTGGAAGTTCGAAGCACAACGCTTCTACG
Source organism: Haberlea rhodopensis (assembly GCA_907163345.1). Classification (NCBI taxonomy): domain Eukaryota; kingdom Viridiplantae; phylum Streptophyta; class Magnoliopsida; order Lamiales; family Gesneriaceae; genus Haberlea; species Haberlea rhodopensis. The sequence continues at coordinate 1,010,560 of CAJQUN010000149.1, forward strand.
TCTCCCCTTCTTCCATCTCATGGAAGGATACACTAGAAGACTTTGATTTATACAACTCTTTGTACAAACTCGGTCAAGTTTGGCATTCCCCATCCAACTAGAACTCCTAGCAACTCAACTATGTATGTTCTTTAATGTCTCACATACAAAGACCTCTCAATCGGTTGTGATGAATCATCAACCGTTACAATGGTATTCACTCTTCTATTTTAGCTCACAAATACAATGAATAGAGTGAATACAAAGGCACAAATGATTTCATAATGAATCTGATACAGCAAGGTAAGAGGTGCCAAAGGTTTGAGGAGTGCTCTTCATTTAGCAGCTTTTGTCTTTGAAGTTCCTCAATTTAATCCCAAGTGGGTTTGCTTTGGAAGGCTTGGATTGATCTTCAATCAGCTGTTATTGAGCTTCCAAATCATGTATATATAGCCCCAAGTAATGATATATACGTTAGATACAAGAATATAACCGTTGGGACAATTTTGGTAAGCTTTCAAACATTGCAACGGTCATATTCTGCTTCTGGGCTATTTATGGAAGTCCCGCTGGTTCTCTCCAGCTAGTCCTCCAGCTGGTCCTTCAGCTGGTTCTCTCCAGCTGGTACTCCAACTGGTCTGGTCAACTGGTACTCCAACTGGTCCTTCAGGTGGTACTCCAGCTGGTCCTCCAGCTGGTCTGGTCAACTGGTACTCCAACTGGTCCTTCAGCTGGTACTACAGCTGGTCCTCCAGCTGGTTCTCTCCAGCTGGTACTCCAACTGGTCTGGTCAACTGGTACTCCAACTGGTCCTTCAGCTGGTACTCCAGCTTGTCCTTCAGCTGGTTCTCTCCAGCTGGTACTCCAACTGGTCTGGTCAACTGGTACTCCAACTGGTCCTTCAGCTGGTCCTCCAGCTGGTCTGGTCAACTGGTACTCCAACTGGTCCTTCAGCTGGTACTCCAGCTGGTCCTTCAGCTAGTTCTCTCCAGCTGGTACTCCAACTGGTCTGGTCAACTGGTACTCCAACTGGTCCTTCTTTCAGCAACCAAACTCAAGGGCATTTCTTAGCACATCATCAAGCTGTAAAATATCATCTATGAACTGCACACTTGATGAAATATGTTAGCAACACAATAACAAGTTTTGTTAACATCAAAACTAAGATTATTCGGTTTTTCAAAACCCAACAATCTCCCCCTTTTTGATGATCACAAAACTTGAATAAAAATATGAACATTAAAGCACAATGTTGCATAACAAGAAAAATCATATTTTTTAAACAACATATTTCTCCCCCTTTTGTATGAATAAAAAAGGAAGACAAATAAAATTACTCCACCTCAAGGATTGAGATTAAACTCTCTCCCTTAATTTTAAAAGGTTTGAAAATTTGAGCAACTGAGGGGCAAATGGGGTAGGCTAAAACAAATTAACAAAATGCAATGCACATTAATTTTTGAAAAAAAATAACCTCTTTTGATGATGCATGTAGCATACTTGGCAACAAATTTGAATTTCTTGACAAAACTCAACAATGTCCATTTCATCTTTCAGCGGTGGCAGCACATGAGTCAACTTTGCAGAATAAACTGCTGTTCCTCGTGAAGAATTAGGCTGCAAGACCTATACCGTTGCGATCCTCTATGAGTCTAGTGTGCAACGCAAAAAACGGTTCGTCATTTGGACATCCGAGCAAGAAGTTATGCCAATTTTCCCAAAGTCGCTGCAAGCTGCCAAAAAAACTGAATGCTTCGAAAATTGTTAGAAAAAAATTTCAAAATAACACTTTTAAACTTAAAATGAGTTAGAACCTATTGAACAAAAATTTGAACATTTAAAATAGATTTTAAAATTATTTTCGTGCAAAATGAATGCAATGAAATTGATTTTTATGCTAAAAATTTCATACACCAAGTTTTAGAAAATTATGCTATGAAAATAATTTCATGCTCATGAGAAATTTTTCTTAAAAGATTTCCATCTAAAATCGGTTAAAATGCTTTCCAGGAACAACCAGGCTCTGATGCCACTTGTTAGGATCGATTTCGGGGGTGGGTTGCCATTCCACACCCGAGTTCAACCAACTTGAGCTTTAATAGCTCGTGTTCTTGAAATAATTGCACCGAGAGATTATATCGAGTTCGGTTACAAAACCGAGCGGAAGACACTCGACATAACCCGCTCTAAAACCGATTACTCATTTGAAAGGCATTTTAAAGATATGCAAGAAAGTATGTAAAATCAGTAAGGTAAATAAATGCAGTAAAGTAAATCACACAAGCATTTGTTTCTGGAAGTTCGAAGCACAACGCTTCTACGTCTCCCCTTCTTCCATCTCATGGAAGGATACACTAGAAGACTTTGATTTATACAACTCTTTGTACAAACCCGGTCAAGTTGGGCATTCCCCATCCAACTAGAACTCCTAGCAACTCAACTATGTATGTTCTTTAATGTCTCACATACAAAGACCTCTCAATCGGTTGTGATGAATCATCAACCGTTACTATGGTATTCACTCTTCTATTTTAGCTCACAAATACAATGAATAGAGTGAATACAAAGGCACAAATGATTTCATAATGAATCTGATACAGCAAGGTAAGAGGTGCCAAAGGTTTGAGTAGTGCTCTTCATTTAGCAGCTTTTGTCTTTGAAGTTCCTCAATTGAATCCCAAGTGGGTTTGCTTTGGAAGGCTTGGATTGATCTTCAATCAGCTGTTATTGAGCTTCCAAATCATGTATATATAGCCCCAAGTAATGATATATACGTTAGATACAAGAATATAACCGTTGGGACAATTTTGGTAAGCTTTCAAACATTGCAACGGTCATATTCTGCTTCTGGGCTATTTATGGAAGTCCCGCTGGTCCTTCAGCTGGTTCTCTCCAGCTGGTCCTTCAGCTGGTTCTCTCCAGCTGGTACTCCAACTGGTCTGGTCAACTGGTACTCCAACTGGTCCTTCAGCTGGTACTCCAGCTGGTCCTCCAGCTGGTCTGGTCAACTGGTACTCCAACTGGTCCTTAAGCTGGTACTCCAGCTGGTCTGGTCAACTGGTACTCCAACTGGTCCTTCAGCTGGTACTCCAGCTGGTCTGGTCAACTGGTACTCCAACTGGTCCTTCAGCTGGTACTCCAGCTGGTCCTCCAGCTGGTTCTCTCCAGCTGGTACTCCAACTGGTTTGGTTAACTGGTACTCCAACTGGTCCTTCAGCTGGTACTCCAGCTGGTCCTTCAGTTGGTTCTCTCCAGCTGGTACTCCAACTGGTCTGGTCAACTGGTACTCCAATTGGTCCTTCAGCTGGTCCTCCAGCTGGTCTGGTCAACTGGTACTCCAACTGGTCCTTCAGCTGGTACTCCAGCTGGTTCTCTCCAGCTGGTACTCCAACTGGTCTGGTCAACTGGTACTCCAACTGGTCCTTCTTTCAGCAACCAAACTCAAGGGCATTTCTTAGCACATCATCAAGCTGTAAAATATCATCTATGAACTGCACACTTGATGAAATATGTTAGCAACACAATAACAAGTTTTGTTAACATCAAAACTAAGATTATTCGGTTTTCCAAAACCCAACAAACTACGCATTTCATCACGAACAAAGATAGAAATGACAGAGAGATCAGTGAGCCCGGCAGTAAGAAGGCTCAGTTGTGCAAATAAGTCCTCTTGAGTGATTGTCACAGATTGGTCAGATATAGAGGACACTACTGTGTTGTTTACAACCCTCACTGAAGCATAAAACCCATGAAGAGCTGTTTTGTAGAACATCGTAGTGAGACCCAACATGACCAACAATCCTGAGTTTTCCAAACATCGGAAAATACTAATCATTTCGTTATCGGTGTTGGTGTAGACGGAGTCGAAATCAATGTGGACTGCTTTGATGACGAAACTTGGCTGGTTGGTCTTCGACATGATGATTTCTGAAACTTTGAGAAAAAGAGAAGTCTGAAAAAATTGCTTCATAAATATGTTAGCGCAGTAGGTTTGAGTGGTGAAAATGAAAATTGAAAAAGGTAATGGCGGTGAAAGAGGAGGGAGATGTAACATCGTACTGTAGTTGAAAGGACACATGGACACGTGTCGCTAATCTAAGCAAAAGTAATTTTTGAAAATAAACTGAAAAGGATACGTTTCAAGCGGGACCGAATTAATTCAATATTAATAAACATCCACGTTCCAATTGGTTTATAATTAAGGAAGGTTATTAACAATGAGCGTATATGGTAATGTCCACTGGAATGCAAAGTCCACTGTTTAAGTAGTATCTACTGCAACGGCCAATTGTTTTACCAGTTGAGCAACAGTAGACCTTTGAAGAGCGCAAATTTTCGCTTAATTAATATCCCCCTAAATTCATGCAATATCTAAAATGTAATTCCCCCTTAATTGAGCATTTAGGAGAAATTCAACAATTAAGATCACTTAGTTATATCAATTAAACAAAGTGTATTGTGAAAATAAGAAAACTTAGTGTCCATTAGGGGTTTTGTGAAGATATCTGCTGCTTGCTGTTCAGTAGATATATACTCCAACCGAATCTCCTTCTTCATTACATGATCTCGAATAAAATGAAGACGAATATCAATATACTTGGTCCGAGAATGAAGAACTTGATTATACGTGATAGCTATTGCAGACGTATTATCACAAAATATAGGTGCCTCAGTGGACTCAATTCCATAATCTCTTAATTGTTGTTGAATCCGTAGTAATTGAGCACATCAGCTTCTAACAACAAGGTATTCTGCATCTGCAGTAGACGTTGTGATGGATGCCTGCTTCTTGCAAACCCATGAAATCAATCTATCTCATAGGAATTGACAGTAGCCAATGGTACTTTTTCCATCAATCTTGCAGCTGTCATAGTCAGCATCTGAATATCCAACTAAGTTTAACGTTGAATAATTGGGTTACCAGAGGCCAACATTCTCAGTTCCTTTTAGATACTTAAGAATCCTCTTAGTAACAGTGTAGTGTGATTCCTTAGGATTAGCTCGAAACCGAGCACACATACATACATCAAACATGATGTCAGGTCTGCTGGCTTTCAAATACAGTAGAGATCCGATAATACCACGATACATTGTTACTTCTACTGGTATGCCAGCTTCATCCAAATCTAGTTTAGTAGACGAACTCATTGGAGTGGCTGCTACTGAACTAGTGCTCATTCCGTACTTCTTTAACATCTCTTTTGTGTACTTCGACTGGTTGATCAGAATTTCTTCAGCAGACTGTTTGACTTGCAATCTTTAAGGCCCTCGATACCTTAACCCGCTCTTAGTGCATTATCACATAGTGCATACATTCATGTCAGTAGGGAATTCTTATACATGCTTCTATAGCATTAACATACCATTTATAAAATTTTCGACGTTAATCCACTTAATGTTCAATCCCCAATATAGCTCAACTAGCCCACGTATGCACTGCACAATGCACCAATTTCATATTCTCAATTCATCATGCAATACAATATAATTAATTGCATGCAAACTATAAATGAAAAGAAAAATTTAACAATCTTTATGCAAACCATATACACATATGAGAATGCTCACACACTAGCATTGAATAGGTAATGTGTATCATTGTATAACATAATACCCAATACCAGCATTGGTACCTCAGCCCTGGAAGCATTTCCAATCAGCAGATCGAACTCAACTCCAGAGCCATCGATATACCTGTTCTACCTGTCCCAACAGAAATAGCCCCCACCCGGGGTGAACATACCAATCCACCATCTCAATAACAACAATATCACAATTTATAATTTACAAAATATAAAACTGTAAATTAAAAAGATACTCCCTGTATAGTATCGTTATCATATGGGATTCCCCGTGCTGTTCCTGGTTTCACAATAACCAAAACCATCAAATTCTCAAAATCAGTATCATTACATTGATTAACTATGTCCATTCTTACCATGTCAATTTCATAATGAAATATGATTAAATCATTACACTAATGATCACATAAAATCATATACAACTCAATTACTGATTTCACATTATCCCCACGTCCTGTCCCATCGCTCGCTCAACAGCGGCGGTATCACAATCCAATGCTCGCTCAACAGCGACATCATTACTCATTGTTCGCTCAACAATGGCACCACATAATCCTCAATGCACATCAAAATGATTGCAACAACAATATATTATTCATGCACATGACAATAATATATTAAATATGCTCGTACGTTACACATACATTATAATCCAATCACAAGAGCCAAACCTTGCCTTGCCCCGAGATCCGGTGAATTATTCGCTAAACACAGTTAATAACTCACGTGCACACAATCACATACCCAAGCACGTATTCATCCTCCAAATACATCATCAATCATGATGATTAAACATTTAAAGACTTGGGCGATGCATGCATCGATTCCACAACAACCAACAATTTCTCAAAAAAGGCCTCTATATCGATCGGCCAAAGGCTCTTGATCGATCGAGAGCCACAAAACTTTGGGCAACAGAAATGGCCATTGCTCGATCAATCGAGCACACTGCTCGATCGATAGCCCAACCTTCTCGGTTGAGCACACTGCTCGATCAATCGAGCACACTATTCATCGTCGTCAAATTTTGTTAACATCGCGCGATCGATCGGTACACCTTTGCCGATAGATCGAGTAGATATGTTTCAGCCCAAAAATGGCGTTTTTTGAGTTAAAACCCCCAGAATAATAATCCCAATACCTAATACGCCCCAAATCCTCAACTAGGAACCATAAATCCTCCCCAAAACATAACAACCAAAAATCTCAAAAAATCCAAAACTCAATCCCAGCTCTATACCTAACCAAAAACCATAAAACTACAATCAAATCGAAGATAAAAGAGAGGGGAAGAGTATTACCAAATTATCTGCTCGAAAATCCAACAAGAATCGAGCCACCATCGATTTTTCCTCCAAGGGAGAAAAATGGGAAGGGAAAGGGAAGTGGGTTGGCGTGAGAGAGGGGAGAGAGGAGAGAAAAAAATGAAATCCCTGAACACCGAGTCCACTTGTGATATATAGTACCAAGGCTCCAAAAACCCGAGTCTCAAATACTCGCAACCTGACTAATTAAAAATCATATGTGTTCAATAATTATCTCTCATTCACTATTTTCATTACCAACTCAATCCAAAGCTCCTCAGATTCCATATCACACTACCAACACAAATCCCAAGGTTAACACCTAAATGAGAATAAATCACAACCCTGGGATCCAACAACCCCGCTACCGGATTAAAATCATCGGGAGTCTCAACACCGTAATTATCTCATAATTACCACCATTAAAATCCATTAAGGATCATAATCACTCCGGGATTATCACGATAATTTTTGGATATCACATTTATCCCCCACTAATAAAATTTCATCCTTGAAATTTGCACATGAAATTTACACATGAGTACCTCTAGTACCACCAAGACCTCGCAATTTGACTCGAATGCGCAATATCGAATCATGAACATGTCATGAACGACACACGACATCAACCTCGCACCAAATTCTGGAATGGAGTTATCCTCCCAAACCATCACAACCTTAAAAGATGTTAACAATCAACCATAACTGCTAACTACTTTAACCATTTCTGATTCCAACATAGATATCGTCTCAATGATATCTCTACGACTCAGTCTAACATGACAAGTACACATCGCTACGAAGGGAAACCACCGGCATACCACAGTATACCATACTAATCTCGGTTTCCGCTCTCTAATCCATCTCCAGCCAAGGAGTAGTCGCAGCACTTGCAACTCGGATCGGGCAACCCACGGCCACCAATCAACACAAAATACATCCTCATAGATGTCCACATCGTGTGTTCCAAGGAATCACATCTTGGTTCCAACATACCATCGAAAACTCCACAGAGTCTCCAAAATTCCATAGAGAACATACAAGAAAATCAATTACATTCTTACCACTTGTGTCTACAACGACACCACACGAATTCGAATCCTGATCATCCCTAGTTTAGTCTTAGAATTAACAATTCTAATACAAGGATACTATCGAATTAGCCAGTAAAGAACTGCCTTGACCCAAAACACGACAATCTCTTGTCAAAAGAGAGTCTACTGAACCTCACAATTTATTCCTCAGAATAAATTGTCCAACCGAGGTAACCAATCTCAAGGATACCACAATCTCTTACCAGAGATTTGTCAATCCAAGCATAACAATGCTGGCCCACAATATACATACCGATATGAATACCTCGATGCCAAATTAACACAATCGACTTGGGTATCTCTAATCATACCCACAAACATCAAACCCATCTGTCAATCACCCAGTTATTCTCACTCAAAAGAGAATAATGATTGACAAACCAACGACTAATGGTGTCAATTCAACATCAACATCATGAGCGGTATATCAACACCTCTTCCCTCGCAAGGAAGGTGTCATGCCTCCATGACTTTCCAATCACGAACCACCATTCGGATAATCTGGATACATTTATATGAAATGTATCCCTGAACCAAAAGTACACAACTGGTTCAGGATACTGTATCCATGCCACTATCACCAATCATTCTCTAACCCATATATACAACGTCTACAAATTCCAACGATGCTCCGCACTAATATTATAGTACTCAACATTCCCAAGCATCGCTCTAGGGACGTCTCCTAGTATGTCTCATAAATAACGCAAAGCCATTACATTATGTTTAAATATATCACAAATCTCCAAGAAGTTAGAGATGTGGGCATTTGGATCATCAGTAGTTGCTCCCCCAAACTGGACCGAATGTTGGATCATTTATATGATAGCAGGCTTGATCTTGAAATTGTTACCCTGGATGGTTGGTCTCGCGATACTCGATAGTGATCCATGGAATGAAGGGTGGTCATAGTCCATGAGTGATCTTGCAACTGGAGGTACCGGAATCTCCTCGGTATTAGCCATGTGTGCTCTTGCTTGCCTTAGCCTCCTTTGAAAGTGCGTTCGATCTCGAGGTCAAAAGGCTCAAGTGTAGGCTTGCTACTCCTTATCATGTACCAAGAGATAACAACCTGTAAAGATCCACACAAGAAACAAACAGTAGAAGTGTAGAGAGAATAGAAAAAAAATCAAAAATAAAAAAATGAATGACTAAACTACAGTCAACTAATCTCGTTTTATATTATTAAAACTAGTCCCCGGCAACAGCGCCAAAAATTTGATCGCTATTATTTTAAACAATATTTTTCAGTGTAGCGATTGCGTACCGCAAGTGTACGATGTCAAGTTTTAGTATAATGATATGAAAAATACGAGTGTCAAACCCACGAGGACTAGGAAATAAGTACCAAACTCAATTAATTTAACTATATTTAGTATACGATAACTGATTGTGATTAATTAACTAAAGTGACGAATTAACTCGATAATTAACCCAACACACAAGAACGAATAAGATTAGAATCAATAGAAACAATTATCAAGACTTTCGATTCACCCGTGCAATCCCCCACAATTCGCCTATAGTTAAGAATTAAGTTCAAACGTTCTAAGGTGAAGAATTTTCCTAATGCATTCGTTATACCTTGGTCCGGTTATAACAAGTCTAATACTAAGATGCAACAAGGCAATGATCATTCACTTACTTAACACTCAATATTGTATGTCGATTTATGAAAACTTCCAGCCTTTGATTTTGGTAAATCTATTGCTATTACACGTGTATTTGACTTTAGTCTAAAATCCATGGTTTAATTTACTATATCGTATCACAATCTCCTATGGTCAATCAAGGATGATTAATCCATTGAAAGCATAAACAACAATAAATTAAACTCAAAGAATTGTAAGAATCATTCAAAACTCGATTAAAATTGTGGGTTCAAAACATGAGATCCCCTAAGTCTTGACAACAAACTTAGCCAACAATCTCTATCAAATAACAATGCATAAACTTGTTTGGCAACATTCTAAACATCGAAATCAAATGGAAATATAGAACTAGAGTTAGAAATAAGGAAATAACGAGAGGCATTGACTCCTTGTGTTGCTCCGTTGTCCCGTCTCTTCCGATGTGTCTCCTCTTCAATGGTTTGATGGTGTATGGATGATTGGTAGAGGATGAAGGTGATGGTGGCTGAGTGTTGTAGGGTTTTTTATGAGCCAAGAGTCCTTAATTTCGTCTGAAATCTTCTATATATTGTGTTAGAGAAGTTTGGTAGAGTTTGGACACAAAATAACCAAGAAGGAAACAAAATCTCAAAATTTTCGGGTTCGGCGATCGATCGGCAATAAGCGACGATCAATCGCCATAACATTCTGCCTATTATTTTTCAAAATCTGAACATCCGTGATCGATCGGCAGGATATGGCGATCAATCGCCAAAACTTTCTGAACGGGCCTCGATAGATCGGCAAGGTATGGCGATCGATCGCCAATACTAAATTTTTTTTGCTTATTTTTTCTCATCCGCGATCGATCGGCGTGAACTCCAAGATCGATCACCAATGCTGAAATTTCTTCAAACTCGAGATTTGGTCCTATCTTCCTGATCACTTTTATTTTAAACAATTATTTCCAATCTAGCGATTTTAGACCGCAAGTGCACGGTGTCAAGTTTTAGTATAGATTGGAAGATACGGATTGTCGAACCCACAGAGACTAACAAGCAAGTACCAAATAAGATTTCTTTTAACTATATTTAACCTACGATAATCAATTAATAATTAAACTAAACTAAATTAAGCTACTATAATCCAACCAAAATAGTCGACGATCACGAGAAAAATCCACAAGTAAGAATCAAGACAATTATTCACCTAATCCAACTCTTACAATTCTTTTCTCCATACATCTCTAAGGTGACGGGTTTTCCAAATTTATTCAATATACTCTCTCGAGCTATATTAAGTCTAACATCAAATTGCAACTAGTAACTCTCGTTCACGTAATTAACAATTTAAATGGTGAATGCGCTTTATGAAAACCACTAACTTTAGATTAAACAACCCAAAGCTATCACTCGCATGTGATTTTATCTCTCGATCTCAATCTTTAACACACGGCATGAATTATTATATCGTATTATAATTTCATCTCTCGATCTCAATTATAATAAAATATCATTCAAAGGTGATCAATCCTTCAAAAGCATTAAGAACAATAACACATGCACTTAGAAGATATATGAATTCAATCTCAAAATCAATAGGAAAAACCATGTTATTGATATCTCTCAATCATCAAAAACACAACAATCCAATTATTCATGTAAAACAATAATAGAAAAGTAAAAGAAAACTCCCAAGTCGACTTTTTCGTTGATTCTCGATCCTTCCTCGCTTCTTTCTCGATCGTGCTCTTCGATTATCTTGTTGGCTCGTTCCAAAACATAGGGTGAAGGGTTGATGAGTGATGATGGATGGTGAAGAGTGGAAGAAAGATGGAGGTTATGGTGGAGTGAATGGCTGCTGGCCGTGTGAAGGAGGCGTGAGGTTAGAGTGAAGAAAGGAGGCGTGTGGTTTTGTGGAATTGAAGGAAAAGGGGGGGCTGAGATGGAGGCTTGATGTGTGTGTTATAGGGTTAAAATCTCTTCTTTTGGTTGTAAAAATCGTTTGTAATATATAGGGGAAGGGAATCAAGGACTTCCTTATTGGAAACAAACTCTATAAGGAAGGTATTTTTATGAAAACTCATCGTCCCGATCGATCCGAAAAAGTGGCCGATCGATCGAGCCTTCCAGTAAGAATTTCGCTCAGTTTTCAGCCTTTCTCGATCGATCGAAATGGTTTCTCGATCGATCGCCCTTCACAGTAAGTTTCTTCGCCTTTTTCAGCTTCTGGCGAGTTTTGTATTTTGGCCGTAACTTTCTCATACAAACTCCAAATTTGATGAATCAGCTGTCCACGCGAAGATAAGAGAAAGTTCTACAACGTTTATATGGACCACATTTCCAAAACATGGCTCGAACATATAGTAATATGAGGAGAAAGGAGCAACATGTGTCTTGGATTCTGGTTTCTTCCTCTTTTCTTCAACTTTATTCAATTTTTCATCATTTTAGCTTGATTTCTTCCCCTTTTATGAATTTCAACATTGATTCCTGAAATATAGAAATATATACCATAAAACGTAAAATAATTCAAGAATCAACACGAAAACATATACAAATCATAGCATAAAAACGCGTAATAATCAACCCTATCAACTCCCCCAAACTTATCACTTAATCATCCTCGATTAAGCATTAAAATCACAAGGTAGAGTTCATTCTTGATACTTGAAACAATTATTTCATGACTTATTTTATTCTCAGAAATCTCATGCACATATACAAAAGTTGACAAGACATGTTTTCTCCTAATTCAAGCAACATATCTCAAAATCGGAACGTGTGTGTGTGATATAGTCAGTCTCAAGTTTCATGCACATATTCAAGATCAAATCATGTTAATCAACTCAAAGTCGAGATTATTATCAAGCACCCTATAAGCCTATTTTCAAACAACTTCTCCACTAATGATAGTTACTCTCTAGACTTGGATCAAAAAGACTTTTTAAGCTTGTAATGTAAGGCCTTTGGTGTTGGCTTCAAAGAAAAGATAGGATAAGTGCAAAGAAGAGAGTATAATCATTTACAGTTCAAATTTTTCGCACACATCGAGCTTTTCTTCTTTTTCTTTTATAGCCTTGGCCACTTTGGGTCTTATTTAGTCAATCTTTTTCTCAAGGCTTTTTATCTATCTTTTTCTTTTCTCATTCATCATTTTTTTCAATAAGCTCATCAAGATATAACAATTCAAGTGCATCGAATGATATTCATTATACTCCCTTAGGGTAAGGATAACTTTTTTCATTTAGGCTCAAGGGTAAGTATAATGAGTTTGCCAAGAATGTCGAATGGGGTCTAATTATATGCAATGCATAAACCATTCTTTTTTCAATAAAGCTCAAATGGGACACTAGGGATTGATATGAATCATGGTAAGCTTGAAAGGCTCAAACGTTTCAAGCCTAGATCATTTCCAAGTCAAGTTTGTAACTATAAAATTTCGCCTCAAAGTGTCATCATCAAATAAGTTCTAGGATAACTCTAAGATGCTCAAGACAAATCATCAAGTTCACAACAATTATCACTATTCAACATGCAATCCACAAGATCATGACTCATTGTGCTCAAAGTATTCCTCATTCTTGACATGCTAACTCAAATTAGGATATTCATGTACAAGACAAATAACAAATCAAGTTCATATGCATAGTGAGATCAAAATCCTCATTGAATAGTCACTACTATAATTCATTCTTTTCTCAAGTTTGAACTCATAAAAAAAAAATTTTTAGCTCATAATAATCGGACGATTCAAGTGTCATTTAAGCACACAACATGTGGTTAAAACAAGTAAAACATGCAAGCTACTACTCCCCCAAACTTAAATCAAACATTGCCCTCAATGTTTAAAAGAATAAAAAAGGAAACAGTGAACTCCCCTGATCAAGACGCTTGCATGAGGGTTGAGGAAGATTTGCTTTTGAAAGCTCCACTGTTGTAGGGGTTCATCGCTCCAACCAAGTACCTAGCAAGAGAAGAATGCAAATAAAATAGTCGCCTCGAGAGATAGACAAAACAAAAAACAAAAACTGAAAATCAAATAACAAAACTAAATAACAAAAGGATATGCTTGGGTTGCCTCCCAAGAAGCGCTGATTTTTGGTCTTCGGCTTGACCATCAGAAGCAACCATCAAAGAGCGGCAGCCGCCCATAGTAAGTATCGTATGATACCACTAATGGGTCTTCATTCAATATGCCCTCAAGATTGGCAAGATTGTAGCAGTGTAAGCTCGTCGCTCCAACAACATTCATCTTGAAGTGGTAGGTATGGGAGAATGATTCTTGACTTGGCTTCATATGGAGGATGTAGTGCGGTGAAGTTGGCATCGATGGAAAATATGGATCCACATATGGCATAGAACATGTCTCCATCGATGGGCTCAAATCAGAATCTTCGAAAGTATCTTCCTTCTCCAACATCACACTCGACTCATCTTCACTTGGGAACTCCTCGGATGACATCTTTGAAGTAGTCTCAATCTCTTGAAGAGGCTCAAGTTCCCTTGACTTTTGCACACTAGTAGGATCACTCCCCCAAACTTGGTTGGTTGAGTGATCGTCATCATATAACCAAACTCGATTTGTCGCCTCTTGATTTGTAGCCCTCATCTCTTCCTCTTGGCAGCTAGTTGAAATTGTTTCAATGAGGACCGCCATTTGCTGCTCCAGGTGACACATAGAGTTGGCTTGGCACTCCAAAGTGTTGTCGGTTGATGCCAAGAATCTTACTAAGGTATCCTCTAACTGAGTCGTGACATCTGCAGAACTATCTCTCCTCTCTTCGTGATGTTCAAATGGTTGTGGCGTATCAATAGGGTAGTGAAGCTCCGGTGGGTATTGGTGACTCCATCCTTGTAGTGAAGGATCACAATGCCAGTGATGATCGAAGTCCGCCATATCATTGAACATGTGCAATACACTGTCTTCATCTCTTTCAACCAAAGGACTTCCAGTTACCAGTGCTCCGCTCAATACCCATTCTCGGGTCTGTGCATCCAAACCGTTGAAGAAATATTGCAAGAGAGTATAGCTCGAAAAGTTGTGATACCGGAATGTGTTGGCCAATTCATTGAATCTCTCCCAAACAGCGTAGAACGGCTCGGAACGTTGTTGGGCAAAGCTTGTGAAGGCTTGTTGATGTAGCATCTCCAAGTACCTCACAAGACAAACAAACAAAATAATTTAATAAATTTTTTTTTTCGAAATAAATATATACAAAGGGAAAAATGGTTAAATTACAGTCAAAGAACCTAGTATGATATTACTAAAGTTAGTCCCCGGCAACGGCGCCACAAACTTGATCGCTTTTATTTTAAACAATTATTTCCAATCTAGCGATTTTAGACCGCAAGTGCACGGTGTCAAGTTTTAGTATAGATAGGAAGATACGGATTGTCGAACCCACAGAGACTAACAAGCAAGTACCAAATAAGATTTCTTTTAACTATATTTAACCTACGATAATCAATTAATAATTAAACTAAACTAAATTAAGCTACTATAATCCAACCAAAATAGTCGACGATCACGAGAAAAATCCACAAGTAAGAATCAAGACAATTATTCACCTAATCCAACTCTTACAATTCTTTTCTCCATACATCTCTAAGGTGACGGGTTTTCCAAATTTATTCAATATACTCTCTCGAGCTATATTAAGTCTAACATCAAATTGCAACTAGTAACTCTCGTTCACGTAATTAACAATTTAAATGGTGAATGCGCTTTATGAAAACCACTAACTTTAGATTAAACAACCCAAAGCTATCACTCGCATGTGATTTTATCTCTCGATCTCAATCTTTAACACACGGCATGAATTATTATATCGTATTATAATTTCATCTCTCGATCTCAATTATAATAAAATATCATTCAAAGGTGATCAATCCTTCAAAAGCATTAAGAACAATAACACATGCACTTAGAAGATATATGAATTCAATCTCAAAATCAATAGGAAAAACCATGTTATTGATATCTCTCAATCATCAAAAACACAACAATCCAATTATTCATGTAAAACAATAATAGAAAAGTAAAAGAAAACTCCCAAGTCGACTTTTTCGTTGATTCTCGATCCTTCCTCGCTTCTTTCTCGATCGTGCTCTTCGATTATCTTGTTGGCTCGTTCCAAAACATAGGGTGAAGGGTTGATGAGTGATGATGGATGGTGAAGAGTGGAAGAAAGATGGAGGTTATGGTGGAGTGAATGGCTGCTGGCCGTGTGAAGGAGGCGTGAGGTTAGAGTGAAGAAAGGAGGCGTGTGGTTTTGTGGAATTGAAGGAAAAGGGGGGGCTGAGATGGAGGCTGTGATGTGTGTGTTCTAGGGTTAAAATCTCTTCTTTTGGTTGTAAAAATCGTTTGTAATATATAGGGGAAGGGAATCAAGGACTTCCTTATTGGAAACAAACTCTATAAGGAAGGTATTTTTATGAAAACTCATCGTCCCGATCGATCCGAAAAAGTGGCAGATCGATCGAGCCTTCCAGTAAGAATTTCGCTCAGTTTTCAGCCTTTCTCGATCGATCGAAATGGTTTCTCGATCGATCGCCCTTCACAGTAAGTTTCTTCGCCTTTTTCAGCTTCTGGCGAGTTTCTTATTTTGGCCGTAACTTTCTCATACGAACTCCAAATTTGATGAATCAGCTGTCCACGCGAAGATAAGAGAAAGTTATACAACTTTTATATGGACCACATTTCCAAAACATGGCTTGAACATATAGTAATTTGAGGAGAAAGAAGCAACATGTGTCTTGGATTCTGGTTTCTTCCTCTTTTCTTCAACTTTATTCAATTTTTCATCATTTTAGCTTGATTTCTTCCCCTTTTATGAATTTCAACATTGATTCCTGAAATATAGAAATATATACCATAAAACGTAAAATAATTCAAGAATCAACACGAAAACATATACAAATCATAGCATAAAAACGCGTAATAATCAACCCTATCACTTCCACTTGTTAGCTCGGTTTGCTCCTTTTTCATCAATTATAGCTTATTTCCTCCACTTTTATGCATTTGGACCTAGATTCCTGAAATATACAAATATATACCCAAATGGGTAATATTTTCCAGGAATCACTACAAAATACCTCTAATCATATATCAAATTAATTGTAAAATTCACACTTATCAACTCCCCCAAACTTAAAATTGATCGTCTCGAGCAAGAAATAAGATCACAAAGTAGCGTTCAATATTGAAGGTTCAAATAAACCAATTCGCAGTCACTCAAGTAACTCAGACATCTCACTTACAGACAACAAGAGTCAATCAAAAATGGTCAACAAGTTGTGTTTTCTCCTAGATTGAGCAACATGTCTCCAAATCAGAACGTGCGTGTGTGATATTATCATTTTCAAGTTCCATGCAATTTTCATAGATAAAATCATGCTAGTCAATGAAAAGTAAGATTATCGTTGAGCATTCCATAGACCTATTTTCAAACAACTTCTCCACTAATGTAGTTACTCCCTAGACTTGGATCAAAAGGACTTTTTAAGTTTGTAATGTTAGGCCTAGGTGTTGGCTTCAAAGAAAAGGTAGGATAGCACAAATAAGAGAGTATAAGCTTGTAAAGTTCAATTTTTTAGCTCAACTTGAGATTCTCTTCTTTTTCTTTTATAGCCTTAGCTACTTTGGGTCTTAATAAGATTTTTTTTTCAAGACTCTTTCTTTTTTTTTTCTTTTCTCATTCATCAATTTTTCAACAATAGCTCATCAAAAAATAGCAATTCATGTGCGTCTAATGAGAATCTTTATACCCCCTTATGGTGAAGATAATTTATTTTTTCAATGTAAGCTCATAATGGTGGGTATAATGAGTTGCCAAAGAAATTTGTTGAAAGGGGGCTAATAGTATGTTAAAAATACTCCATTCTTTTTCAATTAGGCTAAAAATGGGACATTAGAGATTGATATATGTCATGGTAAGCTTGAAAGGCTCAAACGGTCCAATGATCACCTAAATCATTTCCAAGTCAAGTTCATAACTAGAAAATTTCGCCTCAAAGTGTCATCATCAAATAGTTTCTAAGGTACTCTAAGATGCTCAAAACAATTCATGAAGTTCACAAAGATTATTACTACTCCAAACACAATTCACAAGATTATGACTCATATGTGCTCAAAATGTCCTTCATCTTTGACATGCTAACTCAAAACAAGATATTCACAACAAGTCTTAAAAAAAACAAAACTCAAGTTGACATGCATAATGAGATTAGTATCATCTTGGAATGGAAACCACTACTATGATTCATTCTTTTCTTACTTACTGAACTCATTTTCAAGAATTTTTTTTTGTTGGTGCTGGAAGAACGATACGATTCCAAAGAAAAATCATGACACAGTAATGCACTCCCCCAGACTTATTTCATGCATTGTCCTCAATGTAATAGGCATGGTAAATAAGACAAAGCATTTACCTTTGACAACGACCGTCAGTGATCGTTGTCCAATTCCTCATCAGCTCATGGGGTATAGTGTTTGACAGATCACAGCACGAATGGAGTCTCGCCAAAATTAAAAACAAAAACAAAAACAAACAAAAATGAAGCTAAGGGATAAGAAAGAGTTCTTGATTTATAGTCCCAAGCTGGATTTTTTACCATGTAAGCTCAAGTGTCGCCCGGGGCAGTGGGGGATTTCACATCATCCTTGTGGTAGTGTCGTAACCACTTTTCTTTGACCGTGAACATCGCCCCTTTGTCATATCTCAGATTAATAGTGTCGCATGGTAGAACATCGACAACTTTGAAAGGGCCAGCCCGTGGTGAGTCCGACTTCCATGGGAATAGTAGCATCTTAGCTTGATTCATTAACACCAAGTCCCCCTTACAAAATTTACCTCCACCTTCTTCTCACTCTTAACCTGCATTGCATCAACAGATAATGTATCAATTATATTGATATTAAAATAACGGTGCTCAGTGCGTGTAGTGTTCAAAGTTTTGAACATATCAAAAACCATTTGATCCCCCCCCCTACTCGGAGGATCAACTTCCCTTCTTGGACGTCAATCAGTGCTCTTCCAGTTGCAAGGAATGGCCTTACTAGGATCAAGGGCATGTCAGCATCTTCCTTCATGTCTAACACAATGAAATCCACCGGAAGGGTGAATTTATCAACCTTGACTGGTACATCCTCAACTATCCCGTGAGGGTACTTGATGGACTTATCTGCCATCTACAGTGACACGTTAATCGATTTCAGCTCTCCTAAACCCAGCTTCTTGTACACAGACAAATGCACTAGATTGACACTTGACCCCAAATCACATAAAGATTTCTTAAAAGAAATAGAGTTAATTTTGCAAGGTACAGTGAAACTCCCTGGATCCTTTAACTTGGAGGTGAATCATTTTGAATGACAGCAGAACACTCCTCAGTTAAGTTTATCATCTCATGCTCTCCCAGTTTTCACTTTTTTGACAGAATCTCCTTTAAAAACTTAGCATAATTTGGCATGTGTCCTATAGAATCAATGAAAGGCATCTCAATGTGGAGATTCTTAATCAAATCTAAAAACTTATCAAATTTAGCATCTAATTTTGCTCTCTTATATGCAGCGGGGAATGGGAGTGGGATATCTACCTTAGCAGGTGTGATGGGTGTAGGGGTCTTAGTAGACTTACCTTTGTCGCGTGTTTGTACCTCTTCTTGCTTGATGTCCGCCTCGCCTTTCAACTCAACTTGTACATCCTTCTTCTCAGCGACCTCCTTTCCGCTCCTCAACATGATGGCATGGACTTGCTCCCTAGGATTTTTCTCAGTGTCACTAGGCAGTGCTCCTTTTGCTCGTCTGGCTACGATATTTGCTAACTGTCCCACTTGGACTTCCAAGTTCTTTATCGACGCCTCATGATTGTTCATCCTCGTTTCAGCCGATGATATGAACTTGGTTAGTAGCTCCTCCATGCTTGGCTTTGCTGCATACCCCGGTGGTGGTTGGGGATAGTTCCTCGGCCCCCTTATTGTACGTAATTTGGTAAGGGTAGGTCGGTGGTGGTCGGTTCCCTACAAAGTTAACAGATTTATTAGTTGTAACGAAAGGGTTACTTACATGCCCTCCTTGGCAAAGCTCACATGTAACATTTTGAACTTGCATTGCATGCATGCTAAAACTATCGATCTTCTTGTTCAGCGCTTCCAACTGGGCAGCTCGGGCAGTGACTTCACTCACTTGATGCACTCCGGCTTGCTTCTTTGGCACATTCCTTTCGGACTGCCATTGACAGCTATTAGCAGCCATCTCCTCCAACAGCGTATAAGCTTCCTCGGGCATCTTTCTCATCACAGTACCTCCTGATGTTGCATCAATCATAGAATGGATATCAGCAAATAAACCGTTATAAAACGTTTGTACCTGCAGCCAGATAGGGAGGCCATGATGTGGGCATCTCCGCAGTAGATCCTTGAAGCTCTCCCAAGCTTTGTACAGTGTCTCTGGATCGTATTGTGCAAAGGTTGTGATATCATTCCTCATCTTAGCGGTATTGGATGGTGGAAAGAATTTTGACAAGAACAACTGTGCCATTCCATCCCATTTGGTAATAGACCCTGCAGGCAACAATTGTAACCAAGATTTAGCTTTATCACGTAGTGAGAAGGGAAACAAACGTAACCTGATGGTATCGTCAGTAACGCCATTATGTTTAAATGTATCACAAATCTCCAAGAAGTTGGAGATGTGGTCATTTGGATCATCAGTAGCTGCTCCCCCAAACTGGACCGAATGTTGGATCATCTGTATGATAGCAGGCTTGATCTCGAAATTGTTAGCATGGTTGGTCTCACGATACTCGATAGTGATCCATGGAATGAAGGGTGGGCATAGTCCATGAGTGATCTTGCAACTGGTGGTACCGGAATCTCCTCGGTATTAGCCATGTGTTCTCTTGCTTGCCTTAGCCTCCTTTGAGAAGTGCGTTCGATCTCGGGGTCAAAAGGCTCAAGTGTAGGCTTGCTACTCCTTATCATGCACCAAGAGATAACAACCTGTAAAGATCCACACAAGAAACAAACAATAGAAGTGTAGAGAGAATGGAAAACAAATCGAAAAGAAAAAAATGAATGACTAAACTACAGTCAACTAATCTCATTTGATATTATTAAAACTAGTCCCCGGCAACGGCGCCAAAAACTTGATCGCTATTATTTTAAACAATATTTTTCAGTGTAGCGATTGCGTACCGCAAGTGCACGGTGTCAAGTTTTAGTATAATGATATGAAAAGTACGAGTGTCGAACCCACGAGGACTAGGAAATAAGTACCAAACTCAATTAATTTAACTATATTTAGTCTACGATAACTGATTGTGATTAATTAACTAAAGTGACGAATTAACTCGATAATTAACCCAACACACAAGAACAAATAAGATTAGACAATTATCAAGACTTTCGGTTCACCCATGCAATCCCCCACAATTCGCCTATAGTTAAGAATTAAGTTCAAACGTTCTAAGGTGACGAGTTTTCCGAATGCACTCGTTATACCTTGGTCCGGTTATAACAAGTCTAATACTAAGATGCAACAAGGTAATGATCATGCACTTATTTAACACTCAATATTGTATGTCGATTTATGAAAACTTCTAGCCTTTGATTTTGGTAAATCTATTGCTATCACACTTGTATTTGACTTTATCTTTTGATCTTAGTCTAAAATCCACGGTTTAATTTACTATATCGTATCGCAATCTCCTATGGCCAATTCAATTGCAATAAATAATCAATCAAGGATGATTAATCCATTGAAAAACAACAATAAATTAAACTCAAAGAATTGTAATAATCATTCAAAACTCAATTAAAATTATGAGTTCAAAACATGGGATCCCCTAAGTCTTGACAACAAACTTAGCTAACAATCTCCATCAAATAACAATGCATAAACTTATTTTGCAACATCCTAAACATCAAAATCAAATGGAAATATAGAACTAGAGTTAGAAATACGGAAATAACGAAAGGCGTTGACTCCTTGCGTGGCTCCGTCGTCTCGCCTCTTCCGATGCATCTCCTCTTCAATGGTTTGATGGTGTATGGATGATTGGTAGAGGATGAAGGTGATGGTGGCTGAGTGTTGTAGGGTTTTTTATGAGCCAAGAGTCCTTAATTTCGTCTGAAATCTTCTTTATATTGTGTTAGAGGAGTTTGGTAGAGTTTGGAGACAAAATAGCCAAGAAGGAAACAAAATCTCGAAATTTTTGGGTTCGGCGATCGATCGGCAGCAAGCGGCGATCAATCGCCATAACATTATGCCTCTTATTTTTCAAAATCTGAGCATCCACGATCGATCGGCAAGATATGACGATCGATCGCCAAAATTTTCTGGACAGGCCGCGATCGATCGGCAAGGTATGGCGATCGATCGCCAATACTGAAATTTTTTTGCTTATTTTTTCTCATCCCCTATCGATCGGCGTGAACTCCAAGATTGATCGCCAATGCTGAATTTTCTTCAAACTCGAGATTTGGTCCTATCTTCCACGTGTTAGCTCGGTTTGGTCCTTTTTCATCAATTGTAGCTTATTTCCTCCACTTTTATGCATTTGGACCTAGATTCCTGAAATATACATATATATACCAAAATGCGTAATATTTTCCAGGAATCACTACAAAAACACCCCTAATCATATATCAAATCAAGTGTAAAATTCACACTTATCAGGATTCCCCATTTGTTCTCACAATAACCAAAACCATCAAATTCCCAAAATCAATTAATCATTACATCGATTAACTATGCACATTCTTACCATGCCAATTTCATAATGAAATATGATTAAATCATTACACTAATGATCACAGAAATCATATACAACTCAATTAATGATTTCGCATTATCCCCACGTCATGTCCCATCGCTCGCTCAACAGCGACAGCATTACTCATTGCTCGCTCAACAGCGACATCATTACTCATTGCTCGCTCAACAGCGGCACCACGTAATCCTCAATGCACATCAAAATGACTGCAACAACAATATATTATTCATGTACATAACAATAATATATTAACTATGCTCGTATGTTACACGTACCTTATAATCCAATCACAAGAGCCAAACCTTGCCTTGCCCCGAGATCTTGTGAATTATTTGCTAAACACAGTTAATAACTCACAATTAATTACGTGCACACGATCACATACCCAAGCACGTATTCATCCTCCAAATACATCATCAATCATGATGATTAACCATTTAAAACACTCGGGCGAAGCATGCATCAATTCCACAACAACCAACAATTTCTCAAAAAATGGCCTCTCGATCGATCGGCCAAAGGCTCTCGATTGATCGAGAGCCACAAAACTTTGGTCAACAGAGATCGCCCTAGCTCGATCGATCGAGCATACTGCTCGATCGATCGCTCAACCTTCTCGATCTATCGGGCACACTGCTCGATCGAGCACATTGCTCATCATCGTCAAATTTTGTTAACATCGCGCGCTCGATCGATACACCTTTGCCGATCAATAGACGAGCTCTGTTACAGCCCAAAAATGAAGTTTTTTGAGTTAGAACCCCCAGAATAATAATCCCAACACCTAATACACCCCAAATCCTTAATTAGGAGTCATAAATCCTCCCCAAAACATAACAACCAAAAATCTCAAAAAATCCAAAACTCAATCCCAACTATATACCTAACCAAAAACCATAAAATTACAATCAAATCGAAGATAAAAGAGAGTGGAAGAGTATTACCAAATTATCTGCTCGAAAATCCAACAAGAATCGAGCCACCATCGATTGTTCCTCCAAGGGAGAAATGGGAAGGGAAAGGGAAGTGGGTTGGCCTTAGAGGGGGGAGAGAGGAGAGAAAAAAATGAAATCCCTAAACACAGAGTCCACTTGGTATATATAATGCCAAGGCTCCGAAAATCCGAGTCTCAAATACTCGCACCCTACTCATTAAAAATCATATGTGTTCAATAATTATCTCCCACTCACTATTTTCATTACCAACCTCAGTCCAAAACTCCCCAGATTCCATATCCCACTACCAACACAAATCCCAAGGTTAACACCTAAATGAGAATAAATCTCAACCCTTGGATCCAACAACCCCGATACCGGATTAAAATCCTCGGGAGTCTCAACACCGTAATTATCTCATAATTACCACCATTAAAATCCATTAAGGATCATAATCAGTCAGGGATTTTTGCGATAATCCCTGGATATCACACAATCCTAGGAAAAATGACAGCTCTCCCATCATGCTCATCTCGAACTGATCCTGCATGATTTTGGAAAATCTCTCGCAAAGTTTGGGTTAGTATTACCAAAGATAATATCATCAACATATATCTGAACGAGCAGAGTGTGGTCACCCTTTGTGAACTTAAAAAAGGCCTTGTCCACCGTGCCAATGGTAAAGTTGTGCCCAGTTAAATACTTTGACAGAGTTTCATACCATGCTCGGGGAGCTTGTTTCAGACCATACAAAGCTTTGTTCAGTTTATAAACCGATGAAGGCTGCTGATGGCTTTCAAACCCAGGAGGTTGTTCAACATAAACTTCTTCCTGGAGTTTGCCATTAAGAAAAACACTCTTAACGTCCATCTGATAGACTTTAAAGTCTTTGAATGCATCAAATGCAAGAAATATAATGGCTTCTAATCGGGCTACAGGGGCTAAAGTTTCATCGAAGTCGATGTCTTCTTCATGTCTGTATCCCTGTGCAACTAATCTTGCTTTATTTGTGATTACAGTACCATTCTCATCCAATTTATTTCTGAATATCCATTTGGTACTTATAGCAATTTGATGCGGTGGACGTGGTACTAAGTACCAAACTTTATTTCTTTCAAATTGGTTAAGTTCTTCTTGCATAGCTTCTATCCAGCTAGAATCTAAAATATCATCATCTATCTTTTTTGGTTCTATATGAGAAGAAATTCATTAATCATCTGTCCTCTGGTGCGTAGAGGAGCAGTAGGGTTACCTATAACGCCCAAGTGGATGATCCTTCTTCCACCGGAGCGGAGGTCAAAGAGGATTTGATACTTCGTCAGTAGGTATTTGAGTTATTAGCTCAGTAGACTGAATTGATTCATCATTGGTATTTGCAATGTCTACTGCATTAGGGGTATTTATATCAACGTCCTCAGCAGCAGAGTTCAGCTCTTGTGGACCAGGAGTTACCTCTGCTTGTGCATCCGGGACTTCTGTCTCTAAAATGCAGTCTTCCCGTAATCCAACTCATCATCATAATTATTATCAATATGAGTATTTTCTAATCACTCAAATTATTGATTTGCAGTTCAGATGCAGTATTATCGACGGATTCATCAAATTTCACATGAATTGATTCCTCTACTGTAAGTGTTCTATTATTGAATACTCTAAATGCCTTACTAACAATAGAGTAGTCAAGAAATATTCATGCATCAAATTTAGCATCAAAAGCGGTGAGATGGGTCTTTCCATTGTTGTGAATAAAACATTTGCAACCAAACACATGGAAATAAGAAATATTTTGTTTACTGGCACTCCAGATCTCATATAGTGTTTTGTTTGTTCGTTTATTAATCATCGATTTGTTCTGCGTATAGCAAGCTGTATTAACTGCTTCTGCCCAAAATCTCTGAGAGATTTCTAACTCTGCAAGCATAGTTCATGCAGCTTCTTTCAAGATGCAGTTCCTACGCTCAGCAACTCCAATTTGTTGCTTGGTTCTAGCAGCAGAGTATTCGTATTTACTACCAAGGTCATCTAGATATGATTCAAGTGACTGATTGGTAAACTCAGTACCTTTATCACTGTGAATTCTATCTATCCCACACGACTTCTCGTTTTGTAGCTTTTCAGTAGTTTGGTCAGCTTTGGAGTAGCCTGATCTTTGCCACTTAGAAATAAGACCCACGTAAAATGAGAGAAATTGTTTATTAATACTAGGGTATATATACTTCATTCCCCCTAGACTTGTTACTGGTAAAGGACCAAAAAGATCCATGTGCAGTAACTCTAGGCACCGAGAAGAAGATTTACTCCCTCTGTTCTTAAAGGTAGATCTGATCTTCTTACCAAGCTAGCATGCTGAATAGATCTTGTCTTTTGAGAACTCTATCTGGGGCAATCCATCAACTAACTCAAGCTTACACAGACTGGAAATAGTTTTAAAGTTTAAGTGACTCAAACGCTTGTGCCAAAGCCAATTTTTGGAACTATTTAAGGCAGCAAAACAAGTAGGTGATGTTGGCTGATCAAATTTCCAATCAATCTTATAAGTGTTGTCATGCCTCTTACCTACAAGCAGTATACTATCATCAACAGATCTTATTGTGCAGGTGTACTGGTTGAGTTCTACCGAGTGTCCATTATCACATAGTTGACTAATGTTAATCAAGTTATAGCAAACATTTTCAACTAACAGTACATCTTTAATAGTAATGTTACCATGGATAATCTTACCCTTACCCATGATTCTACCTTTCGCGTTATCACCAAATGTTATTCTTAGTCCGGCGGATTCTACTAATTCGGACAATAGGCAGCACTTCATGTCATATGTCTAGAACATCCACTGTCCAGAAACCACTCTGAGCTCCAAACTTGGTGGATTCTAGATCTCTGCAATTAAAGTGATGATATCATTGGTACCCAATCCTACTTGGGTCCAGACAGGATTAGTCCTTTTGGGACCAACACTTGGATAACCCTGAACCTTTTGGGTCTGTTTGTGTCCTGAAATGTGTGTGCAACAAATGATGAGGGTGTTCTAGGGTGTTTCGTGTGATATTGAGTGTATGCATATTGTTTTGGTTTTTGGTTCCTGTTGGGAAGCATATGTCTCTTCTGGACGGGCATAGAATTATAGTACCAGTTAGATTTCACCTCTCGAGTTGCCTGACCAGCAGACTTACGTCCACGATTGGATTGCTGTATTGGTCTAGTCTTCTCTACTGGCTTGACATAACCAATACATTTATGTGATACCCGTTCCTTAATGAGTGTTGGCTTAACAGGTTCCATTCCCAACTCACTTGGTTCATATCTAACAAAGTTCATTGTTTGAAACTTGTTCTTCACCAGACACAGCTGAGATTGAGTGCCAGATGTATTACTATCATTGTTGATATAACCTATACCGGCAAGATCACCAGCAAGCCTTATCGAGTCTAGCATTTCATCTTTTATGGTGGTTGATGTGTTCCATGTGCGAACCAACTTGATAAGTTTCTGGTGAGCACATTTAACTTCTTCATTTTCTTTCTCGAGTAGACTCACTTGTTCCCTTAAGCATTCAAGCTCCCTTGATTGTTCACAATCAAGTAAACTATCCTGCTGTTTGATTGGGCTTGTATGTTCAGTCTTGTAGTTCTCGAAGGACTCATACAACACTTGATACTCATTTATCATGTCATGTAATGCATTAGTGAGTTCAGTATGTGTAAATTCAGAGAGATTCTCACTGTCATCATTTGTCATGAGACAGTGGACTCCTTCATCTTCACTTTTACTGGAAGAGCTTGAAGATTCTTTTGATTCCGAGTCTGAATCAGCCCACTTACTTTTGTTCTCCTCAGCGACAAGCACTTTTTGATCTCTGTCTCGTCTGTATGATCTTCTTTTCTTCTTAGACTTCTTATAGTCCTTGGACTTACTCTTTTAATCATCCTTCTTTGGTTTTGTACAGTTGGTGATGAAATGTCCTGGTTTAAGACAGTTGAAGCAGACACGACCATATTCTTCTGATTTGTTCTTGAAATTCTGCTTCCTTGGGTAAGACTGGTATGTCTTCTGGTTATTCTTCATGAACTTGCCAATTTTTTTGACAAACAAAGCCATTGCATCATTACACATTGGCTCAGGAGTCATCTGTTGTGGTGGAAAGGGACTCTGATGCAGCAAGGGCTTTCGTTGGTTGACTGGTACTTGGTTCATCTTCAACCCAAATGCCTAGATCGAACTCGTACACCTTTAAGTCAACAAATAGACCGTGCAGATCGATCTTGTTTATATCTTTGGTCTCTCTCATATCTATGATCTTCACATCCCATTCTCTTGGAAGATCTCTCGTGACTTTTACGGTAATTTCTCTGTTTGACAGTTCCTTAGACAGGCTGTTGAGTTCATTAACAATTCATGTCACCCTTTCATCGTATTCATTTAGAGTTTCTCCTGACATCATCTTGATGTTCTCAATTTTTTGTAGAGCGATGGTGAGCTTGTTCTCTTTGGTTTGATCATTTCTTTCACACAGTTGTGCAATCTTTTCCCAGATATCTTTAGCAGTAGGGCACATTTTGATTTTATTGAACTTATTTGTGTCCAATGTCTTGAACAATATATCATTGGCTATATTGTCCAAATTTGCCTTTTTCTTTTCCTCATTGGTCCAGGATGCTCTATCATTTTCTACCATTTGAGGTTGTCAACTGGAAATGGCCATCGTTGTGTTGACTTTCAAGATCTTCATAGGTCCGTCAGTAATGACGTACTACATGTACTACATATCATCATCCCAAGCACTTAGATACGATTGCATTCGAATTCTCCAGTCATCATATTCATCCTTCTTGAACATATGAATCTTGCTGAATGAGGCCATCAGTTCTTAGATTTTTTCACAATTGAGAAGACCTTGCTCTGATACCACTTGTTAGGATCGGAGTAGTGTTTAGAAGGGGGGTTGAATAAACACTAGTCTCAATTTCTTGATTCTTCTAAGTACATGATATGTGTCATTTTTACACTTATATTTGCATATATTTCTTGCGATTTTTATAGTGATTCTTGGAAGATTTTATGCTTTTGTTTGTGTTTTGCTATATTTCCAGGAATCTGGTAGAAGTGCAAGAAATGCTTAAAAAACCCCATTTTATGTACTGGAAGGTGAAAATGGAACAAGACAAGTCAAGCCATTGAAAAGAAGTGAAAAAGCTCACGTTGATGATGAAAGAAGAAGGCGATCGATCGCATGCACCAAGAGATCGATCGCCTGAAGCCAGAAAGGTGACGGAAATTTGAAGCAAGAGGCGATCGATCGCCTATAGGAAGTGATCGATTGCATCGGGGCAGAACACATATGTGATCGATCGCATATCACAAGAGACCGATCGCATAAGAGAAAAAAGTTGAAGGCGATCGATCGCCACACATGAAGCAATCGATCACACGCAGAGTCCTAAACGAGAAAAATTCCTTATTTAAATTTTGGGCTATATTTGGTACCAGATTTTGTTGGGCTCGTAAAGTGGAGTATAAAATGGAGTTTTGAGGTCAAAAATAGGGTTCTTCTCACCTCTTAATAGCAGCCTACCATTGGGAGAGCCATCACCTTCAAGATGATTCAAAGCAACGCATCTAGAGACGGGAACATCGGATCGACGCACGGCTTCAACATCGAGTGTTTATACGTATTTCTGAACTTTTGTTTTAGTTTTATTTCCGATTTTCAATGTTTATAATGTTGTTTGATGTTATAAAACATTGTTTTTCTGTTAATATGATATGCTAAGTTTGTTATCGAGACAAGGGGATCTTTTGTATGAACCCACAATTTTAATTCTAGTTTTTGATTGAGTTATTGTTATTTTTGAGTTTGTTATGCTTTTAATGCTTTTAAGGGATTAGCTATCCTTTGAATGATGTTAGTTTACAATTGAGTTCGAGAGATGATATTGTAGTACGGAACCAATAAGATAAACCGTGGATTTCAGACCGAGATCGAAAGATGACGTCAAATACACGAGTGATAGCTATAGATATCTAGTTATCGGAAGCTAAGGGTTTTCATAGAACGTTTGCAACATTGAATTGTTAAATAAGTGAACGAGAGTTACTTACTGCAATTCGGTGTTAGATTTAATATAGCTCGAGAGAGTGTATGAGATATAACCGGAAAACTTGTCACCTTAGATGCATTAAGTTTAATTGGAACTAGTAGATTTGTGGGGGATTACTCAAGTGAACCGAAGTCTCGATATTTATCTCTACTGTTTACTATCTTAATTCTTTGTGGTGTGGTTGATTCTTGGATTTGAGTAAATTAGTTAATCTTTCAAAATAATTTCGTAGGTTAAATATAGAATGCTAGTTAAATTTGATAATTACTACTAGTTCTTGTGGGTACGACAATCCTTACTTTTAGATCATTATACTAAAACTTGACACCGTACACTTGCGGTACAAAATCGATACACTGGAATTAATTGTTTGTGTGATTTGGGTGCGAGTATTAATTTAATGCCATTGTCAATTTTCAGGAAGTTGGGATTAGGCGAGCCTAAACCCACTACAGTGTCACTTCAGCTGGCGGATATATCTATTACATACCCTCGAGGACTCATCGAGGATGTACTTGTCAAAGTGGATAAATTCATTTTCCCGGTGGATTTTCTCGTGTTAGATATGGAAGAAGATGTCGAATGCCCTTGATCCTGGGAAGACCATTCTTAGCCACTGGCAAGTCACTCATAGATGTTCATCAAGGGAAGTTGATCCTCCGTGTAGGGGAGGATCAAGTTACTTTGAATGTTTTAAAGCTATGAAACACCCACATGACGAGCACATGTGTTTTAGTATTGACCATGTTGATGTGTTATCTGACAAGGTATTTCGAAC
Source organism: Haberlea rhodopensis (assembly GCA_907163345.1). NCBI lineage: Eukaryota > Viridiplantae > Streptophyta > Magnoliopsida > Lamiales > Gesneriaceae > Haberlea > Haberlea rhodopensis. The sequence continues at coordinate 1,040,721 of CAJQUN010000149.1, forward strand.
AGAATGCAAAGATGTAGTGGAAGCTTATCTCACTAATGATGAAGACATGCTTGAGGATGAAGAATAACAAGAGATTGTTGCTCAGATGCGAGCTAACCCTCCTTACATTAGACATCAAAGCAATAATTTAGGAGAGTTGGGAGAAAGGGACATCAAGCCACAAAAATCTTCCATTGAAGAACCACCCACTCTTGAAATCAAGACCCTACCAACTCACCTCAAGTATGTTTATTTGGGTAATAATAATTCTCTACCAGTAATTGTGTCTCATCTCTGACAGGTATTGACGAGGAGAAGCTCCTTAGGATTTTGAGGGAGCACAAGCAAGTCTTTGCATGGAAAGTGGCGGACATAAAAGGAATAAGCCCATCGATGTGCATGCATAAAATTTTGATGGAAGACATTTACAAGCCGTTGGTGCAACCACAACTCCGTTTGAATCCAAAGATGCAAGAAGTAGTCAAGGCGGAAGTGATTAAGCTACTCGACGCAGGTATTATCTATCCTATCTCAGATAGTGCATGGGTAAGTCTGGTGCAATGTGTACCAAACAAAGGAGGTATGAATGTTATTACCAATGAAAATAATGAATTAATACCTACTGGAACAGTCACTGGTTGGAGAGTTTGTATTGAATATAGAAAACTTAATAAAGCTACAAGTAAGGATCACTTCTCCTTCCCTTCATTTATCAAATGATAGAGAGACTAGCTGGGTATGATTATTATTGCTTCCTAGATGGTTATTCGGGATATAATCAGATAGCAATTGCACCTGAGGACCAAGAGAAGACCACCTTCACTTGTCCTCATGGTACATTTGCATTTAGGAGAATGCCATTTGGGTTATGTAATGCACCTGCTACGTTTCAAAGATGCATGATGTCGAATATGGTAGAAATGTTTTAGAAGTGTTCATGGATGATTTTTCAGTGTTTGGAAATTCATTTGATGCATGTCTGCATAATCTTGATCTCATGTTGACAAGGTGTGAGGAGAACATCTTAGTATTAAACTGGGAGAAGTGTCACTTCATGGTACAAGAAGGTATAGTCTTGGGCCATAAAATATCCCAAAAGGGTATTGAAGTGGATCGAGCAAAGGTACAAGTGATACATGAACTACCTCCACCAGTATCAGTGAAGGGAATTTGCAGTTTTCTAGGCCACGCTGGGTTCTACAGACGATTTATAAAGGACTTTTTCTAAAATTTCAAAACCTTTATCTCATTTGTTGACTAAAGAAGCACCATTTGATTTTAATGCTGATTGTTTGCAGGCATTTGAGACACTAAAGGAGAGATTGGTAACATGACCTATTTTGATAGCACCTGACTGGGATCTGCCATTTGAGTTGATGTGTGATGCTAGTGACACAGCTGTCGGAGCAGTATTACGACAAAGAAGGAATAAGGTATTTTATACTATTTACTATGCTAGTAGAACTTTAAATGAGGCACAACAAAACTATGCCACCACTGAGAAAGAACTTCTAGCAGGAGTATTTGCTTTTGATAAGTTTCACTCTTATCTTTGTCTATCAAAAGTAATTGTGTACACTGATCACTCGGCACTTAAGTATCTTCTTGCTAAAAAAGACGCTAAACCACGTTTAATCTGATGGATTCTCTTATTGCAAGAATTTGACTTAGAAATTAAGGATAAGAGGGTGTAGAGAACGTAGTGGCGGATCATTTATCTAGGATTGATAATGAGATTGAGAAACATGATAATGAAGTGGAAGTTATCGCTTTTTTTTTAAACAATTAATTCCAATGTAGCAATTTTATACCGCAAGTGCACGGTTGTCAAGTTTTAGTATAGTAAATGAAGAACAGGTTGTCGAACCCACAGGGACTAACTAGCAAGTATCAAATAAGATGTTTTTAACTATATTTAACCTACGAAATTGAATTAATAATTAAACTACTAAATAATTAAATTAACTACTAATCCAACCAAGTCAATAAAAGTAAATGAGAAAAATCCACTAGAGAAGATTATCGAGACTTTGACTCACCAATGCAATCCCCTACAATTCTCGATTGAATATCCAAATATTTCTAAGGTGACGAGTTTTCCTAATGCATTCGTTATACTTTGGTCCAGTTATAACAAGTCTAATATTAATGTTGCAGTAAACCACTCCCGTGTCCTTATTGCACAATTAATATCGAATAAAGATCTATGAAAACTACTAGCCTTCGATTTTGGTAAATCTATTGCTATCACACGTGTGCTAGATTTTACTTGGTCCGTCTCAACCTAAAACCCACGGTATAATTTATTCTATCGTATTGCCATATCCTATGGTCAATTCAATCGCAATATAACAATCATTCAAGGGTGATCAATCCCTCAAAAGCATGAAGATCAATAAATTATACGCAAAGAATTAAAGGAATTCAATCAAATAAATCATCAAATCATATGTTCTTGACAAAGGATTCGCCTAGCCTCGATAAATAAAATTAGTTCCTCATAATAAATCAAAACACAACAAAACTAAGAATTAAAGACAAAGAAAAGCTCCCAGCGTCGACTCCGGTTGTAGATCTTCGCTTCTTCTCTTGCTTCCTTCTCGATCGTCTCTTTAATCACCTTGTTGGAGTTGTTCCAAAATCATAGGGTAAAAGGTTGAAGGTTGGATAGATGATGGAGAAAGTTTTGGTCTTGAGTGAATAGTGGCATGAATAGTGACGTGAATAGTGGTTCTGGACGTGTGGTGTATGGAAAGAGGTGTGATGATTTTTTGAGAAAGGGTTGATGGAGGCGTCTGGTAGGATGAGGGAGAGGGGGATTGTGATTGGTTGGCCAAGTGATAGAAGGATTGAGGCGTGTGGTGTGAGGTGGAGGGAAAGTTGTGATTGGTTGGTGATTTTTTTGTTTATATCTAGGGAAAAATCTCATTGGTTGGAGAAAGAATCCTTATTTAAATAACTTCCTTGTTGAATGAATGTTGCTAACTAAGATCTGAATATTCTTCACGTAAAAGTTACGTGAATTCTGCTATGTATCTTCCACTCTTTGTGCAACCTTATCAAAATAATATGTTTCCTTGTGCTATGTATCGAGTGATTGTAAGATAGGGTCCAATGATTTTGCTCAATAATAAGTTGCTGCTTTGGAAACTACATGCCATGATATCTCCAAAATAGTGTCTGATTTGTTTCCTTCTTCAGCTCACGTGAACATGCAAACAAAATCTAAATTTTCCACTTTTCAACATTATTTGAGGTCTTTCTTATCAATTCTTGCACTTTCGAATAGATTCTTGAAACATGCAATATAATCCCATAAATAGTAATATCATTCAAGAATCACTATAAAAATCCACGAGAAAACATATAAATATAAGTGCAAAAATAGCACTTATCAACTCCCCCAAACTTATCACTTGATCGTCCTCGATTAAGCATTAAAATCACAAGGTAAAGTTCATTCTCAATACTTGAAACAAATTATTTCATGATTTGCACTATTCTCAGAAATCTCACATGCATATATACAATAGTTGAACAAAACATGTTTTCTCCTAAGTCAAGCAGCACATCTCAAAATCAGAATGTGAGTGTGTGCTATTGTCAATCTCAAGTTTCATGCATATATTCAAGATCAAATAATGTTAATCAACTCAAAGTCGAGATTATCATCAAGCATCCTATAGGTCTATTTTCAAACAACTTCTCCACTAATGATAGTTACTCCCTAGACTTGGATCAAAAGGTCTTTATAAGCTTGTAATTTAAGGCATTTGCTATCGGTTTCAAAGAAAAGATAGGATAAGCGCAAAGAATAGAGTATAATCATATACAGTTCAAATTTTCCACATTCCGAGCTCCTCTTCTTTATGTCTAGCCTTGGAAACTTAAAAAAAAATTTTTTTTTTTTTTTGAAAACCCTCGATTGATCGCCGGGTTTTGGCGATTGATCGCCGAAACACACCGCCAGTTTTCGAAAATATTTTTTTTGTTTTCGAATTTTTTTTCACAAGGCTTTTTCTTTTCTTCATTCTCATTCATCAATAATTTCCAATAATAAGCTCATTAAGATATAATAATGCATGTGTATCGAACGAGATTCATTATACTCCCTTAGGGTAAGGATAATTTTTTTTTTCATTTATGCTCATATAAGGGTAGGTATAATGAGTTTGCCAAGAATGTCGAATGTGGTCTTAATTATATGCAATGCATAAACCATTCTTTTTCAATAAAGCTCAAATGGGACACTAGGGTATTGATATAGACTAGGTAAGCTTGAAAGGCTCAAAAAGTGTCAAAGATCGCCTAAATCATTTCCAAGTCAAGTTTGTAACTATAAATTTCGCCTCAAAGTGTCATCATCAAATAGGTTCTAGGATAACTCTAAGATACTCAAGACAAATCATCAAGTTCACAACAATTATCACTATTTAACATGCAATCCACAAGATCATGACTCATTCTGCTCAAAATATTCCTCATTCTTGACATGCTAACTCAAATTAGGATATTCATGTACAAGTCCAACAATCATCAAAATTCAAGTTCATATGCATAGGGAGATCAAAATCCTCATTGAATAGTCACTCCTATAATTCATTCTTTTTCTCAAGTTGGAACCCATAAAAATAAATTTTTAACTCATAATAATCGGACGATTCAAGTGTCAATTAAGCACACAACATGTGGATAAAACAAGTAAAACATGCAAGCCACTCCCCCAAACTTAAATCAAACATTGCCCTCAATGTTTAAAAGAATCAAAAGGGAAAAAGTAAACTCCCCTGATCAAGACGCTTGCATGAGGGTTGAGGAAGATTGGCTTTTGAAAGCTCCACTGTTGTAGGGGTTCATCGCTCCAACTAAATACCTATCAAGAGAAGAATGCAAATAAAATAGTCGACTCGAGAGATAGACAAAACAAAAAAACAAAAACTGAAAATCAAATAACAAAACTAAATAACAAAAGGATATGCTTGGGTTGCCTCCCAAGAAGCGCTGATTTCTAGTCGTCGGCTTGACCATCAGAAGCAACCATCAAAGAGCGGCTGCCGCCTATAGTAAGTATCATATGATACAACAAATGGGTCTTCATTCAGTATGCCCTCAAGATTGACATGATTGTAACAGTGTAGGCTCTTCGCTCCAACAACATTCGTCTTGAAGATGTTGGCATGGGATAATGATTCTGGACTTGGCTTTATCTCTTTCAGGATGTAGTACGGTGAAGTTGGCATCGATGGAAAATAAGGATCCACATATGGCATAGAACATGTCGCCATCGATGGGTGCATATCAAAGTTCTCAAAAATCTCCTCCTCCAACATCACTCTTGGCTCGTCTTCCCATATGATCTCATCGGTTGACTTTTCCACTGTAGGCTCAAACACTTCAAGTGGCTCAACTTTCCTTGAATTTTCCACATGATTAGGATCACTCCCCCAAACTTGATTAGTTGAGTGATCATCATCATGTAACCAGGCCTGATTTGTAGATCTTGTCTCCTCCTCTTGGCAGCTCATTGAAATGGTTTCCACAAGGATTGCTAATTGCTGCTCTAGATGTCGTATAGAATTGGTCTGGTTTTCTAAACGTTGCTCAGTTGGGGCCATGAATCTAAGTAACATATCCTCTGATTTAGCCATTACTTCTGCAGAACTATCTCTCTTCACTCTATGATGCTCAAATGGCTGGTGCATATCATTAGGGTAGTGAGGCTTCAGTGGGTATTGGTGACTCCAACCTTGTAGTGAAGGACAATGCGAGTGGTAATCGAAGTCCGCCATATCATTGAACAGGTGCAACACACTGTCCTCATCTCTATCAACCAGGGGACTCCCAGTTACCAGTGCTCCACTGAATATCCATCCTCGTGTCTGTGCATCCAAACCTTTGAAGAAATATTGCAGAAGAGTATAGTTCGAAAAATTGTGATATCGGAATGTGTCTGCCAATTCATTGAATCTCCCCCACACTGCATAAAACGGCTCCGAATATTGTTGGGCAAATTTTGCGAAGACTTGTTGAAGAAGCATCATAAGTACCTCGCAATAAAAATAAATAAAACAATTAAATATATTTTATTTATAAATACATACAAAAAAGAAAAAAAAATGATTAAATTACAGTCAAAGCTTCTCGTATGATATTACTAAAGTTAGTCCCCGGCAACGGCGCCAAAAACTTGATCGCTTTTTTTTTTAAACAATTAATTCCAATGTAGCAATTTTATACCGCAAGTGCACGGTTGTCAAGTTTTAGTATAGTAAATGAAGAACAGGTTGTCGAACCCACAGAGACTAACTAGCAAGTATCAAATAAGATGTTTTTAACTATATTTAACCTACGAAATTGAATTAATAATTAAACTACTAAATAATTAAATTAACTACTAATCCAACCAAGTCAATAAAAGTAAACGAGAAAAATCCACTAGAGAAGATTATCGAGGCTTTGACTCACCAATGCAATCCCCTACAATTCTCGATTGAATATCCAAATATTTCTAAGGTGACGAGTTTTCCTAATGCATTCGTTATACTTTGGTCCAGTTATAACAAGTCTAATATTAATGTTGCAGTAAACCACTCCCGTGTCCTTATTGCACAATTAATATCAAATAAAGATCTATGAAACCTACTAGCCTTCGATTTTGGTAAATCTATTGCTATCACACGTGTGCTAGATTTTACTTGGTCCGTCTCAACCTAAACCCATGGTATAATTTATTCTATCGTATTGCAATATTCTATGGTCAATTCAATCGCAATATAACAATCATTCAAGGGTGATCAATCCCTCAAAAGCATGAAGATAATAAATTATATGCAAAGAATTAAAGGAATTCAATCAAATAAATCATCAAATCATAGGTTCTTGACAAAGGATTCGCCTAGCCTCGATAAATAAAATTAGTTCCTCATAATAAATCAAAACACAACAAAACTAAGAATTAAAGACAAAGAAAAACTCTCAGCCTCGACTCCGGTTGTAGATCTTTGCTTCTTCTCTTGCTTCCTTCTCGATCGTCTCTTTAATTGCCTTGTTGGAGTTGTTCCAAAATCATAGGGTAAAAGGTTGAAGGTTGGATAGATGATGGAGAAAGTTTTGGTCTTGAGTGAATAGTGGTATGAATAGTGACGTAAATAGTGACGTGAATAGTGGTTCTGGACGTGTGGTGTATGGAAAGAGATGTGGATGATTTTTTGAGAAAGGGTTGATGGAGGCGTCTGGTAGGATGAGGGAGAGGGGGATTGTGATTGGTTGGCCAAGTGATAGAAGGGTTGAGGCGTGTGGTATGAGGTGGAGGGAAAGTTGTGATTGGTTGGTGATTTTTTTGTTTATATCTAGGGAAAAATCTCATTGGTTGGAGAAAGAATCCTTATTTAAATAACTTCCTTGTTGAATGAATGTTGCTAACTAAGATCTGAATATTCTTCACGTAAAAGTTACGTGAATTCTGCTATGTATCTTCCACTCTTTGTGCAACCTTATCAAAATAATATGTTTCCTTGTGCTATGTATCGAGTGATTGTAAGATAGGGTCCAATGATTTTGCTCAATAATAAGTTGCTGCTTTGGAAACTTCATGCCATGATATCTCCAAAATAGTGTCTGATTTGTTTCCTTCTTCAGCTCACGTGAACATGCGACAAAATCTAAATTTTCCACTTTCAACATTATTTGAGGTCTTTCTGATCAATTCTTGCACTTTCGAATAGATTCTTGAAACATGCAATATAATCACATAAATAGTAATATCATTCAAGAATCACTATAAAAATCCACGAGAAAACATTATAATATAAGTGCAAAAATAGCACTTATCAGGAAGAAATCAACGAAAAATTTCCAGATGAACAGCTTTTTCAAGTCCTTGCACTACCGTGGTATGCCGATTTTGCAAATTATTTGGTTAGCGGTATCCTCCCACAAATGACCATCTATCAAAAGAAGAAATTCTTATCTGATGTTAAACACTACATGTGGGAGGAACCATTGTTGTTCAAGGTTTGTGCAGACAACATGATCAGGAGGTGTGTTCCAGAGGAGGAGATGTCATCTATTATGAGCCATTGTCATGATCACGAGGTAGAGGGACACATGGGTCCAACCAAAACTGCTGCAAAGGTACTGGAATCTGGTTTTTATTGGCCTATATTATTTAAGGATGCATACAGGTACGTTTCAGCTTGCGATAGATGTCAAAGAACTGGTAACATTTCTAGGAGACATGAGATGCCTTTTAACAACATTCTTGAGTGTGAATTGTTCGATGTTTGGGGCATAGACTTTATGGGACCATTTCGAGTTTCGTGTTCAAACTACTATATACTAGTTGTGGTCGATTATGTGTCAAAGTGGGTTGAGGCTGCAGCTTCTCGCACTAATGATGCTAGAGTCGTGGTGCGGTTTTTGAAAAAAAAATATTTTACTCAATTTGGCACCCCTCGAGCAATCATTAGTGACGGTGGGTCACAATTTTCCAACAAACTTTTTGACAAACTCTTAAGCAAATATGAGTCACCCACAAAGTTGCAACACCTTACCATCCACAAACGTGTGGGCAAGTGGAAGTGTCGAATAGGGAAGTGAAATGCATTTTAGAAAAAAACTGTCAATCGTCTGCAAAGGACTGGTCCATACGGTTAGATGATGCTTTATGGGCATATAGAACTGCATATAAAACACCTATTGGCACCACACCATGCAGGTTGGTTTTTGGAAAAGCATGTCATCTTCCGGTTGAACTGGAGCACAAAGCATATTGGGCAATAAAGAATCTAAACTTAGACTTAACTGCTGCAGGTGATCACGTCTCCTCCAAGTGAACGAAATGGAAGAGTTTCGGAACCAAGCATACGAGAATTCCAAGATCTACAAAGAAAAGACAAAAAAATGGCATGACACAAGGATCAGTCAACGTGATTTCAAGGAAGAAGATATGGTATTATTGTTTAACTCCACGGCTGTTTCCAGGCAAGCTTAAATCTCGTTGGTCCTGACCATTCCGCATTTTCAAGGTGTTTCCCTCGGGTGCAATCGAACTCTATGATCCAACCAAGGGAATGTTCACAGTGAATGCACAGCGATTGAAGCACTACCACGGGCATGATTTCAGTATACCGCAATGCACCACTGTCCATTTTGTTGAAGGAAGTGACAGACGCAAGAAGTCCAGCTTGGGACTATAAATCAAGAACTAATTTTTCTTCTTTCTCCTTCGTTTTGAATTTAGTAGGTAGTTTCATGATTTTGATTTGGTTGTTGACCCTTTAAATTGTCTTCTTTGTAGGAAATTGCTTGCCAAAAGAAGATAAGACTCTAAAAAAAACAAAAACAAAAAAATTTACTGGAGCCAGGTGATAAGTGTGATTTTTACACTTAATTTGATATATAATTAGGAGCGTTTTTATAGTGATTCCCGGGAAATATTACGCGTTTTGGTATATATTTGTATATTTCAGGAATCCAGGTCCAAATGCATAAAAGTCGAGAAAATGAGCTTTAATTAATCAAAAAGGACCAAACCGAGCACAACCGGATATTATGGAACATGGATGAAATATTATATTATAATATATTATATTATAATATATGATATAATAAGATAGTCGTGAAGAGATTGAAGGGAAAAGACTTTCATTCACGGAGGAAGCTGATAAAACGTAGAAATGGAAGAGATTTACGTGGAGAGGTGAGGATATACGAGAAAGGAAACAATATCGGAAGAGAGTGAATCTGATACGGTAGCACTTAAGAGGAGATCAGATTATAAGAGATTTAAGGAGCAATAAAAGAAGGAAGCAAAAGTTACGTGAGGAGAGGGAGAAGAGGAGATAGACGAAAAAAACAGAAACAGAAGGAGAGTTACGTGAGGAGATTCGGTAGAGCTGAGATACGAAAGGGAAGAGACGCAGAGAGTGAGCAGCAGATTCACGGACGTGCTTCAGTGGATAAACCTTCATGGACGAGAACATTAAACGAGAGTTGAGGGGAAGGAACGAACAGCAAAAGGAGACGCGGAGATTGAGGAGCTTCACGTGGAGAGACAGAGTTGAAGACTCACGTACAGCACAGAACACGTCAAGGAGCTTCTGGACGAATTTCACACTTGGATTCTGCACGTACAGAACAGCACGGCAGCAAGGAATTGTTGAAGATCAAGTCACATACAGCACTACAAAGGAGAGACGGAGATACGGAGTCAACGACGCGATTTAACAACGCTAGTTTATATGTATTTCTAAACTTTGTTTGATTCTATTTAATTTTCTTATGCTTTTGACGTTGAAATACACAATTTTGCATTTGATATTGAATATGTTGTTGGGCTAAGTTTGTTATCAAGACTTAGGGGATCCTATGTTATGAACCCATGATTTAATTTTAATGTTTTGATTGATTCTTATATATCTATGTGTTTAGATCATTGTTCTTCATGATTTTAAGGGTTTGGCCATCCTTGAATGATATTAAATTGCAATTGAATTGACCATAGGATATTGTGATTCGATAAAGTGATCTTTGCCGTGGGTTTTAGGTTGAGACGGACCAAGTAAAATCTAGCACACGTGTGATAGCAATAGATTTACCAAAATCGAAGGCTAGTAGTTTTCATAGATCGTTTACAATATTAATTGTTCAATAAGGGTACGAGAGTGGCTTATTGTTACATTAGTATTAGATTTGTTATAGCTGGACCAAGGTATAGCAAGTGAATTAGGAAAACTCGTCACCTTAGATTGTTTGAATTAATTCTTAACTACTAGGCGAATTGTGGGGGATTACATAGGTGAACCGAAAGTCTTGATAAATGTCTCTATTGATTTCATTCTCATTCTCTATCGTTTGTTTGGATTTATTATTGAGTTAATTAGTTAAATTAGTTAATTAGTTATAACCAATTTTCGTAGGCTAAATATAGTTAAATTAATTGAGTTTGGTACTTATTTCCTAGTCCTTGTGGGTTCGACACTCGTACTTCTAATTTCATTATACTAAAACTTGACACCGTGCACTTGCGGTATAGAATCGCTACACTGAGAAATTTTCTGTTTAAAAAATAAGCGATCAAGTTTTTGGCGCCGTTGCCGGGGACTAGTTTTAATAATATCAAACGAGATTAGTTGACTGTAGTTTAGTCATTTGTTTTTTTATTTTCGATTTTTTTCTCTTCTACTGTTTCTTTTTGTTTTGGTTGATTGTTACAGGGTACTATCTCTTGGTGCATGCTAAGGAGTAGCAACCCTACACTTGAGCCCTTTGATCCCGAGATTGAACGCACTTGTCAAAGGAGGCTAAGGCAAGCAAAAGCACATATGGCTAATACCGAGGAGATTCCGGTACCACCAGTTGCAAGATCAATCATGGACTATGCCCACCCTGCATTCCATGGATCACTGTCGAGTATCACGAGACCAACCATACAGGTTAACAATTTTTAGATCAAGCCTGCTATCATACAGATGATCCAACATTCGGTCCAGTTTGGGGGAGCTGCTACAGATGATCCAAATGATCACATCTCCAACTTCTTGGAGATTTGTGATACATTCAAGCATAATGGCGTTACTGACGACGCCATCAGGTTACATTTGTTTCCCTTTTCTTTAAAAGATAAAGCTAAATCCTGGTTACAATCGTTGCCTGCAGGTTCTATTACCACGTGGGAAGGAATGGCGCGGTTGTTCTTGTCAAAATTCTTTCCACCATCCAAGATGGCCAAGATGCGCAATGACATCACTACTTTTGCCCAATGTGATCCAGAGACATTGTATGAGGCTTGGGAGCGCTTTAAAGATCTACTGCGGAGATGCCCACATCATGGCCTTCCTATCTGGCTGCAGGTACAAACGTTTTATAACGGTTTATTTTCTGATAATCGTTCTATGATTGATGCAGCGTCAGGAGGAACTGTGATGAGGAAGACACCCGAGGAAGCTTATACGCTGTTGGAGGAGATGGCTGCTAATAGCTGCCAATGGCAGTCCGACAGGAACGTGCCAAAGAGGCAAGCCGGGGTACATCAAGTGAGTGAAGTCACTGCCATAGCTGCCCAATTGGAAGCGCTTAACAAGAAGATGGATAGTTTGAGCATGCATGCAATGCAAGTTCAAACTGTTACATGCGAGCTTTGCAATGGAGCACATCCGAGCACTGAATGCCAGGTTGGTAACCCATTCATTACTACTAATGAAGCTGTTAATTTTGTAGGGAACTGACCACCACCGACCTACCCCTACCAAAACACGTACAATACAGGGCCGAGGAACTTTCCCCAACCACCACCGGGGTATGCACCAAAGCCAAGCATGGAGGAGCTGCTAACTAAGTTCATATCATCGGCTGAAACAAGGATGAACAATCATGAGGCATTGATAAAGAACTTGGAAGTCCAAGTGGGACAGTTTGCAAAGATCGTAGCCGAACGAGCACAAGGATCATTATCTAGTGACACTGAGACGAAACCTAGGGAGCAAGTCCATGCTATCATGTTGAGGAGTGGAAAAGGAGGTCACTGAGAAGAAGGAGGCACACGTTGAGCTGGAAGGCGAGGCAGACATCAAGAAAGAAGATGATCAAACACGCGACAAAGGTAAGTCTACTAAGACCCATACACCCATCACACCTACTAAGGTAGAGATCCCACCCCCATTCCCCGCTGCATATAAGAGAGCAAAAATAGATGCTAAGTTTGCTAAGTTTTTAGAATTGATAAAGAATCTTCATATTGAGATGCCTTTCATTGATGCTATTCGGCACATGCCGAATTATGCTAAGTTTTTAAAGGAGATTCCATCAAAAAAGCGGAAACTGGGAGAGCATGAGATGATAAACTTAACTGAGGAGTGTTCTGCTATCATTCAAAATGATTCACCTCCAAAGTTAAAGGATCCAGGGAGTTTCACTATACCTTGCAAAATAAATTCTAAATCTTTTAATAAATCTTTATGTGATTTGGGGTCAAGTGTCAATTTAATGCCTTTGTCTGTGTACAGGAAGCTGGGTTTAGGAGAGTTAAAGGCAATCAATGTCTCATTGCAGATGGCAGACAAGTCCATCAAGTACCCTCATGGGATAGTGGAGGATGTACCGGTCAAGGTTGACAAATTCACCATTCCGGTGGATTTCATGGTGCTAGACATAAAGGAGGAGGCGGACATGCCATTGATACTAGGGAGACCATTCGTAGCTACTTGAAGGGCACTGATTGATGTCCAAGAAGGGAAGTTGATCCTCCGTGTAGGGGGGATCAAGTTACTTATGATATGTTCAAAGTTGTGAACATTACACGCACTGAGCACCGATGTTTTAGTGTCAATATAATTGATACACTATCTGTTGATGCGATGCAGGTTAAGAGTGAGAAGAAGGTGGAGGTCACATCGAATGGCCAACAAAGAAGAGGTAAATTTGGCGTAGGGGACTCGGTATTAATGAATAGGAAAAAGATGAGATTTTTTCCATGGGAGTTTGATGCACCATGGGCTGGACCGTTCAAAGTTGTCGATGTTCTACCATTCGACACCTTCAAACTGAGAGATGACCACGGGGCACTATTCACGGTCAAAGAAAAGTGGCTACGACACTACCACAAGGATGATGTGAAATCACCCCCTACTGGCCCTTGCGGCACTTGAGCTTAAACGGTAAAAAGTCCAGCTTGGGACTATAAATCAAGAACTCTTTCCTATCCCTTTGCTTTGTTTTAGTTTATTTTGGTTTGTTTTTGTTTGGCTTTTGTTTTTGTTTTGATTATGGTGAGAGACTCCATGCGTGCTATGATCTGTCCAACACTATGCCCCACGAGCTAACGAGGAATTGGACAACGATCACTGACGGTCATTGTCAACGGTAAATGCTTTGTCTTACTTTCCATGCTTATTACATTGAGGACAATGCATGAATTAAGTTTGGGGGAGTGCATTACTGTGTCATGCTTCTTATTTGGAAATTGATCGTTTGTTGAGCACCAACGAAATTTTTTTTTTGAAAATGAGTTCAATTAGTAAGATAAGAATAAATCATAGTAGTGGTCTCTATTCCATAATGATATTAATCTCACTATGCATGTCAACTTTAGTTTTGGTGATTGTAAAACTTGTTTGTGAATATCTTGTTTTGAGTAAGATGTCAAAGATGAGGAATATTTTGAGCACATTTGAGTCATGATCTTGTGAAGTGCATTTGGAGTAGTAATAATCGTTGTGAACTTGATGAATTGTTTTTGAGCATCTTAGAGTACCTTAGAAACTATTTGATGATGACATTTTGAGGCGAAATGTAATAGTTATAAACTCGACTTGGAAATGATTTAGGCGATCTTTGGACTGTTTGAGCCTTTCAAGCTTACCATGATAAACATCAATCCCTAGTATCAAATTTTGAGCTTTATTGAAAAAGAATGGAGTATGTTGAACATACTATTAGCCCCCATTCAACATTCTTTGGCAAACTCATTATACCCACCTTTATGAGCCTAAATTGAAAAGAATTATCCTTACCCAAAGGGAGTATAATGATTCTCATTATATGCACATAAATTGCTATATTTTGATGAGCTTATTATTGAAAAATTTATGAATGAGAAAAGAAAATGATAGATAAAGCCTTGAAAAAAAAAATCTAATTAAGACCCAAAGTGGCCAAGGCTAAAAGAAAAAAAGAGAGAAGCTCGATTTTGTGCTAAATATTTGAACATTAATACTTATACTCTCTTCTTTGTGCTATCCTATCTTTTCTTTGAAGTCAAACACCTAGGCCTAACGCTACAAGCTTAAAAAGACCTATTGATCCAAGTCTAGGGAGTGACTACATTAGTGGAGAAGCTGTTTGAGAATAGGACTATAGGGTGCTCAATGATAATCTTAACTTTCATTACCTAGCATGGCGATCGATCTATTTCTTTTAGGCGATCGATCGCCTCGCAAAGAAAACTCACCCAAAAGCTGTTGGAGTCAGGCGATCGATCGCTTCATATAAGCAATCGATCGCCTCAAACAGAAAATATTTTTTAAAGGCTACTGAAGACAGACGATCGATTGCTTCATGTGAAGCGATCGATCGCCTCAAAAAGAAATATTTTCTAAAAGGCTAATGGACACAGGAGATCGATCGCTTCCTAGGAGGCGATCGATCGCCTGTCGCGATTTTTGTTTTTAAAATACTCGATTCTCACACTCTACACACACTCATCAGATTTTAACTTCCCAAATTCCTAATTCCCTCCATAAATCCCTAAATCCCCAAATTTCTTCCAAATCTCCCCTCAAATCTTCATACAAGAGTTATTTTAACTCTTTTCTATTACAATTACCTAAGTTTGTTCCAAACTTTTCTACAGGTTCCAAGTGTGGGGTGAGCATTCCAAACACCAAGTGAAGGACCACTCATAATCAATGTTCGAAATCTTGAGGTACATTGGCTAGAATTTCATGGTAATGCTCAATTTCTGAATTTTTGGATAGTTGGACAAGATTCAATTTTTATGGATTGTGGTGCAAAGGTTGTAGTATTTAATAAGATTGGGGGAGATTGATATTATTGATTTTGTTGGGATTGATTTAATCTAGTGGATTCTTGATCTTGTTGTGGGAAAAGGTTGAGATTGTTGATTTTGTTGGGCTTGGTGGTGCAAGTGAATTATTGAAAGTGGTCTGGGAAAAATTTGACACTGTTGGAGGTTGTTGAGAAGTTGCTTGATATTTTCCATATCATGGCACCGAAAAAGAAGCCAAGAGGAGGGGCATCATCTTCATCATCCACCCCTATTTACGACAACACCAGCTTTGCTAACCAAGCGGCATCAGAATTCTATGAAAAAATGGCATGCTAGGCCCTTGGTAAGAGAGGGGGAATGGAGTTGGACACGCTAGATTCGGTCATCCTCCGAGAGGCGGAACGCCGTGGTTGGTTGCGCTTTGTGACACCTCCATGCCATGCAGTCATCCCCATCATCAAGGAATTTTACGCCAACTTTAAGGTCTCAGTGAACAGACCATATCTTACCATTCGGCGGAATAAGTTTCTTTTTGATAGCAAACGAATCAATCGCATATATGAGATGCCGAATATCGACGACGATGAGTACTCTGCTTATGTGCAACATCACTTTGATTACACTGAAGTCATTGAAACCTTATGTGGGGAAGGGGTGGAATGGATTCTGAATTCTGATGGGAAGATCAAACATTTCAAGAAGACTCAGTTGAAACCAGAGGCAGACATCTGGTTTACATTTATTTCTCATCGAGTCCTTCCATCTACTCACACTGTCGTGGTTACAAAAGAGAGAGCGGTGTTGGTTTTTACTATTATGGCGCCCCGCTCGGTGAATATTGGGACAATCATCTACTCCTCTATGAAATTAGCGGTGGAAGGCTCCACCATGATTGGTCTACCATTTCCTTCTTTAGTCACCAAGCTGTGCCGCCAGGAACAGGTACCTTGGGAGTCTCACGGGGAGTCAAGTGTGACATTCATTCCTCTTTGCCTTCGTCGACCGCCGCCGGAGCACGAGTCAGAACTAGGACCATCACAAGCGGCCGAGATGCCCGAGTCATCGAGCCAACCTGTTCCACGTCGCTATTCTACAATAGCTAACCCAACCACTAATGTTCAAAGATTCCAATCTCTTGAGGAGGAGTTGATGGCTATGAATTTTTGACAACGATTGATGTAGGGCGAGCATAGTCGACTTCGGCGAAACCAAGAGGAGATTTTACAAAATCAGGAGGACATGCGTGTAGAAATGAGAGAATTCATGCGGTTCTCCTACGACTGGCATACAGTTGAAGCTCAAGCTCACCCCAACTTGGTCTTCCCCACGCCACCCACTCTCAAGCCATACCCACCACCCACCGACGATGATGACGATGGTGATGCCGATGCGGATGAGGGTGACGACCACTGACGGTTGTCAACACAGGTATTACTTTGTCCTATTGTTTATTCATGTTCACTACATTGAGGACAATGTAGTACTTAAGTTTGGGGGAGTAGTTGTTGAACATTGATTTGATATTATAAAGATGTGAATTATGTTTTTGATAGTGTTTGAGGTGTGAATTGTGTTGGTACTGCGTTCTAGTATGTTTAACTGTGCGTCTGATAACATGTCTACTGCTGCGGAATCTTTGATTAGCTTAGTATTGTCCGATGAAGAGCATGAAAATTTTACACTGGTGTAATTGGATTAAAGTAGTGACTCCATGCCATGATGATATTAGTTTTACTCTACTTATGACTTGAATCTTGATGATTGTAAACATGTAGTGAATATTTTGAGTTGAGTTGACATGTTGAAAATAAGGAATAATTTGAGCACATTGAGTCATAAACTTGTTGATTACATTTAAAGTAGTGACGATATCTGTGAACTTGATGACATTTCTTGAGCATCTTAGAGTAATCATAGAACCTACCTTGTCTACATTTATCCCTAGTGTCCACCTTTGAGCTTGATTGAATAAGAATGGAAATTAGCCAACATTCGACTTTTGTTGATAAACTCGTTATACCTACCTTGTTTAGCCTAAAAAATGAAAAATTTTATCTTCACCCCAAGGGAGTATAATGAATCTCATTAGATGCACATAAATGGCTATATTTGATGAGGTTACTATGATATCCCCGAAATAATTATAAGCAATTTGGGCATTAATTATGTTTATGTGATTATTTATGGTGTTAATTAATTTAGTGTTGGAATTAATTATCTTGGTGAAATACTTAGTCACATGGTAGGCGTGACCCGGTGTTGCGTTTCAGGGTGCATGTTATGCATGTTGGGAAATTGGGTATTATCGTGGTTTAAATGTGATGGTTGATAATATATGGTAAAGCATGAATTTAATTTGGGTTTTGGTGCATTTTGGCAAAATGCTTTTGAAATATCATGTTGGGGTATTTAATACATCATGTACATGTTTTAATCTCATCCCCTTTATACCACTAAAACCCCTACTTTACCCAACACTTTACAAAATCCCCAATTACTCTCCCAACCCTAACCCTTATCCCCATTTTCTAGTTTAGCAAGGCAAGGAAGGAGAAATCTTTGCAAAAGTTCCATTTGTGTGATTCTTGGTAAGATTTGAGGTCTAGGAAGGGTATAGATCCTTCCTTGTTGTTTTTGTAAGGATGGGTTGTGATTTGAGTTAATATTTGAGTTTTGAAAATGGGTTTGTTTTGGGTTGGTATGATTTTTTGGTTGGGTGTAAGATTTTTGGTTGTTTTAAAGTGTATTTTGAAGGTTTATGGTGTTTTTATGTTGTTGGTTGATGGTATGAATGTTGGTATGCTTTGGGAAGAGTTTGAGGTGCATTAATGGTGATTTTTCGAGGCACAGACAGCGGCGATCGATCGCCCAAGAAATGGTGATCGATCGCACGCGGGCAGTACGTGATGGCTGTAACTGGCGATCGATCGCCATGATGAGGCGATCGATTGGTGAGGCAAGCGATCGATCGCCTCAGATTTTGGCATTCAAGGCTGCTGGACCTCGCGATCGATCGGGACTCCACAGCGACCGATCGCGAGATGCCAGAATGGTGTATTTTGATTATTTTGTGGGATTTTTGGTATTGGACTATTATTGGCTCCTAATATTGGTTTGTGTGAATGTGCAGAACCATCCCAGGTGGCGACACATCCAAGTAGATAAAGTCCATCGACATCTCCATTTTGGAACAAAGGTACGTAGTGAGACGTACGAGCATCGGACGGTAAAACGTATTATTACGCATTGAATTGGTTATGCACTATGGTTGCACACATGGAATTAATTATGCATTGTGGTTGCATACATGGTCTTGGTTATGCATCATGGATTGCATACATGGTTTGGTCATGCATTGTGGTTGCATGTGTATATGGGATGCATTGGGGCATGTGATTGTGAGTCGAGATAATATTCCAGTGATGGAGAATACTTGTCGCCACTGGCGTAGCGATGTGAATACTTGCCGCTGTCATACCGTAGCGATGAGAGAATATTTGCAGCTAATATGAAGCAAAGAACACGACCGTTGTCATATTTATAGCGAGGGATATTAGTGCCGCTGGTATTGTCTAAGCGATGGGTATTTCCACTGTCATGTTAACGCAAAGGGTATTATGCCACTGATATAATAAGACTTGGAAATCGAACACGGTATACATGGAATGGATGCATGCCATAACATACATTATTGGTATTATAATCCATTGATTATGATTGTGGTACAGGAACAACCAAAGGAAGCTTTTAAATGTATTAAATACAGGAAGTGATACGTATTTACGGTTTATGCATTTGAATTATAATCATATTATTGTGAATATGGTTTATATACATGCTCATAGTTTCGGGGTTGTTCTTGTAGGTACTTTTGGGCGGCCGGGCTAAGGCGGGTTGATGCGGTGAGCTAGTGAGGAGTGCTTTTGGCATAGCAGGCTTAATTCTTTTGTATAGTCTCTACTCTAGGAGTAGTGTAAAGCTATAGGATTAACATTCAATTGGTTGGGAATGCAATTAATCCCTTTTGAAAATTTTATTTTGGCCTGTAATCTTAACAGCTCAAGGCATCAACACGAACTATATATTCTGTTTATGCATGTTAGCTCTATTTACGCCTTTAATCCGCACTTAAGGAACTAGGGTCCTTACAGTTACTGTGAAAAGAATTTATGAATGAGAAAAAGAAAAGGATAGAGAAAGCCTTGAAAGAAAAGAAACAAAACAAAAAGTGATTAAATAAGACCCAAAGCGGGCAAGGCTAAAAGAAAAGGAAGAGAAATCCGATATGTGCTACATAAAAATAAACTTTACATGATATAATCTCTTCTTTGTGCTTATCCTATCTTTTCTTTGTAACAGACACCAAAAGCCTAACATTATAAGCTTTAAAAGTCCTTTTGTTCCAAGTCTAGGAATTGATTATATTAGTGGAGAAGTGCTTGAAAACTAGGCATATGAGATACTCGATGATAATCTTGATTGTTATTGATTAAAATTGTTTTGATCTATGATGATTGTAGGATACTTGGGATTGACAACAGCACACACATGTTCCGAATTTGAGACTGTTATTTGACTTATAGAGAAAATACTTCGTGTCCAACGATTTGAGGGATTTTTGTTGTGGTATGAGTAAAAGTTCTGAGATAAACATATGAGCACGAGATAATCCATGTCACTTATCTGTTGTGAATTCAATGTTTTTATTTATATTCTTGCTCGAGGACGATCAAGAGTTAACTTTGTGGGAGTTGATAAGTGTCATTTTTATATTGCATATATTTCTTGCGATTTTTATAGTGATTCTTGGAAGATTTTATACTTTTGGTTGTGTTTTGTTATATTTCCAGGAATCCGGTAGAAGTGCAAGAACTGCTTGAAAAACCCCATTTTATGAACTGGAAGGTGAAAATTGAACAAGACAAGTCAAGCCATTGGAAAAGAAGTGAAAAAGCTCAATTTGATGATGAAAGAAGAAGGCGATCGATCGCATGCACCAAGAGATCGATCGCCTGAAGCCAGAAAGGTGACGGAAATTTGAAGCAAGAGGCGATCGATCGCCTATAGGAAGTGATCGATTGCATCTGGGCAGAACACATATGCGATCGATCGCATATCACAAGAGACCGATCGCCTAAGAGAAAAATGTTGAAGGCAATGATCGCCATACACGAAGCGATCGATCGCATGCAGAGTCCTAAACGAGAAAAAATCCTTATTTAAATTTTGGGCTATATTTGGTACCAGATTTTGTTGTGCTCGTAAAGGGGAGTATAAAAGGGAGTTTTGAGGTCAAAAATAGGGTTCTTCTCACCTCTTAATAACAGCCTACCATTAGGAGAGCCATCACCTTCAAGAGGATTCAAAGCAACGCAGCTAGAGACGGGAATATCGGATCGACGCACGGCTTCAACATCGAGTGTTTATACGTATTTCTGAACTTTTGTTTTAGTTTTATTTCCAATTTTCAATGTTTATAATGTTGTTTGATGTTATAAACATTGTTTTTCCGTTAATATTCTAGGCTAAGTTTGTTATCGAGACAAGGGGATTTGTGTATGAACCCACAGTTTTAATTCTAGTTTTTGAATGAGTTATTGTTATTTTTGAGTTTGTGTTATGTTTTTAATTCTTTTAAGAGATTAGCTACCCTTTGAATGATGTTAGTTTACAATTGAGATCGAGAGATGATATTGTAGTACGAAACCAATAACATAAACCGTGGATTTCAGACCGAGATCGAGAGATGACGTCAAATACACGAGTGATAGCTATAGATCTAGTAATCGAAAGCTAAGGGTTTTCAAAGAACGTATGCAACATTGAATTGTTAAATAAGTGAACGAGAGTTACTTACTGCAATTCGGTGTTAGGTTTAATATAGCTCGAGAGAGTGTATTAGATATAACCGGAAAACTTGTCACCTTAGATGCATTAAGTTTAATTGGAACTAGTAGATGAATTGTGGGGGATTACTCAAGTGAACCGAAGTCTCGATATTTAACTCTACTGTTTACTATCTTAGTTCTTTGTGGTGTAGTTGATTCTTGGAGTTGAGTAAATTATTTAATCTTTCAAAACAATTTCATAGGTTAAATATAGAACGCTAGTTAAATTTGGTAATTACTACTAGTCCCTGTGGGTACGACAATCCTTACTTTTAGATCATTATACTAAAACTTAGCACCGTACACTTGCGGTACACAATCCTACACTAGAATTAATTGTTTAAATTAAAGCGATCAATACAGCAGACTGTTAAGTATTGTGGTAGGATCTCAATTGATAGCAAGTCAGCAGACTCTAAAAATAGTGCGGAAGATCTCTACTGGACTTGGAGATTAAGAAACTGAATAATAAAGTACAGAATGTAAGTGACACAGAATATGTTTCTGGAAGTTCGAAGCACAACGCTTCTACGTCTCCACTTCTTCCTTTGCAGGAAGGTTACCCTAGAAGACTTTGGTTTACACTTTACAGCATACAACCTTCTGAGACACCCACACAGATTTGCCTAAACTCCTAGCAATACAATATTCACAGTTGTTCACAGTTGGTTTTTACAACACTCACAAAGAATATAAAAATTTTGATCTTCGAGTGTTATTGAGCAGCAGACTCAATAAACTTTGATCTTCAAGATCACAATGACTTTTGTGTTGCTCTGCAAACCTTCATAATATGGCAATATGTGTTTTGAATGTTATGCTTGAATTTGAATGAAGTTGGTTTCGATTAATGAGAGTTGAACAAAAGGTCTTCTTCATTCTGTTCTTCGACGTATTTATAGACATGAAAGTCTAACGACAACTTCTTCAATTGGAAAGAGTAGCGTAAAATCAGCTTTCTGATTTGCTTATAAATCCTTTTTGTCTTCTTCCAATTTCGTTAATCAACGGCTAGTTTAAACTGGCGTGTTTGGTGGCGCTGATATAGCAGTGCGGCACTCTGTTGTACCTTTGTCAGAGTGAATCTGTACGTATTTTATCTTGTTACCTTGTACGTCTGTTGGCTTCTCCTTGACTGAATGTCTGCTGGACAACCGATCAGCTGATGTCTTTTCCATTGTCTGCTGGATAGTCATTAGGTACTTAGTCTGATGGACTAATGTATGCTAATGTCTTCTTAATTGTCTGCTGCTGTCTCCTACGGATTTGTATATTGGACTGAGACACTCTTGTACCAGTAGACGTTCATCATCTGCATCCTGTAGATGATAACTCCCTGTAGATGATATCTTCTGCTCTTTGCATCCGGTAGAGGATATATTCTCCTCTTTGCATCCGGTAGATCTTTGTAGAGTCAATCACCGTTCTTTTCATCAGTAGGCTTCTTCGATGCATTAGATGCTTCAAGCAGTAGATATTTGTTATCACCAAAGCTTAGAAATATTTTCCCAACATTAAGATCTAGTTTGAGTAATTCCACACTGGTTTTTGAGCCATTCTGAAAATAAGTTCCTTATGTTTAGTTCTTATTTGAAAAATTCAAGACCAGAGCTGATGTAGCACTACCATATGTCTAAAATAAAATATAGCTTGAAAATGTCTTCGGAAAATCAATCAAGATTTTGAAATAGTGTATTTATTATTACGCCATACCGTTTTCATCGGTTCATTCATCCTAATAGAGATATAAATTTTTATTCTAAAACAAAATATTGATATAAATTTTTGATAGGGGCAGACTTGGAGTGAGCCCATACACTATTGGCCAAGGATATATAGGTTTTGGGGGTTAACTGCACGGAGGCTTCATGAAAATGTAATTAGTGTTTAAACTGTTTGTATTTTTAAACAAAAGGTTATAACCACATGTGTAATATTAATTAGTGCTCTTTGATTTTAAAACATAAGCTTAAAACCCCTATTTTTAAAAAATAAAGTTATACAATCTCGATTCATTGATTGCAAATTTGTGCTCTAAATGAATCTGATATGTATATTTCACATTCTATTATTCTAAATATACTAGAAGGCCGCATTTGTAAAATAAAATATCATTCGATTCTTGTATTAGATCTTGTTGTTAGTACAAAGTGTTATTAACTCTTACAATTTATCATAGCTGTAAAATCCAACAAATGCCATAAATAAAATTAATGATCATGTCGGAAAACGTGGAAAATGAATGAAAAGTTAAGACATCCTTTGTTGATAACTTACGATGCACAAACACTGACACGACGACACTGACTCGACACGACACGACACGGACACGTCGATATGGATTCAAAATTTTAAGGATACGACACGGCTGAGATACGCATATATATATATATATACATTCAAATACTAAAATTCACATTTTTTAGATTCTAAAACCATGTAAAATCAACAAATATATTCTTACCGAAGTCAAGAAGCATATAATAAATGCATGCCACTGAAATTATCATAGTATCAATCATACTAACACCAAATACATAATACTTAAATTAATATAAAGTTTAACAAATACGTCCAAATAAAAGATAACACCAAAAATATTATTATCAAATTCAAAAATAATATATATAAATTTATGTTTCTGAAATCATCGTAGTATCACTCATACTAACAACATAGTATATTACTTCAATTCTGAATTCTGACTCTGATGCGGTGAGGTTATAACTGATATTATCACCTGATAGAGTGGTTAACTATTATTTTGAGATTTTCAGATCCTTGATTCAATGTTTCTGATATGATATGTTCTAATGAGAGCAATTTTGTTCAGTTTCTGTTTCAGTATTCATATCAGTTTATGTTCCTATTTTTTATGCATGTTCCGAATTATTATATGTATATATTTTGTCACATTCGATTGGCCCCTCTTGCTAAATATTTATCCAAACATTCACGGGTAATTTATTTAAATAACCTTAAAAAAATAAGTAATTTCAAAAATAACCCAAAAAATGAAAACATTTAAAAAGTAACCTAAACCGCCAACTCAGTTGGCATGTCCAGTTGGTCACGCCAACTCAGTTGGCGTCACCGAATAAAATATTGGTCACGCCAACTGAGTTGGCGTGACCAATTTAAAATATATAGTCACGCCAACTGAGTTGGCGTGACCTTTTTTTTTTTCGGTCACGCCAACCCAGTTGGCGTGACCATTTAATATCACAGGTCACGCCAACTCGGTTGGCGTGACCAATTAATGGTCACGCCAACTGAGTTGGCCTGACTTGGTGTTATAAAATTTCCGCGAACCCTTCTTCTTCGGCAACCTCTTCGGCAATTACAGTCTAAATTTTCTTCCCAACCTCCAATTAATCGTTTTTTTCTCATTTTGCTTCCAGTCACTTCATAGTTTCAGAATTTAGAGGTAAAAATCATGTCGCCGTGTATTAATTTCTATCACACTTTTTCGCTGCCATCCGCCGCCCGCCCCCCCCCCCCCCCCCCGCCGTCTGCTGCCTCCGTCGGTCGCCGTCGCCGGTTGCTGATGGCTGGTGGTTGTCGGCGGTAGCATATATGCCTCGTCATGTTTTATCAGTTTTAATTTATTTTGTTTACTTTATGTTGTCTATATGTACTAATATATTTTTTGTTTCATATAATAGGATGGATCCGATGACCGTACCAGGCCCGATCGATGATCATCTGTTGTCATTGCAGTCATGTCATCGTTCTGAAGATGTATGGGCAGGTGATATTGATCGGCCTTTGCGTGTGAGAAATCCGAGCAGCTATTTTTGGGATCTTTGCCCATTAGACACACGTGTTGTAAGTATGTTATATGAGTTTGGGTTTTATGGTGTATATAGGTGTAATAAGATTACCATTGACCCTCATCTAATCACGGCGTTAGTAGAGAGATGGCGTCGTGAAACGCATACATTCCATTTGAGATCTGGAGAGGCGACTATTACACTGCAAGACATTGCAGTTATTTGGGGTCTGCCAATAAATGGTCTTGCAGTGTCAGGTACCAATTTTGATAAGTCAATACCCGAGTGGCAAGAATATTGTGATCGTCATTTGGGATTTACACCAGATCCGCGTCACTTTAAAGGTGCATGTTTGTTAATGTCTGCGTTGAGTCATCATTTAATAGTAAATCGCATCCATTTGCATAGTACGACGGATGAGGTTGCTAAATATGCACGAGGTTGTGCATTATTAATGATATGTGGGATTATGTGCCCCGATAGCTCCGGCAATACTATAAAGTTATTGTACATACAAAAATTAGAAGATATCAGTTCTGTTGGTAATTTTAGCTGGGGTAGTGCTGTGCTGGCATTCTTATATCGTGAGTTGTGCACTTCGTCGGAGAGAGGGAAAAAAGTAATATGTGGTGCATTACCACTCCTACAGGTAATCGTTACCTTTATTTTAAATTACTGAAAAAATATATCTTGCATATTTAATTTATATTCTTCATGTTAATGTTTTAGATTTGGGCATGGTCCCGGCTCGAAAGTTTAGCTCCTCAACTAGGACGCCTGAGAATTGATATTGGGCCAATACCAATCGACGAGGACAATTACTTACCTGTTGCTCCATATGGTGCAAGGTGATGTATTACAAATTATTTTGCAATGTATAATATTATATTTAATATTTTGTTATATAATTTATGTTTTTTTATGATGATTATGAGTACACAGGTGGACATGTAAAGTAAGATTTACAGAAACTGGCACACATTCATTACGAATTATTAGGGTCATCCTTGACCAGCAGCCATTAAGCCAAGTAATTTTATTTTTTATATTCATGTATAAAACATAATAGTCTTTGAACATTATTTTAATATAATACTATATTTGTAGTTTAATTGGCAGCCGTATCCTGATGATTATATTGAAGGATTGCATACTGAGTTATGGACATACAGCGGCCCACTGATTTTGTATGACATAGTTGAGATGCATCGTCCTGAGCGGGTTTTTCGTCAATTCAGCATAGTACAAAACATCCCACCAGATCCACGGTCAGGGGATGATATATTACATGCAGTTAACCGCAGGGGTAAAACAAATAATGACTGGTCTGCACATCATAGGTTGTACATGACTATATGGGTTAATGCACATGCTCATACCGTGCACAGCCCGCGATATGAGTCAGCTGGACAGGGTGTAATTGTCGGGTACAATGACTGGTATGGACGAGTAACACGTAGATTCATTGGCCATCAACGACAATTTGTGGAGGCTGGTTATCAACATGGAGATGGCCCGGCATGGCAACATGTGGTATGTTGCTTTATTACATATGTATTACAAATTTGAAAATTGTGTTTAGATTTAAGTACTTAATAAATGTTCACTCATTTCAGATTGATCAGCTGTCGCAATTAACAGTTACCTGCGACCGTAATATCGCTGAGGAACAATCCATAGGGGCGTACATGGATGCATTTAGTGATGTCAGAAATGTCATACAAAATGTGTTGCATGTGGCGCAGGAAAGACGCGATAGAAACTTTCCGCCCTACGAAGAGGGACATGCGACTCAGGGTGAACAAGTACAGCCGATGCATTTGAGTGATGAAGAACAAGTACAGTCGATGCCTGCCGTTGTTGGAGATGCTGGCCCATCAAGCTATGTCTCGACATATATGCCAGGTCCCTCTTCGTCATATATGCCAGGTCCCTCTTCGTCATATGCCAGTGACATGTACGCAGATTATTTAAGTGCACATTTTTGAAACGACTATTAAAGTTTGAGCAAAGATGCCTCAAACAAAATCGATGCACTCCACGGGGGGTTTAAAGTCGGGGATACAGTCGGCTGCTGCAATAAGGCCCGGATGTCGATCAGAAATCAAACACACGCCGCCAGATTCTCCAATAATGTGTTTGTTAACCATCTCCAAGAACCATTTCCATGACAAAAAGTTCTCTTCATCGACAATTGAAAATGCCAGCGGTAACACTTGATTATTCGCATCCATGGAGACAGCAATCAACATCTTATGCTGATATTTTACATACAGATGTGTGCCATCCACTGTAATAACTTGACGACAGTGGCGGAAACCATCTATACACGGTTGGAAGGCCCAGAAAACATAACTCAAAGTTTTTTCTCTTAGTCTTGCATTATCAAGATGATCCCACTCCACGACTGTGCCTGGGTTCCATTTTTTCAAAGCTCCCATATAGAAAGGTAATATGTTGACCAAGCTCTCCCAGGTTCCATACACGTTCCGTATTGCACGTTTCAAACTATGCCAGCCTTTTGCATATGATATTTCAAAGCCATACTTATCTTTCACTGTTTGAATCACATACTTGATTTCATAAGCTGGATCACGACGAACGATTCCCAATAACAAGCTAGCAATCATATTCTTATCCAAGTTCGAATGATCAAGCGACAGCTCACTCAGCAGACAAGTGTGAGGACCACCATATTTGGTTATTTTGAATAACCCAACTTTTTTATCCAAACATGCACGCAGGTACCATCTGCAAGGTATATCCTCTGTACCGTGTTTGCATATTACTTTCCACAATGTTTTTGTACTCTTAACAACATGGTACTCACGTTTTGCAACACGTACTGAATAATCCTTCACAGCTGCCTGCAGATGAAATTTATCTTTGAAGACCATGTTGCGATGGATTTCACCTTTGGAGTAATCATAAAAACTCCCCCAACGGCCTGTTGGATTGTCAATCGAATCTCCAAAAACTTCTGGATGTGTCATGGAAAAGAATGGGATTGTTGGATAAAGATTATGATCATTTGTCATGGTTGGTGCCCCCTCCTCTTGGTTTTCAACTGCTTCTGCCATCACACCAATATCAACTTCATCATCATCAGCATCAGTCTCATCATCAGATGGAATCCCCTCTGGTTCAGAATTAATTTGATCACCAAAATCAGCAAAACTGTCTGCTCGTGGCTCAGCGGCAACATTATCAACATCTACTGGATGATCATCTCGGTCTCTACCACTATATGAACCCTCAGCTTGATGTCGAGCAACAGACGTCTCTTGAATAACAGATGTCGTCAATCCTTCTGAAAAACTGCCACTCATTGGCATTTCTGGAACATAATCATAATTCCTTGGTTCTGCTTGTATATAAAATTCCAAGCAACTATGACCCTGTTCTGAATCAAGTAGCCATGCTAAATTGTAATCATCATCTATGGGTAAAATAGTCTGACGTAACCCCGAAAAATCTTTGAACATATGCCTAGCATATAATTTCAAAAGAAACTGGTTGCGATCGAACCCAGTGATATCATATATTTTATCTAATAATTGTAGAAAATTAATTGTACGCCGTATAGTTGTACCTCTTGATGGACCACGATCATAACGGACGAACTCAGAATCTTGTATAATATTACCCCCCCAATAAAATAAAACTTGAATAGACATATTTTGATAACTACAGAAAACTATTACTAGTAGCTAATAAAATCTTTTCTGATGTAGAAGATCAGCTAAAGCTGCAACTACAGAGCATAATCAGAATTTTATCATATAATAAAAATATTAAAAGAGACTTGTGAATTGGTGAGAGAACTAAGAGGCGGACGGTTTTATTTATAGCACATTTAGTGCCGCCAACTGAGTTGGCGGCACTATTAAAATAATGTCACGCCAACTCAGTTGGCGTGACCCTATAAAACAAAGGTCACGCCAACTGAGTTGGCGTGACTACTATTCAACGTTGGTCACGCCAACTGAGTTGGCGTGACCAATATTTTATATGGTCACGCCAACTCAGTTGGCGTGACCTATTGGACCCGCCAACTGAGTTGGCGGGTAAGGTTACTTTTTAAATGTTTTCATTTTTCGGGTTATTTTTGTAATTATTTGTTTTATTCAGGTTATTTAAATAAATAACCCAACATTCACCCCTTACTCTTACTCCCATGTAAAAGTGAAATAGAAATTGAAGATGAAGAACAACACCTGTTTTTGGGGTTGGTGACCAGCTGCTGCCAAGATTTCAAGATGGTAGATTTTTATTATTTAGATGTCCGCTGTTTAATTTTAAACTATGATATATATTTTGTATGATTGAGCGCTTACCGCTTTACCAATAACTACAGTTAAGGGTAATGGCACAACATCAATTTTTTCAACCATACACTGGCACAAGCTCCACGTGTTCGACCAATCACAAAGCAGATGCAATTGTTGAACCCCAACAATCCATCCCCCAATAATTGCACTCTATGCAACTCATGGGAATCGAACACGCGACATTGGCTCTGATAACAATTGTAGTATCGAACGTTTACCATTTTACCAATAACTATAGTTAAGGGTAATGGCGCAACATCAATCTTTTCAACTATATACTGGCACAAGCGCCACGTGTTCGATCGATCACAAAGCAGGGGTAATTGTTGAACCCCAACATATTTAATGGCATAAAAGGTTGATTCTAATTCTATAACCTTGTTGTTTCGAGTGTTTATTTGGAGGCAAAACCGGCCGGTCTCGGGGTGTGGCAATATTAAAATAATCAAATGAATAAAATTAATATTAAAAATGAATATTAGATTGATGAAGGATGTTATCGTTTTCAAGTAAAAAAATAATAATAGAACAGTGCTAATTTGAATTATAGAATTGTTAAAATTTATTAAAGTGATAAAATGTACATAAATATCTAAATAAATGTGCACATTACATAATACACGAGTTAAATAGAAAGTCTTGTGGAGTAAAATATAATGTAATTAACAGTTATTTGATTGAACTATATTGTATATTTCTTATTTTTTGTGTATTTGGTTAAAAGCACTGTTCACTGTGATATCTTCGATTTATTTTATATCTTAATGCATTAATTTTTTTATGATAAAGTTTATGAATTATATCTAATTTAGCCCACCGAACATAAAATCCTGATTATACCCTTATTTGTTTTATTAAATATACTATGTGGCGTCGATTAAAGCTCCCTCTTATTGTGTCCTATGTGTTGGACGGCGCACATATAAACACGTGCTTTTGAATTTAGTGGATGGTGGCTTGATTAATGTTGTTAGGCAACCAACAAAGGTTGTGGGAAATGAAGTTTCCATGTTGTTTTCTTGTTCACATCAAGAAAGGCACCATTAAATAGATGCATTTTTTCCATTCCAAATTCATCACATTGAGTTGTTCTCTCATCTCATATATATACATTTGAGTGTGTACTTTTATAATATTTATGAGGTAGTTTTATCTTATCTTGAGAGTGTTGTTCTCTTTGAAAGATAGCGAGAGGTTGTAACCCACAACATATTATAGTGGAATCTTTTCATCTTGCCTGTGATTTTTACCCTAAAAATATATGGGGGAAACAAGTGGTTTCAGAGACTTGTTTTAAAAGCTTGTAAAATCCTGAGTATGCTCTGTGGTTGCAGTTTTGCCTGATCTTTCACATCAGAAAAGATTTTGTTGAGATTTTATTTTAGGAAATTTTTTTGTTGTAAAATGGCAGCACGGTTCAAAATAAAAAAGAAAAATTTAACAGTAGCAATTTCATGCTGTGAAAAATGAAGATGCAAGCAATGATTGTTGCTTGGTGGCTATTGAAGATAGACCAAAGGATATCACGGACGATGAGATGAGGAATGAGAGAACAATTCGAAAGTATATCTACATGGGATCTGTTGATGATGTGAAGGGGTATCGTTTGTGGAACCCACGGACCACAAACATATCATCAGCATGGAAGATATGGTAAAGGAAAACATAATTCAGATACTACAGTTCAGTTGGAAAATAAGACGGATGAAGATTGAATTTTTCTGAGGCAACTCTAGAGCACGAGGAACAAGAACCAGTCGGGTTAGAGTTATTCAAAGTTTGGTAGTCAACTCGAGAGAGGACACCACCAGGCTGACTTTCATATTATGAAAGCAATGTTGAATACTGACAGAGGATTGTGAGCCATCAAGTTTCCATGAAGCTACTCAAAGATCACTTATATCCATGTGGATGACAGTCATGCATGAAGAATTAGACTTTTTGTCAGGAATACAATTTGGGATCTTGTTACACTACCATGAGGAAGGAAAAGCTACCGGTAACCGATGAGTCGACAAATTCATACGGGATAGTAGTAACCAAGTGGAGTAATATCGTCAAGATTGGTGTTGGAATGAAATGCTCAGAAAGAAGGGATTGGCTCCAATGAAATATTTTCTACTGTGGTTTAGCTATAATAATCGGAGTAGTAGTGGCATTGTGTACTGTGTTAGACCTACATCTAGGGCAGCTAGATGTGAAAAGATTTTTCTTCATGGAGATTTGGTGTGGTAGGGGAATATGTATTGACTAAAGAGGTTCTGTCTAGGAAAATCGGTATTTAAGTGGGACCAGTGTGACCCCACCAATTTTTCTGGGAATCTTGAAGTTCTGTCTGAGAAAAAGCGAGATTCTCTCTTTCCTGAGAGCTTACTTAGTGTGTATTATTCAATTCTACATCAAAGTATCACAATGCGATGGAGAAATTTATATGCTCCAACCAGAAGATTTTGCTGAAAAAGGCAGAGAGAACTTTGTTTGCAGGTTGAACAAATCTCAGTACGGTCTCAAACAGGCATCGAGGTGTTGGGACAAGAGTTTTGATTCCTATATCATGAGCCTTGGGTACAACAGGTTGAGTGTAGACCCTTGTGGATATTTCAAGAGGTCTGGGTGATGATTATATCATGTTACTGCTGTATGTGGACGACATGTTGGTCGCAGGCCCCAACAAAGATCGGTCCAAGAATTAAAGGCACTGTTGACTAGCAAGTTTGATATGGGACCAGCAGACAAGATTCTAGGGATGCAAGTTCACCAAGACAGAAGTAACATGAAGATTTGACCCCTCTTCTGTTGACTTCAAGTTATCCTCCGAAAATTGCCCTAGCAGTGAAGTAGAGAGGATGTAGATGTCTCGAATATTAGTATGCATCAGCAGTGGGAGATTCTGACATTGCACAAGCAGTGGGAGGTCCAGGCATTGCACAAGCAGTGGGAGGCCCATGCATTGCACAAGCAGTTGGAGTTGTCAGTTAATACGTGGTGAATCCTGTACAGGAGCATGGTTACGGTTAAGAGGATTCTTAAAGGTACCACAATTGTTGCATTATGTTATGGAGGATCGGATTTCACACTCAGGGGCTTTGTGAATTCAAAATATGCAGAAAATTTAGGCAAAGGAGAGCTTGGTTGATGTTCTAACAAAGCCGGTTAAAACTGATAAGTTCGAGTGGTGCCGATTCTAAAGTGGCCTAGCAGAACTAAGCAACAGGGCATGACAAGATTGAAAGGATGTGTTGACATGTGTTTGTTTCTCAATCAAATATCCAAGTGGGAGAAATGTTGGACAAGAAATGCACCTGTAAAAAGAAGCATTCTTGCCATTAAAAATTCATCACATTGAGTTGTTCTCTCATCTCATATATATAAATTTGAGTGTGTATTTTTATAATATTTTGTGAGGTGGTTTTCTCCTATATTGATAGTATTATTCTCTTTGAAAGATAGTTAGAGGTTGTGACCCACAATATATTATATTGGAATCTTTTTATCTTGCATGTGGTTTTTACCCTAACAATTTTAGGGGTTTTCACGTAAATTGTTGTGTCCATTTTATTATTCATTTTCGTTATCTTGTATCTCATGTTGCCACACCTGGGCCAACACTATGAATTAATATATTCAAAATGCATTTTATCCTGTCATGAATATAAACATATCAAGCAATTGCAAATCAATCAAGTTGTTGAACATAAATAATTACCAATGTATCAAGTGTCAAGATGATTTATCTAGCATAAAGAGGCTAAAAGGCCCACACTATTCTCTCTACCAGATTTGACAATTGACAAAGAAAAGGAATTTAGCATTGTTACATGTTTGAGAACATTCACATGATAAAGTTATAATTTGTAGGGATAATTTGTATCCTCAAGATTTCTAAAAAATAAAATATAATTAGAAAAAATTCTAACAAAATTAATCATCAAACCACAAAAAATATATGAATCGGACGACAACCTAATTCTAATACCATTGTTGGGTTTTCTTGGAACCAAAGTCAGAACGAAATAGAAATTAAAATTTTCAATTCAAGTGTCCCGTGGATAATTAGTTTGCCTTCAATTCATATAAATAAACCATACATAGATCCACCCATGAAGAGAGTTATATTTCACATCATTGTAACGGATAGACCGTCGTTCTTGTCTTGCATCAAACCACAATTGCAGAACTTTATCGATTCATTTAATCCAACAAAATCAAGTTCACCGATCAAAAGGATGAACCTCAATTAATCAACACTAGGAAATTGATTGCTGAAGAGCAATAATAGCCCTAATGATGGTAGAATGATCAAACTTGGCAGAATACTTGAATTCTTTGAAACACAGTTAAGATGATATCCACCTCAAGAAATTACCATCTGCAAAACATTTACCAGCGAGGCACATCTTCAGTGAAGGATTGTAGATTCAGAATTTTTGGCTAAAATTTCAAAAACATTTTATGAAGGTTTGTTGAATTTTTGTTTTATAAAAGTGTCCGGCCATAGTTAAACGTTTACTTAATTCGAATTTGAATGTAAGTAACAAAACAATCTCTGGTTCCATGATATAAAATATCTCATATCTCTCAAACTAGACCAGATCAAGGGTCATACTGGGGAATCTAATATTCCCCAGTATGACTCCGATTACACTTGGGACAAACTTCATTCTTCTTAGTTTCAACGATCATCTGTCTGCGAGCTGGCGGTCTCTGATCTCTGTTTCTGAATTCAGGCTTTCTCTTTCGATTTTGAGGAGTCTCTAGATTCCTAAGTTCAGATTCCACGAACAATGCCCTCTCCATGAGTATATCAAATTTGGTATCCATGAGAGGTGCTACTTTGAGCCTGATGTCAGTGCGAAGGCCTTGTCTGAACCGTGTAATCTTGCTATTCTCTGATTGCAGATATAGAGGACAGAATCTGCCCAGCTCTTGGAACTTCCTCAGATATTCCAGCACAGTCATATTCTCGGTTTGCCTCAGCCTCATTCATCCTCTTTAGCCATTCGGACAGCGTCAGGGAAATACTGTTGCAGAAATTTCTCTCTAAAACTCGTCCAAGTAATGGAGTTTCGTCCCGTACTTACTTCCACTGAATTCCACCAGTGTTTTGCATTTCCTTCCAGAAATGGAGTCACCGCTGTAACACTTTCTCCGTCAGCAATGTTTATAGCCTTCAGTAATTCTTCAATCTTAGCCAGTCATTCCTCAGCTTTCATTGGATCAGTCTCGTTTCCAAAGTACGGTGGTCGGAGTGCCCGGAATCTCTCAAATTCAGTCCTTCTCGGTGGTTCCGGCTGTAGTGGTGCCGAAACAACATTTTGTTGCAACACTCCAGCTATGATGCGACATATGTTCGTGATGTCCACCTCATTCATTGTTCCCACGTTTATATTTGGGACTCCACCTTGACCTTGATTCACATTCCTATCTTGAACATCTCCTGAGTCGTGATTCGAGCCCTGCTCTTGGGTACCACTCCGATTGCTACTGGTTCTTCCTCTAGCCACTTGAAATCTTAAAACGAAAGTGAAATTTATCGTAAGATTCGTAAACAAAGAAGATAGATAGTCAAACCTAAATAACTTCATTCTTAAGTCCAAAAGTCTAATCCCAAACATATAACAAAGATCTAATCCAAACAAATAACAAAGGTCTAATCCAAACTTATAAACTAAGGCTCTGATACCAACTGTGACGGCCCGCCCAGACGGGTCGCCCGCCGTATTCAATTGGTTGAACACAAGGCTTCACTCAATTCAAAAACTTTGTTATCACTTTGAATTTATGTTTAGCGGAAACGTTTTTATTCTTATCGGATGTTTGACTTAATAACTTTTTACCCGTGACTTTTATCTTAGAAAAATTTGGGCAGAGTCTCCTCTTAAAAGTTGTGCCCTGTGATCTACCAGATCACTACAACCACAATAACAAAACCATAACAATTCCAAATAAACCAAAATCAGTCTTAAATACCAAAATCAAACTAAAAACATAATAAATAATTCATGTCCTCAAACATAACTTAAATTCTCAACATAATTAAACTTACATTTCATATCTAAATATCCTCCGCATCATCTAAGTCTTCAACTCCATCTGTAATATGTCACATTACAGGTAAATGTAAGTTGCAGCATTTTTATAGTAAGCATAATAAACATTTGATAAAATGTCAAAAACATCATTTTTCATAATGTGACGAAAAATAATACGATTTCATATCAAAATAACTTTCACACATATATGGTTTAATCCGAGCAGTTAACGGAATCAAAATTTCACAAAACGGAATCATAACCGAAATAACTGCACAAATAACCAACGAAACGTAACAGAAACGAATAACAATATCATAATCATATAACGTCTTAGCCATATAGAATTAACCATTAACCATAGCCATGCTGTAATGAAACAAATGCATACTCAAATACGGATGTGACACAATGATATCATTCCAGACTATACCTGCTGGAAGGGTATCGACAGATATTATACCCCCTCTGTCTTCGGGCAAAACGAAATGCGTTTCTTTATTCTCGTCGCCAACGAGCCGAAAGTATGCACGTTTTTATCCTCGTCGCAATGCGAGACACAACGAAACGAAAATTCCACAGTTCACAAACCTCAAATCGTATTCACCGAATCAAGACAAACATGGCCTTTCAAAATAGTTTTTCACACACAATAAAATGCTATTCAAAATTCCCTTTTTCAACAAAATCACATTTCTATCAAAAATCATTTCTTTCAAAATAATCTTGCATGCTTACTATCCCAAAACATTTCAAAAATAAATAACATAAAGTACTTAAAATAATTTGCTGAAAATACAACTCCATTTACGTACCTCAAAGCTTCCTATCAACGTTCAAGCTACAAACATTCTCACAATCTCCAAGATATCAAGGATTTCCTATTACCCATTTCAACATTATTAAAAACTATATTCTTTTAACTTGGTTCTATAATAACCTAACATAATTCTAACTTATGTTATTCAACATGCTTAAGGAATGAACACCAATTTGTTTTCGAAAAACCATTCACCATCTTCGAACAATCCCCATCTTCGAACACAACCATTCCATTTTCTGTAAAATCTTCAAACATACACTACATTTTCGAACTCAATCCTTAAGAAACATCAAATATGCAAATTCCAGTAACATTTTCGAAAAATTACAATCTCAGCTCTTCAAAATTACATTAACATTTTCGGACAAAAATTTCTAGAATAACCTTCGAATTCCAATTCTTGAACATTGAGGTTCTTGACCAAAATTAACCCAATAAACTTCAATTAAATCCAACTAACCTAACCATAACAATTAAAAAATCGAAAACAGCAAATAAAATCGAAAACAGAAATAAATTCGAAATTCGAAATTTCATACCAATTGATGTCCAAATCCGAATTCCTCTCAGTTGCTTGCTACAACTCTGAATTTCCGAAGCTTAAAACTAAAATCTGAAGAAAAAAAAATTTGGAGTTTGAAGTTGACGGAAATCGACAAGGCTTCGAAGAAAATTGAGGGATTCTCCCATGATTACTGGGTTTAATTAAGGTTGATGGCTTGAAAGTGAAGGGACGAGAGTTATCGGCGTTGTTGGGAGAAGAAGAGACGAGTGAGGCGAAGCGAGTGAAACGGACGAAGCGGACGATTTAAAGGCGAAGCGAAGGAGTGGAGAACTGAAGCGGAATAAAATGGAAGAAGACGAAATGAATTTGAGGGAAGAGGAAAATCGTGTTCAGCTTATATGCTCTTTTCACTTTTTTAAATAAATCAGGTCAATAATTTTCTTTAAAATTGGGACATTACAGTTATAATTTGTATATATTAATAAAAAAATATATCACACATTTTGATTAGTTGAGCTTGAATTTTTTCACGTTATTTTATGATTAATTAATGGAGGAAAACAAATTCAAATAATTTTTACACTTTTTTTTCAAATTTAAATAATATTTTTAATTTCTTTTAAAAAATAAGGGTCAAAATCGTAACCGAAACCGTGGCCAGGTCTATCTCAAGCTATGATCCTAAATAAAAATCTTATGATTTTCACGACAAATTCAAGTAGCTCATTACTTCGGGTTTTTTTTAAAAATAATTCAAAAAAAAAAATATTTTCAAAAATACATCGAAAATAAAAATGTTGCAAATATACCCTAAACCGCCCTTGGAAAAGGCGGCTGCTAATACATTGAGGGGCCGCTTCTACGTGAAGCGGCCCCTATATATTTGAGGAGCCGCCCATTGAATGGGCGGCTCCTCTTATTTTTTTTTTAATTATATAATTATATATATATATTATTAATATAATATATTATTATTATTATTATATATATATATATTATATACGTATATATATTAATATATATGTTTATTATTATTATATATAATATATACGTGCATATATATATATAAATATTATTATTATTATTATTATTATTATTATTATATATTATTATTATTATTATTAGGGCAATTCTTAAATCTTTAAAGGCAATCTAAAATTGATCATCAGTCTTTGTGTAAGAAAATTTTTGATGTCATTCGACATATTATCAATTACATTAGTTCTAACTCCTTATTCACCTAAAATTACTAAAATACCCTCGCTTTCTCACACGTAAAGTTTGTATGAAACATATATAATTTTGGTATTCAATATACATAAAATTAATATGAAACCTATACAACTTCAGTGCTAAGTATACATAAAATTGGTATGAAACCTATAATAACTCCCCATCACTTAAAAATACTAAAGTACCAGTGCTTTCTCATAGGAAAAGTTGATCATAAATTGTTATGAAACCTATAATAATTTTGGTACTAAGTATATATAAAATTGATAAGAAACTTACAGTAAGAAAAAATTGGTAGCGACCGCCAAACTGGTAGACTGCTGCTAAATGATTTAAGGGCCGCTACATAATATTTTTGAGAAGCGGCTGCTAATATAATATAATATATTAATAATATTATATATACGTATATAATATTATTAATATTATATAATATATTATTAATATTATATATATTATATATAAAATAAAAAAATAATATTGAGGAGCCGCTTCATGGTGAAGCGGCTCCTCAATATTTATATATATATATATATATATATATTATATATATATATATATATATATATATATTATTAACATAATATTATATATATATATACGTATATAATATATATAATAATAATATTGTATTTATTATTATTATATATATATGTACATATATATTATGATTATTATTATTAGGGTAAATTCTTAAATCCTTAAAGGCAATTTAAAATTGATCATCAGTATCTGTGTAAGAGAATTTTTGATGTCAGTTCACATGTCATAAATTACATTAGTTCTAACTCCATATTCACCTAAAATTACATTGATGTCAATGGTACTTTAGTATTTTTAGGTGAATATGGAGTTAGAACTAATGTAATTTATGACATGTGAACTGACATCAAAAATTCTCTTACACAGATACTGATGATCAATTTTAAATTGCCTTTAAGGATTTAATAATTTACCCTAATAATAATAATCATAATATATATGTACATATATATATATAATAATAATAAATATAATATATTATTATTACATATATTATATACGTATATATATAATATTATGTTAATAATATATATATATATATATAGATATATATATATAAATAAATATTGAGGAGCCGCTTCACCATGAAGCGGCTCCTCAATATTTTTTTTTATTTTATATATAATATATATAATATTAATAATATATTATATATAATATTAATAATATATTATATTATATATGTATATAATTATATTATATATATAATATTAATAATATTATATATAATATTAATAATATATTATAATATATTAGCAGCCGCTTCTCAAAAATATTATGTAACGGCCCTTAAATCATTTAGCAGCAGCCTACCAGTTTGGCGGCCGCTACCAATTTTTTCTTACTGTAAGTTTCTTATCAATTTTATATATACTTAGTACCAAAATTATTATAGGTTTCATAGCAATTTATGATCAACTTTGCCTATGAGAAAGCAATGGTACTTTAGTATTTTTAAGTGATGGGGAGTTATTATAGGTTTCATACCAATTTTATGTATACTTAGCACTGAAGTTGTATAGGTTTCATATTAATTTTATGTATATTGAATACCAAAATTATATATGTTTCATACAAACTTTACGTGTGAGAAAGCGAGGGTATTTTAGTAATTTTAGGTGAATAAGGAGTTAGAACTAATGTAATTGATAATATGTCGAATGACATCAAAAATTTTCTTACACAAAGACTGATGATCAATTTTAGATTGCCTTTAAAGATTTAAGAATTGCCCTAATAATAATAATAATAATATATAATAATAATAATAATATTTATATATATATATGCACGTATATATTATATATAATAATAATAAACATATATATTAATATATATACGTATATAATATATATAATAATAATAATAATAATATATTATATTAATAATATATATATATAATTATATAATTAAAAAAAAAAATAAGAGGAGCCGCCCATTCAATGGGCGGCTCCTCAAATATATAGGGGCCGCTTCACGTAGAAGCGGCCCCTCAATGTATTAGCAGCCGCCCTTTCCAAGGGCGGTTTATGGTATATTTGCAACATTTTTATTTTCGATGTATTTTTGAAAATAATTTTTTTTTTTTGAATTATTTTTAAAAAAAAAACCATTACTTCAGTACTCATATTACTGTTTCATTGTTAAACACCTTTAAAAAATTAAAAATTAAAAATAAAATTAAAAACTGAAACTTCGCTCATTTTCTATTCCAACCCAAAATTAGTTTATAACCACTAATATGCTCAAATACTTAAATCGTATTAATTTTTAATACGATAAATTCAACCCCTTGAATTTAACTATCGTATTACATAGATCATATTCATAACCTGTGTGCACTAATTGGCTCCGACGTGCCGCTGTAAAACTTATCTCTGAATTTTTTTTGAAGAAATTGTTTCACTAACTTTAACAAGGGAGGCTGGGGGAAACTATATTTCTTATGGAGGAAAGCTTGAATTTTTAAAAAGATTTATATATAAAAGGTGTCGATTAAGAGAGTAATCCGCCCCTACGGTGACCACCTAAGCTTGCTAGTCATCTTATGAAGAGGATATAGTTCATGTACCTCAATAAAAGCTGAAGTAAAACCAAATGTTGATGAAGAACCAACCACGAATTGTATTCTTGGGGTCAATTATTAAAAATTAAGCACATCCATCCTCATGAGTTCTAATTACATACATGATTCGTCTATACGGTCGGATCGCATCACGGATAATAGTATTCCAGTTCCGCGACAGGTATTACTAACCATGATTTCATATGTCTACACAAGATTCTTGATTTCATACATCATCCAACTTATCTCCTACTAAACAAGGGAAACCACCTTTCCGTCAAAGAAACATGATGAGATACCATGAACATAAAACCATAAGCACAGTGCCCACTCCCAAGGGAGACCCTCCAACAATTATATAGTGAATCTGTCTCCGGCAACAACCAAACCAACGGGACCCATTCTCCATAATCGCTCGATGACCCGGACAACAAGTAGCAGAAGCACAGGGAAAGCAATCAAGAGGAACTTGACATGATCCATCATGTCATCAAATCTTGACTCATAGTTTATGTACCAAGTTAGAGTCACAAAGAGGAAGAGTATGGCCAGAAAGAAGAAGAAGTGGATTGGTAAGGAGAGGTATTGGAGGTAATCATAGTAATATCTAGCCATTTTTTTGAGAATACAATGGTGAAGCAGAATGTTGTTGTGCGTTATATAGGAGCTTTGGTGGGGTAAAAGAAACCCATGGGTGGAGTATGTAATCAACTAGTTTGTAGGTTGATTAAGTTGCTATAGATAAAGAGAATATTAATATATACAACAACAACAACGCTTTTAATCCCAATGAATTGAGCTAGACTACAAGAATAATTGAGAGAACATAATCAATTTGGGTCAGATATGTGTGTCAGTCTTCTCTAAGCGTTTCTATATTCTTTTTGATCCCCTTGAACTCCAAGTATTTGCGTGTAACTTCGAGTTATATCTTCTTCGGTCGTCGTCTTGCTCTCGTGAAATGGCCGAAATCCATGGACTCCACTCGACACACATGTGCATTGTTGGGCCTAAGTTGTACTTGACCAAACCAACATAAGCTACTTTCTTGCATATTCTCTTCTATACAAGATAGACCTACTTCAGCTCGAATATCTTCGTTCCTTATTTTATCTCTTATGGTCTTATCGCACATCCAACGAAGCATACACATATCTAGCACACTCATCTTTTGATGTGATTTCTCTTAGGTGCTCAGCATTCCGTCACA
Organism: Haberlea rhodopensis; assembly: GCA_907163345.1. NCBI lineage: Eukaryota > Viridiplantae > Streptophyta > Magnoliopsida > Lamiales > Gesneriaceae > Haberlea > Haberlea rhodopensis. Next base: position 1,082,608 of record CAJQUN010000149.1, read on the forward strand.
TACAACATTGAAGGTCAAATTGTGGTTTTATAAAACTTTCCCTTCAAGTTCAGCGGGATATTACGATCGCATAGAACTCCGGTGACGTTTATCCATTACAACAAGTCCGCATGTATCATGTGGTTAATGTCACTATCAATCTCTCCATCCTTTTGGATAACAGAGTCTAAGTGTCTAAACTTGCTGCGCATCGATATCTCTTGATCATCGAGTGCTACAACACCGGGATCCCGAAGGGCATGACCACTAAATTTGCACTCCATATATTCCGTTTCAGACCTACTGTTAGGATCGGTCCGGAGTGTTTAGAGGGGGGGTGAATGAACACTCATATTAAAAATTAATCCCTTGTGATTTCTTTCGGATTAGTGAAAGAAATCTGTTTCTTAATCAACTCTTTCGCAGAACATACTACTGAATATTTTAGTGTGGAACGGTCTGTTCTTAGATTAGTAAGAACGGCTTGATGGCTTGAATAATAGAACGAGTGCAGAATGATAAAAGACAGAATATGTTTGTGGAAGTTCAAAGGTGGTGTAATCCTTCTACGTCTCCCCTTCTTCCAATTAAGGAAGGATTCCACTAGAAGACTTTGATTTATACAATCCTGTTGTACAAACCCGATTCAGCTGGATTTACCTCACTACCAGACTGAAACTCCTAGTCTCTCGATCTGTTCAGACACACTCTGTCTGACAGTTACAATTGTTTTTCACTTCTATATTTCAATACAGAATGTACAAGATAGACTTTAGTCTATGAACACAATGATCCTAAAATGATCAAATATTACAATATACTTGTGCTTATGAAGATTTTCAGCTCGAGAATGTCTGAGCTTGTAAGCTTGTGCTGTTTTGCTTTCTTGTGCGTTTTTCGATTGATCAGACTCTGTCTTGAGCTCTTCTGTTGCATCCTTTTATAGTTGCATGTACCAACGACATTATTTCCCTTAATGTGCAACTCTTGACTCTGCTTAAACTCTGAGTAAGCTGCAGTCTTCTTCTTTAGGGTACTTGCCGTTCTGGTACATGCTTTCGGCGACTGTCAGGTAGGCTCTTCTTTGTCTTCTTACCTTTTATGGTAATCTTCAGTCCTTGGTCTTTTTCAGCATTAATTACAACATTAAATGCTTCAATAAATAGCCGTTAATGATTCGGACTGAAGAATCAATCTTATTCAGCCTTGACTGCTCTGATCTGATAGAAGTTGAGATCGATCTGAAGCTTCGATCTGGTCAGGCTGATTTCCATCGATCCGTTCTGTTTTGCGATATACCATATCAGCTTGATCTGTTGTGAGCGATCTCGAACCGGTCTGATATGTTTTGTCATCTTTAAGAGAGTTGTGAGTGATAGTAGCCATTTGAGTGTAATGGAAAAATACGAAGAGTTTGAAAAAGATGAGAGAGTTAGAGAGCAGACAGCGGTAATTCGTAAAAGTGAATGAAAATGAAATGTTCAGCCCGCTAAATAAGAGAGAGAAGACACGCGTCTTTATCTCGAAGACTGATAATTAAATAATTCAAAATAAACGGTCAGGATGAAAGAGAGATAAGGCGGTTAAAATTGCGATCAGTCCGGGCTGTTTTAAACAATTATTTTATTTAAAGATTTGTTGACCAGACAGATCATGAGATAACATCAGATTTGACATAGATCGGTCTGTGTCGTTCTGATCATTGTATTATCAATCTGTGCCAGCATACAATCTTTAAAAAATAACTAAAAGAAAGATACTTCTAAAACATCAAGCTAAGTCTACTAAACCAAGAATTTGACGAAAATAATTAAACTTAGCCTCAGGAAGTGGTTTGGTGAAGATGTCTGCTGCTTGCTGTTCTGTTGAAATATGCTCGATCCGAATTTCCTTTTTGCCAACATGATCTCGAATAAAATGATGTCTTATATCAATGTGCTTTGTTCGAGAGTGCAAAACTGGATTATACGTTATAGCAATTGCACTTGTGTTGTCACAAAATATCAGAGATTCAACAGCTTGAATGCCATAGTCTTTGAGCTGGTGTTGAATCAAGAGCATTTGAGCGCAACAGCTTCCAGCGGCAAGATATTCTGCTTCAGCTGTAGATGTGGCAATAGATGTTTGCTTCTTGCTAAACCAAGATATCAATCTTTCACCTAAGAATTGACATGTTCACTGGTGCTATTGCGATCAATCTTACAGCCAGCATAGTCAGCGTCTGAATATCCGATTAAGCTGAAATTTGAATCTTTGGAATACCAAAGACCAACGTTCTGAGATCCTTTCAAGTATTTCAGAATACGCTTAGCAGCAATAAAGTGTGATTGCTTTGGTTCTGACTGAAATCTAGCGCACATACAGACTGAGAACATAATATCAGGCCGGCTCGCTGTAAGATACAAGAGCGATCCGATCAGTCCTCGATACATAGATACTTCAACTGTTGTTCCCCCTTCGTCTTTATCTAACTTGATTGTAGGACTCATTGGAGTTGATGCAGTTGAACACGTTTCCATTCCGAATCTCTTGAGAAGCTCTTTGGTATACTTGGTTTGATTTATGAAAATGTCATTGCTGAGCTGTTTGACTTGGAGACCCAGAAAGAATGAAAGTTCTCCCATCATACTCATCTCAATCTGTCTCTGCATTAACTTAGAAAATTTCTCGCATAATTTGGGGTTAGTTGACCCAAAAATGATATCGTCAACATAAATTTGAACTAACAAAGTATGTTCCCCCTTAATAATTTAAATAGAGTTTTATCTACTGAGCCGATCTGAAAATCATGGTTCAGCAGAAATTGAGACAGAGTGTCATACCAGGCTCTTGGGGCTTGTTTCAGACCATATACTGCTTTATTCAGTAGATATACATGATTTGGAAATGAGTGGTTCTGAAATCCAGGAGGTTGCTCAATGTAGACTTCCTCCTGAAGCTTACCATTAAGAAAGGCACTGTTAACGTCCATTTGATATACCTTGAAGTCTTTAAAAGCAGCATAAGCAAGAAATATTCGGATTGCTTCAAGTCTGGCGACTGGTGCAAAAGATTCATCAAAGTCAATTCCTTCTTCTTGTCGGAATCCTTGGGCCACCAGTCTGGCTTTGTTTCTAACCACAACTCCATCTGCGTCTAGATTGTTTCTGAACACCCTTCTGGTTCCAATAACAGGCAGATCACTTGGCCTGGGGGTTAGACTCCAAACTTGATTTTGTTCAAATTGATTAAGCTCTTCTTGCATGGCTTTAATCCAGTTGAAATCAGTCAAAGCTTCATCAACCTTTTTAGGTTCCAGATTTGATATGAAAGCAGCATGAGTGAATTCATCCATCATCTGTCCTCTAGTTCTAATCGGTGCAGAAGGACTTCCAATTACTAGATCAGGTGGATGCCTCTTTGTCCATCGATAATTCGTTTCTGGATTGTCTGGTCCAGACGGATGAGTAGTAGCGGCGTTATCAGCATCTGATTTAACATTAGAGTGAGGAACATCCGGATCGGCTCGATCTGAAGGAGCTTCATTGCCATGATCCGGTCTGTCTGGTACTTCAGGTTCCGGTGGATTGTCTCTTGACCTGTTATCTACAATCTCATCATCACTGTTAGTTTCGAGATGGATATTTTCCATCTGATTTTGAATTGATTCCTTGCTACCCTCAATACATAAAGATTCATCAAAAACTAAATAAACAGATTCGTCTACAGTTAAAGTGCGATTGTGATGACCTGAGATTAGGGATGTTAATCCCGGAGTGTTAATAACCCCTAAAGTGGTTTTACGTGGCAATTGGAGTTTAATCGAGGTGTTGGGCCCTCCGGGCTCGTCTATTTGAGTAGTTGGGATCGTTGGATCCCGAGGTTGAGATCGTATTCTCATTTCGGTGAAAACCTGTGAGTTGGGTTTTTAGTGTGACTCGGCATCTCGGGTGCTTGGTGTGGGCACCGATAGGGGGTTTTTGGGTTAGAGAGAGAGTTTTTGAAAACAGATGATTTTTAATGAATCATGATGTATTTGTGGGGATATTAGTATTTCGGGATATTTTTGCTATAAATACCAGTTGAACCCGAGATTTTAATTATCGGAACCATTTTCCCCACCTCCTCTCTCTCTTCCCGCCCGCGCACTTCTCGATCCCCTTTGACCCCCGCGCGTAAAAGTCGTTCGCCCGCCGCCGTCCGGCCGCCGTTCGGCGCGTGCCACCCGCCGTTGGAATCGTCTCTTCCAGGCGCTCCTATCCATACCAACAATTCGAAGTTTCGTCGAGAATCGCGTTCGGATTTGCCAGAAAAGCGTAGGGTTCAAAAACTGGAGTTCATCCGATTTTTGGGGCTCGATTTTGGTATGATTTTGGCACGATTATTCTAGTGTTTTTGGGGCGTTTTTAAGCTGATTTTGAGTCGATGATTTCAGACTTTTGTGGTTCGAAATAATTGTTGCATTTAGTTCGAATTTCAGCTCGATTTTCATGAGTTAGGGTTCGAAAAATTGGGGCTTTTGACAAGGAGTGATGATTCTTGTTAGTAATTGATTATTACATGTTTTAGATGTATTATTGATGCTTATTGGGTTCGAATTTAAGGGCTTGAGTTCGAAAATTTGGGGGTTTTTGGCAAGGATGATCATTCTTGCTAATGATGGTTTAATTCACATTTTTTTTAGATGATTTATGGTGTTTAATTGGGTTCGATTTGTGAGATAAGGGTTCGAAAATTTGTAGGGTGTTCTTGAACAATTTTCGATATTGTCTCATTTGTTCCCTCCCTGCATGTACCCTGCCCCGGGTCTTTTTAAAGGTTAATTGTCGTGTGTTGATAATATTTTGAGGGATATGGGTGTGCTTGAGCATGGGTTGCATGTTCGTAAATAATTGTGAATTATTTATCGTGTTAGCACATCATTCCTCGGGACATGGAACTCGAGCAAGGTTTGGCTCGGACTTCGAGGATTTAAGGTACGTTTAGCGTACGAGCATAGCTTAAATGATGTTTTATAAGTACGATGCATGATTTAAAATACATGAAATGTTTTACTATGATGGCACCGGGACCTGGTTACGTTATTTTGATTCACATGGTGAAATGCTTGGTGCCGCTATGAAGCGAGCAAATGATGGGTGTGGCTGCTACGGAGCGAACACCGGTAGTATGACGCTACTTTGAAGTAAGAAATGAAAATGTGGTATTCGATTAGATATCTAGGATATCTGTATTTTATTCCCTATTGGTAATGAATAGGAACAGAGACGTAGTTAATCAGAGAAGTGATTAACTAGTATCGGAAGTTAAGGAAATCTCAATATGATATCTAGAATTATGATAATTGCTAGATAAAGAAAGATGTTATGAAATGTTGTTAATTCGAAACTGGTTAGGGTTAACCAATATGATGATTAACTGCATATTCAGGATTTGATGATTTATCTGTTTTGAGAACAGGGTTATTATAGGGGTACGCTAGGATGAGGATGATACCATCCAGGAAGTGTCACATATGTTCCACAATATTTACATTTTCGTAAATTATGTATTATGTCATTATGATTATGAAATTGTGGAATTGGTATGCTCACCCCGTTGGGGGCTGTCTCTGTTGGGGCAGGTGAACAGGTACATCGATGGCTTTGGAGATGAGCTCGAGCTGTTGATTGGATGTACTCCCAGGATCGTGGTACCAGGGCTTGATGGAGCACGGTATCGTATAGAGTACTTATATACCCCTGAGGATTATATACATATTCATGATGCTCGTATGTGAGCACGATTATACTTGTATATGGGTTGTATATAAAGGCATGAGCCTTTCTCTCTTTCATTCTATGTTACATGCAATTAGAGGTAGAATTGCTAAAGGTTATGAGAGTCATTGGTGTATTGTGGGTGTTGAAACCCACTTTTGTTGCCATATGTGTGGTGTCTTCCCTGGCTGGGAATTTACTTGATATTGCTGTATTCTGATGAGTATTATGTTTTCCCTGGCCGGGAATTATGTTATGTGTTGTACTTTTATTTCGGGATAGCTCTATTTATGGGGAGACTCTGCCCAAATTTTTATAAAAGTCCACAATGTAAAAAGGGGTGTAATGGGCGAACTCTATGAGTCCCTTGTTGTTAGGATGATGAACTTATAACATTGTATGTTAAAGAAAACTTTGTAATTGCCATTCAATGGTAAAGTATCATCTGAGTTTCCCGAATGATTTTATGGAAAGCATGTGCCACACATAATGATTAATACACTAATCAAGGGTTAAGTATATGGGGTCCTTACAGCGATTATTGAAAACGCGAAAAGCTTTACTATTAGATGAATATCCTAAGAATATCCCATTATCTGAGCTTCAAATGCTGTAAGATGATTCTTACCATTATTGTGAACGAAACATTTGCAACCAAATACATGAAGGTGAGAGATAGACGGTCTGTTACCAGTCCATATTTCATATGGAGTAAGATTCAACTTCTTGTTAATCATAGACCAATTTTGAGTGTAGCGCGCAGTATTTACAGCTTCTGCCCAGAACTTTTGCGAAATGCCAGAATCAGCAAGCATTGTCCTTGCTGCCTCTTTATGCGTTCTGTTCCTTCGTTCTGCAACTCCATTTTGTTGGGGAGTTCGGGCGGCTGAAAATTCATGCTTAATTCCTTGATCTTCTAGAAAGGATTCAAGATTATGATTTGAAAACTCAGTGCCTTTGTCACTTCGAATCCTGTCTATGCTTGATGATTTCTCATTCTGAGTGCGTTTCAGCAGCTTGATCAATTTCGGACCGGTTTGATCTTTACTGCTCAAAAATATAGTCCAAGTAAAACGTGAGTAATCATCAATAACAACAAGAGTGTACCGCATTCCCCCTAAACTTGTTATTGGTATAGGACCAAACAAGTCCATGTGCAATAGTTCTAAGCAGTGTGAGGAGGATTTGGCATTCTTGTTTTTGAAGGATGATATGATCTGTTTGCCCATTTGGCAGGCTTCACAGATCTTATCCTTAGCAAAGTCGATCTTGGGCAGACCGACAACTAAATCATGTTTACACAGACTAGAAATAGTCTTAAAATTGAGATGATTCAAGCGTTTATGCCATAGCCAGTGTTTATTATCATTATTAGCGATGAAGCAAGTAGGATTATCAGGTTGAGCAAAGTTCCAGTTAATCTTATATGTATTTCCATTTCTGATTCCTACAAGCATGGTCATACCGTCTGACGATTTAACAGTGCAAGTGTGTTTGTGAAATTCTACAGCATAACCATTATCACATTGTTGACTTATACTAATCAGATTATAGCATAGATTTTCAACTAACAGCACATCGTTGATAATAACATTACCATGGACAATCTTACCCTTGCCCACGGTCTTACCCTTTGAGTTATCTCCGAAGATGATCTTGGGTCCAGTACATTCTATGACTTCAGACAACAGCTCGATGTTTCCAGTCATGTGACGAGAACACCCACTGTCTAAGTACCAATCTGATGCAAGTTTCTTCGGTACCTGTCATCAAACATAATTATTGTTGGTACCCAATCCTACTTGGGTCCAGAACGGATTAGCCCTTTGGGAACCCACACCTGTATCAGCTTTAATGGCTTGTGTGTGTCTGGTGTGCTGTGAGCTGATCTGTTTCGATGTTGTGTGTGATTGTGATGCCCCGAAATTAATTAATTGCGATTAAGGCATTAATTATGTTTATATGATGAATCATGTGGTAATTGATTTATGTGTTGGGTAATGAGATGTTAGCATGATTTAATTGTGTTGATTATTAAATATGAGGAAGATGTGATTTAGATGAAGTTTAGTGCATTTTGTCAAGATGCTTTTAAAATACCATGTTGGGGTGTTTTATACATCATGTTAAGTTTGGGGTGCAATTTTTAATTAAATTAAACAACCCCTTTTAATCCTATACCCATCACTTTAACCCCACTTTACCATTCACTTTTTAAAAACCCCCAAAATCACTTTCCAACCCCAAACCCTTCCCATTTTCGAGATCCACCAAAGAAGGAGGAGAAAAGCTTCACAAAAACTTTGTTTGTGTGATCTTTGTTAGGATTTGGAGCCTACAAGAGGTATGGAACCATTCCTAAAAGTTTTATGATGTTTGGTGTTGAAATGGGTTAAATTTTGATGATTTATGTGGGTTTGTTTTGGGTATATGTTGTTTATGGTTGGGGTATGATTTTTGAAGTGTTTTATGTGGGTTTTAGTGGGTTATGATGTTTTTGATGTTGTAGGGAAGTTTGGATTTGTAAGGTATGAAGAAAGGATTGAAAAATGCTCATTAATGGCGATTTTTCCATGTACAGGTGCTGGCGATCGATCGCCCGTTTTTGGCGATCGATCGCGAGCCAGCAGTGGGCGCCAGTAGCGTTTGGCGATCGATCGCCACTTTTGGGCGATCGATCGGCGAGGCTGGCGATCGATCGGCGAGGCTGGCGATCGATCGCGCCAAAAGTGGCGATCGATCGCCAAGATGCAAAAAATTTGAGCCTCGTCCAGTATGATCTCGCGATCGATCGGGCCTGGGCGGCGATCGATCGCGAGGTGTAAAAATTTGCATTTTTGATTTTTTTGTGGGATTTTTGGATATTGGACCATGATTAGCTTCTAATATCAATTTGTATGGTTATGTAGAACCATCCCAAGTACCCACAACCTCAAGGAGATAAAGCTCTCCGATTTCTCCACTTTTGGGAATAAGGTACGTAAGAAACGTACGAGCATCGGACGGTAAACCATACTCCTATATTTATGATGATGATATTTATGATGATGTTTATGATGATGATGTTTATGATGATGCTTATGATGATGATGTTTATGATGATGATGTTTATGATGATGACTATGATGATGTTACGATGATGATGTTTATGATGATGTTTATAATAAGTAAGTTTATGATAAGGTCATACGACGTATACGATTGGGTAAGACTCCCATGTGGTAAGATGTCACCCCATGTATGTGAGTGGGTAAGATGCCCATGTGGTAAGATGCCACGCGATGTTTATGATATGGTAAGATGCCATACAATTGGGTAAGATGCCCATGTGGTAAGATGCCACACGATGGTTATGTTATGGTAAGATGCCATACATTGGGGTAAGATGCCCTTATATGTGAATGAGAATCAGGGACAACAAAAGAAGTTAAAGAAAGACCAATAAATTTTACTTAACTAAGATGTTATGCATTACTGTATACCTTTTATATCGTGTTAAGTAAATATGTATATGCTCACGATGTGTTGTCCCTGTAGGTACACTTTTGGACCGAGAGCCTAGGGTCGGGTTGAGGAGGTGAGCTAAAAGGAGCAAGATGAATATAGGATGCAGGATTTTGATAGTCTCTACTCTAGGAGTAGTGAAACCTATAGCTTTAACATTCATTGTTGAGAATGTAATTAAATAGCTTTTGCAAATTTTATTTTGGCCTGTAATCTTCTTAGCTCAAGCTACAACCGGAATCCTTAAGAGGTTATAAATGCATGTTTAGTCCATAATACGTGTTTAAAATGATGTTAAGGTAGGAAGACCCTACATTAGTGGTATCAGAGCCAGGTTAGATAACCCGGGAACGAGTGAAGGGTAGCCTTAGCAATAAGTTGGCTAGGTGCTTGCTTTTAAACATGTTGTGTGCATATGTTGCATATGAAGTACATGCTCACATGTTATGCCTTTCTAACGATGTGTATATGAACTGCCTTTGGATCTTGTTGTTAACCCTTGTGTTGCAGTATGGCAGCAAACGTGGAGGTAGGTGACGCAGTGAGCGTCAATGCAAGTGCGGGGCGTACGAATCCCCTACCCCCGCCAGCTTTTGATGATGAACCGTCCGAACAACAGTTGTTGCCAGGGGAGCTAAGCTTGACTCAATTTCTTGCATACCGACCCCCAACCTTTGAAGGAACCGAAACAGGGGAACGAGCTGAGGAATGGTTAGAAAGAATAGATCAAATCTTTGTGGCAGCACCATGTGCGAAGACAGCATGGATTCGGTTAGCAGAGTTCCAATTGGCCTGGAAGGCACTAATGTGGTGGAAGACCACTGTGGTAGAGCAAGAGGCTCAAGGTCATGAAGTTAATTGGAAAATGTTTCGAACTCGCTTTCTGAATCGTTATTTCTCGGCTGCTGCACGACAGGCTAAGGAAGATGAATTTACTCACCTCAAGCAAGGTAATATGTCAGTGTCAGATTATGCTCTTCAGTATTGCTCCTTACTCAGATATGTACCTCACATCGCCACGAGCACTCAAGCAAAGATGAGGAACTTCATGAAGGGCTTGAGGCTGGAGCTGTACGATAGGGTGATTACTTATGGCCCTACTTGCTTTGACGATGCACTCTCACGGGCTGAGCTAGCCGAACTGGGAGTGGGTGCATACCCTGATGTTGTACCACCGCCAGCACCCCCTCAGAAATCCACTCCTGATAATTTGAAGCCAAGGGGTGAGCAGTTCAAATCAAGAGGAAACACATCGGCGTCAAGGTTCAGTGGTAAGAGGCCCGACAACAGATGGAAAGGAAACCGAAGGAGTGATGCCCCATCTGGAAGGGGGCAGTCTCAGGGAGACATATCCGGGAAGGTCCAATGCACTCTTTGTGGGCAACCACATATGACGAAAGATTGTGTAGGGTGTTATGTTTGTGGCGACAAAGGCCACTTTGCTAGGCAGTGTCCCAACAGGGGAAGTCAACAGGGTTCTGCGGGGAGGCCTGCGGATAGAACAGCACAGCATAGACCACCATTCGTGCCGAGACAGTATGGAGTCAGCCTATGGGGCCACCTCAAGGGCAAGTCTATGCATTGACGAGGGAGCAGGCTTCAGCGGCTCCGGAGGAGGTTATAGCGGGTACGTGTCTTTTATTTACGCACCCTGCTTTTATATTGATCGACACAGGTGCGTCACACTCTTTTGTGTCGACAAGTTTTATGGAAAGGCACCACATATGCACTTCTCCGTCGCCCACGCCTCTTATAGTCTCGACCCCCGCTGTAAGAAGTATGATTACTGATCGGATCGTCTACGATGGCCTCATTTATTTTGAGGATAAAGAACTAAGGTCAGATTTGATTGTTCTGGGAATGTCAGATTTTGACTGCATTCTGGGCATTGATGTTCTAAACAGGTATCAGGCAGTTGTGAACTCCAGGCAGAGGACTGTACGGTTCAAATCTGATATGGGAATTCCATGAACGTTCTATGGGGATGGTTCTCGCTCTAAGATTCCGTTGATATCTGCTGTCAAGATGGCTCAGTTGTTGGAACGAGGCCATGCAGGATATCTCATATATGCCATTGATGTTATGGAAAAGAAAGAAGAAGTAAGAGTTGGGGATGTGCCTGTAGTGGCGGAGTTCCCTGATGTCTTTCCGGAGGAGATTCCCGGATTCCCACCGACGAGAGAGGTCGAGTTTGGGATTGAATTATTACCGGGGACGTCTGCCATTTCTCGTGCCCCTTATAGGATGGCACCAGCGGAGCTAAGGGAATTAAAGATTCAGTTGCAAGAGCTCCTTGATAAAGGCTATATACGCCCTAGCGTATCGCCCTGGGGAGCACCAGTTTTGTTTGTAAAGAAGAAAGATGGTTCGATGCGTTTGTGCATCGATTACAGACAACTGAACAAAGCTACAGTGAAGAATAAGTACCCACTTCCGAGGATCGATGACTTGTTTGATCAGTTGCAGGGTACGAGGCTCTACAGTAAGATCGATCTGAGGTCGGGGTACCATCAGATTCGTGTAAGGGAAGATGATGTTCAGAAGACGGCTTTCGGGACTAGATATGGGCACTATGAATTCCTAGTCATGCCTTTTGGGGTGACAAATGCCCCGGCTGTTTTCATGAGTTTGATGAACAGGGTGTTCCAGCCATATTTGGATCAATTCGTCATAGTTTTCATTGACGATATACTCATCTACTCCCGGACCGAAGAAGATCATGTACGACACTTGAGGACAGTACTTCAGATCCTGAGGGATCATCAGTTGTATGCAAAGCTTAGCAAGTGCGAGTTCTGATTGGACTGCGTGGTATTCTTAGGCCATGTCATATCTAGCCACGGGATATCTGTGGATCCCAGGAAGATTGAAGCTGTGATAGAGTGGGCTGCACCCACTTCTGTACCGGAGATACGGAGTTTCCTTGGCTTAGCAGGTTATTACCGACGTTTTGTCGAGGGATTTTCTAAGATCGCTAAGCCGTTGACACAGCTGACTCAGAAAGGAGTCTCATTCTTTTGGTCCAAAGCTTGTGAGGAAAGTTTTCAAGAACTGAAGCGTCGTTTGACTACAGCGCCTGTATTGGTGATTCCGTACGGATGCATCATTGCAAGGTTTGGGCTGTGTGTTGACGCAAGATAAGCACGTGGTGGCTTATGCTTCGAGGCAGTTGAAGCCTCATGAGACCAGATACCCAGTCCATGATCTGGAACTGGCGGCTATCATCTTCGCCTTGAAGATTTGGCGTCATTATCTTTATGGTACGACGTTTACCATCTATACGGACCATAAGAGCCTGAAATTTCTATTCACTCAGGCTGAACTGAATATGCGTCAAAGAAGATGGATGGATTTGCTCAAGGATTATGATTGTGAGATTGAGTACCATTCGGGTAAAGCAAATTTGATAGCATACGCCTTAAGTCGGAAGGTGAAGAGTACTGCTGAAGACGCTATGTGGTTATCAGCGATGATGACTTCTTATTGCCATCTGGGCTATGATTTTGATGTGGACACGTCGCCAGTGCGAGTGTCGACCTTATTGGCTGAGCCAGACATTTTTGAAGCTATCAGGAAAGCCCAGAGGTCAGATGAGGAGGTTCAGAGATGGTCATCGATAGCACTTCGAGGTCAGCCAACAAAGTTTAGAGTGGCTGAAGATGATTCTTTAAGACTGGACAACCGATGGGTAGTCCCAAATGCGCCGAGATTGCGTAAAGGAATCTTAGAACGAGCTCATAGTAGCCGGTTCAGTATCCACCCCGGAGGAAGAAAGATGTATAAGGACCTGAGCGGTCAATTCTGGTGGAGACGCATGAAGCGTGATGTGATCACTTTTGTCAAGAGATGTTTGATCTGCCAGCAAGTAAAGGCAGAAAGGCAGAGGCCTGGTGGCGAGCTGAAGAGCTTGGAGGTACCTAAGTGGAAGTGGGAGCATATATCTATGGACTTCGTGACCCACTTGCCAAGGTCGGCCTCTGGATTTGATGCGATCTGGGTGATCGTGGATAGGCTGACGAAGGTAGCTCATTTCATCCCTTACAATATGACTTTCACGTATCTAAAGATGGCCCAATTATATGTACGGGATGTTGTGAGGTTACATGGGGTTCCAGTCTCGATCGTGTCTGACAGAGACCAATGTGTGATATCCCCGAAATGATTAATTGCAATTGGGCATTAATTGTGTTTATATGATTAATTATGATGGTAATTAATTAAATCATGTGCTGGATTTAATTAATGTGTTGAAATGCTTAGTCACATGATAGAGTGACCCGGGAGGGCATTTCAGGGCGCATGTTGTGCATGTTTGGAAAATGGTTATTAGCATGATTTATTTGCCATGGGTAGCAATTAATTGGAAATCATGAGTTTAATTGATATTTTGGTGCATTTTGGATTAATGCTTTTAAAAATATCATGTTGGGGTGTTTTATACACCATGGGATTGTGGAATGCATTTTAATTAATTAACCCACTTTATTACCCCAAACCCCCACCATACATTTCACTCTCACTTTTCAACTTTCCCAAATAACACCTCCCAAACCCTTCCTTTGTCCATTTTCCTTTTTGTGCTTAAGGGTGGAGAGAAACCCTTCCAAAAATCTTGTTTTGTGGAGTTTATTGGGAGATTTGAAGTCCCCAAGAGGTATGGATACCTCATTGTTGATTTTGTGGTATTTTATTTGAGTTTGAAATGGTTTGAAGGGTTTTGAAATGGGTTTGTATGAGTTGGTGTTATTTTTGGGTGAGTGTTAGATTTATGGTTGTATGATGATGTTTATTGAAGATTTGTAGTGATTTGGTATGGTGGATGTTTGATTATATGAGTTTGTTTGAGTTGGGGAAGGAGATGGGTGAATAGTGCCCGAAAATCGGATGTGCAGAGCTCGGCGATCGATCGGCGCCTCCAGCGATCGATCGCGAGTTGCAGGGCTGAAGGCAGTAGCCTTCAGCGATCGATCGCAAGTTTGGCGCGATCGATCGGCGAGGTCGCGATCGATCGGCGCAAACTCCGCGATCGATCGCGAGTTGGAAATTTTTGTTGGGCGAGGCTGTGTGGTCTCGCGATCGATCGGGGCTATATGGCGATCGATCGCGAGACACCAAAATTGATGTTTTTGGATATTTTTTTGGGATTTTTGGTATTGGACTATTATTGGGTTCTAATATTGATTTGTGTGAATGTGTAGAACCATCCCAGGTGGCGACACAGCCAAGGAATTGAAGTCCTACCATATCCTACTTTTTGGAAAGGTACGTAGAGGACGTACGGGCACCCAACGGTACATGTATCTAGTATACTCATTGTTATGCATTGTGGATGCGAGTATATATGTGATTATGCATTGTGGATGCAAATACATGTTAAATTATGCATGATGATTGTAGATGCATATGATTATTGGTGCACATCCCATGAGTCGTGGTCATCCCTTGATGATTTTAATGCTTGCCGCTATTTGTTTTGGTTCCGCTAAATGTGAAGCGAGGGGTGGGAGCGCCGCATGTCACATTTGAGCGTGGTTATCATATAGGGCGAGGAAAGAATATTTGCCGCTCAATGTGAAGCGAGGGGTGGGAGCGCCGCATGTCCATTGAAGCGAGGTTATTCTATGCCGCCTATATGTAAATAAGCGAGGGGCATTAAAATACATTGTGATGGACAGACTAGGGAATGGTGACCAGTATTTGATATTGATGAGATGGTATTATGTCATGACATGTGTAGACCATTAAAAATAATCTATTGATTATACTCATGAGTTATGGTACAGGGACAACCAAACTGGAAGCGTTTTGAAATGCATGGGAAAACAGGAAGTGTTTTAATTGTGTTTTATGCATTTACGCTTTATATTCATATTGTGTTGAATATGAATGATATTATTGCTCATGTTTGGGGGTTGTCCTTGTAGGTACTTTTGGCATGTTATGAAGGGGGCTAAGACGGGTTGAGACCGTGAGCTTGAAGAGCACTTTTGGTAGATGAAGGACAGGATTATTTTGTATAGTGTCTACTCTAGGAGTAGTGTAAAACTATAATTGATAACATTCATTTGATTTGGGAATGTAACTAATCCAGGGATAGTCCTTATTTTTGGCATGTAATTCTTAAAGCTCATAGACTCAACACGATTAATTCACTCTGATCATTTATATTAGCTCTAATTATGCCTTTAATCCGCACTTAAGGATTAGGGTCCTTACATTAGTGGTATCAGAGCAGTGGTTAGAGAACCCGGGAACGAGTGAAGGGTAGCCTTAGCATGATTGGCTAGGTGCTTACATTTGAGGCATGTTTATGCATGTGGTGCATATTGATGTATATTCTGTTATTCTGACATGCTTATTATCATTCCTGTTATCTAACGGCATGACATGTGTATTTGTTTTGGAATTGTTGTTAACCTTTGTGTTACAGCATGGCTGCTATGAATGCGGGGAACCTTAACGAAGAGGTTGGCGATGTTGGGAGCGTTAACGCTAGCGTTGGACACGTGAACCCTCTACCTCATCCATGACGATTCTTCATGGAGGAAGATCTAGCTGCAAAACGGGAAAGCCATGCGGGGACTTCTTGATTTGCTTCTTGCACCAAATCGGGCATTGTCGTTGTTAAAAAAAGCAGTCGCCAAACCTGTTTTACCTGTTAGGAATCCATCATGCAATACGCAGCGGAAAATAAAATTTTGGATTCCTACCAAGGACCTATACAAAGTGATCATACCGAGATAGTTAAGAATCATATCATTGTAGCGTGTTTGTAGCAGAATCCTCGTTGCAAGACCACGAGTCACGAACAAATATTTGCACCTTCGTCCATACGGTATCCACACGATCAAATCGAAAAGGGTGTTCAAGAACAAGTTGCTAGACTCATTCTTAAACCGGAACTAAACTCACGGTTCAAAACCGATCAACGGCGACCGATCAAATCCATATTCACGGTGGCGCGGCGGCGTGAGGTTGGGAGGAAGAGGCGGCGTCCGAGAGTTAGATTATGGAGGCTATTAGGTTTTTATGATAATCAACTCTTAATCTCATTTAACCTTGTTAGCATAATATAATATATATTAGATTTAATTAAAGGCTTTCAAAAAGCCTCATTGGCCCAAACCCAATATATTAATTAAATCCATATATCTAATACTTATATTAAGACTCTTCTTAATTAATTAATTCATCCAATGAATTATATCTCCCTTTATCGATTTAATCTTTTGTGTGACCCGATATGATCTTGCAATGTTGGCAGCGATATAAACTCCAATTTTATGTCACAAGCAATGAGCGGTATCTAGCAACACATCAAGGCTACCCAAATTACAAGAATGTCATTGACTCGACATAACCTACGGACTGTGATAATATTAACCATGTAGCTTAATCCCTTTGTCCAATGTGTTTAGGTTGAACACGAGTCATGGAATAGTCATACTCATATATTCAATCTTTCATTTCTTGATCCTCAAGTAGAACTAGAATAAACGAATAAGCTCAATCGACTCATTCGAGCACGGCCATGCATTTTAGTCTTACTTGATCAAGGGCCCAAACACTTCTCCTGTTATATAGGAGGGACAAATCCTTTCTTGATCACTCAACATCCCTCTACATAATTCGTGGTGTATCCAATGATTGTCTTTATAGTTTACCCTGTTACAGGTAACATTTGACAATATCAAGATACATGACTCCTTATGTTGGGATCTCTGGTGATCTCAAGTCGTAAGGATTACATACATTATTATCACTATGAGAATTGCTTATGACGTTCATATAACTATCCACGTAGCATTCTCATGGTGGTCTGTCCAGTACATCGTTCTCTAACATGCACCCATATGTTGATTTGATATCTCATATCTATGAACAATTCATCAATCAAAACATACTAGTCTCAATGCATTATCATTATCCTGATTCATGATAATACTTGACTAGGGACAATCTTTAAGAACAATACAATATTACTCTAAGGACATTAACTTATATATTAATTCATATTACACAGATACTCGAATAATATATAATAATGAATTGCCATAATAAAACCATAATACATTGTATGTCATAAACAATCATCTAATGAGTTGTCTTAGGGCATATCCCAACAAATCTCTCATTTGCACTAAGACCAATCAGACATATACTTAATGCCTAGATATCTAGTATGACGATCATGCTTCTGTTGTGATAGTGGCTTCGTCAGTGGGTCAGATACATTATTATCAGTTGGTACTTTGCATATTTTTACATCTCCTCTTTCAACGATTTCTCGAATGAAATGAAAGCGCCGAAGTATGTGCTTGGATCTTTGGTGAGATCTAGGTTCCTTAGCCAATGCGATAGCTCCATTGTTGTCACAATAGAGTTCAATCGGATCTAGTATGCTAGGCATCACCCCAAGTTCAGAGATGAACTTCTTGATCCAAACAGCTTCCTTTGCTGCATCTGAGGCAGCAATGTATTCAGATTCAGTTGTAGAATCGGCTACTGTCTCTTGCTTTGAACTCTTCCAGCTCACAGCACCTCCATTTAGGCAAAACACATATCCTGATTGCGATCGGAAATCATCTTTGTCGGTTTGGAAGCTTGCATACGTGTAACCTATTACATTGAGATCTTCCTCACCTCCATAAATCAAGAATGTATCCTTAGTTCTTCTCAAGTACTTCAGGATATTCTTGACAGCAATCCAGTAACATTCACCTGGATCAACCTGATATCTGCTCGTCATGCTCAAAGCATGACATCGGGACGAGTACATATCATGGCATACATGATAGATCCAATAGCTGACGCATATGGAATCTTACTCATGCGTTGTCTCTCATCTGGTGTTGAAGGACACTGATCCTTCGAGAGATGTATCCCATGTGTCATAGGCACGAATCATTTCTTTGATTCTTGCATGCTAAACCGTTTTAGCACTTTGTCTATGTATGTACTTTGACTTAGGCCAATCAATCTTCTTGATCTATCTCTATAGATATTGATACCTAATATATAGGTGGCTTCACCCAAGTCTTTCATAGAAAAGCAATTCCTTAACCAAATCATTACAGATTGTAAGGCAGGGATATCATTCCCAATGAGAAGTATGTCATCTACATAAAATATTAGGAAGATAATTATGCTCCCACTGACCTTCTTGTAGACACAAGGTTCATCTACGTTTTTGATGAAACCAAACTCTTTGACTGCATCATCAAAACGAAAATTCCAACTCCGAGAAGCTTGCTTTAATCCATAAATGGGTCGTTGTAGCTTGCATATCTTTCCAGCATCCTTTGGATCGACAAAACCCTCAGGTTGTGTCATGTACACATCCTCAAGTAAATTTTTATTAAGGAAAGCTGTTTTGACATCCATCTGCCAGATTTCATAGTCATGAAATGCAGCTATTGCAAGTAAGATCCTAATGGATTTAACCATGGCAACTGGCAAAAAAGTTTCATCATAGTCAATACCATGAATTTGTTTGAAGCCTTTTGCAACCAGTCGACCTTTAAAGGTTTGTACATTACCATCCATGTCGGTCTTTTTCTTGAAAATCCATGTGCACCCTATGGGTCTTACCCCTTCAGGCGGGTCAACCAAAGTCCATACTTGGTTTGCATACATGAATTCCATCTCAGATTTCATGGCCTCTTACTATTTCTCAGAATCAGGGCCCATTATAGCTTCTTGATAAGATGGCGGCTCATCCGCATCAATAAGTAGTAAGTCACATTGTTGAGTCACAAGAAATCCATATCTCTGTGGCTCACGGTGTTCTCTTACAGACCTACGATGGGCTTGTGTCTCTTGAGCAGGCATTTCATCCACAACAGCTTGTGGTGTCTGCTATGTTTCCATCTCAATATCATGTTCAATGTTTTCTTGTGGTTGAACTTCACTAAGTTCTATTTGTCTCCCACCGGTTCTTCTAGAAATAAATTCTCTTTCAAGAAAGACACCAGTCCGATCAACAACTACTTTGTTCTCGGTGGGATAATAGAAATAGTATCATTTCGTTTCCTTAGGATACCCCACAAATAAACACTTATCAGATTTGGGTCCAAGTTTATTGGAGGCGTGACGTCTTACGTAAGCCTCACAACCCCAAATCTGCATAAAAGACATACTAGGACACTTCTTAGTCCATATCTCATATGGTGTCTTTTCTACTGATTTAGATGGAACACGGTTCAGTATAAATATTGCTGTTTCTAAAGCATGTCCCCAAAAGGAAGTCGGAAGATCTGCATGACTCATCATTGATCGAACCATGTCCAACAAAGTTCGATTCCTCCTTTCGGATACACCATTCCATTGTGGAGTATACGGAGGTGTGAGTTGTGGGACTATCCCACACTCCTTTAGATAGTGATGAAACTCTTGGCTTAGGTATTCTACTCCTCGATCTGATCGGAGGGTTTTGATACTTTTGCCAAGTTGGTCTTGTACTTCATTCTTGAAATCTTTGAACTTTTCAAAGGTTTCATGTTTATGTTTCATTAGGTACACATACCCATATCTACTGAAGTCATCAGTAAATGTAACGAAGTATTGAAAACCACCTCTAGCTTGTGTGCTTATTGGTCCACATACATCACTATGTATGAGACTCAATAAATCATTCATCCTTTCAACATGTCCCTTGAAAGGAGCTTTAGTCATCTTGCCCATTAAACAAAATTCACATGTTTCATATGATTCAAAATCAAATGAATCTAACACTCCATCCTTATGAAGTTTTGATATGCGATTCTCGTTTATATGGCCCAAACGACAA